>JAFREQ010000022.1:8862500-9229276 GCA_025331565.1 Holacanthus passer
GCCTTCTTCTGTACGTGCTCTGCATGTTCTCACTTTAAAACCCACACAGACAGAAAGTCTGCCTCAGGTTTCGACTCATTTTTCCACTTCGTATTTGGTTCTTTTATTGCATCAGGTGGATATAGTAGGATAGCCCTAGATGACTTTGTCAAAGGTAGGCTACAGAGAGCAAGGCACTGTCATGAACTATTCCTTTTGGGAATTTAAATAATTTTTATCTTAGCCTATTTTTTACAAAGAGGATTTATGCCAGTGCACGAGCCTTGGCATGGTTTTTATCACACTCTGCTTGCAGATTAAATGTGGATCAGGGTGAGAGCTGCTCCCGCTGAACGCCGTAATGCACAATAGAAGATGATCACGACTGATAAAAAACTGCTTCAAGATGATGGTGCTGTTGAGTCTCAAACCATTTCCTCAGCTTTGTCCTCTCATCTCCCCTCCTCTCCCGCTGACTATCTTTCTTGATCATTTTCTGCCTAAATAAAGCTTGCACTCTCCCCGAGTAATCAGGCAAGAGTATCAGGATCTAATAGACTCACACAAGCTCCCTTATCAGCCAGGTGCAATCTGAGGCTGCTGCCGCTTAACAAGGAATTAAACATTTTTCCATGCTGCTGCCAGCACTTTAATTGATTGATGCTAAAAGTTTGGAAAATAAAAGCCTAGTGCGTCAAGCGCGGCGCCTCTTTCCAGGCCCTGCCGGACCCCGCGGAGAGAGGAGCCCTCGATTAGAAGTGGCAGCTCGCATTTTCAGCATCAGCCGGCCCTGTCATCTCGGCCCAGCCAGGATGTGTGCGTAGGTGTGAAAATGTGTGAGTGTGTGTGTGGCATGTGTGTCCGCCACTTCACATGGAGAGCAGCGGCTGAAAGACACATGTACTCGAAATAAGGGAATCAATAGAACACTTAATGAACAATTAGGAGAACAGCTGTAGGCCTGTCAGACACCCATCTGTACACAGATCTGCTCTGAGAGAGGGAGAGCGAGAGTGAGGCCTCACTACAGCACTGAGGCTATCGCTTCAGGACATGTGCAACCCCCCTTTTTAGCCTATCTACATCCATTTACACCCCGCTCCCTCCCTCGGCTCCACGCTGCGAGAGCCAAGCCCAATTTAGCCAAGCAGACCTCCATCTCCTTCCATCCCTCACCTCACATTAGCAGGAGAAGCCACTAAAGATATGGAAATGGCACAGGACATCCTTCAGGCTTGTGTCAGAGGGGGGGGGGATCGATAAATTTGACAATCCATGGCATTTAATTAAAATGGCTGCCGGAAGCTAGGCAGTTTGTTTTTCTGTGTGGGACCCAGCCCGGCGTTTATTGCTCAAATGAATACATAAGTGTATTCATAAGCACCCCGTACATTAAATCCACCTCACTCTTTGAGATGGGTTGGAGGGGCCTTTCAACTTTCAACGCTGAGCGAGCACCCGGACAGATGAAATTAATATCTCCACCTCTCCCCCCAGTGATTTTTAACGTATTCTTGATGCATAAAGAGATATCCTCCTCAACGAGGGCACTGACAAATGAACGTCGACCACAGTCAGCTCTCCTGATTTGCCTGTCTGTGACAGTGGCGACCTTATGTGCCAGTCAGGACGAAAAATAGTCAACAGTAAACGTACACCGACAGAGGTGTTGGATAGATAGGTTCAGCCTTCGTCTGGGCGTCTGACGTTTTTACGTGTAGATCAGCAGCCTATGACTGACAGCTATTATGGTTAACTAAGCACGGGGATCTGAGAACAGTATCAGAGGATGGGCAAAGTCTGATAATTGACCTTGTACAGCCTCTCAGTCGTTCTTTATTAAAACTTCATTTAAAGAAGAACAACCCCGGGTGGCTGCTGCTGAAGACTCTTTATCTCTCGCTCCCTCCACATCCATAATGGATTACATAGGAATCCATTATGCATTCCACACAAGAAAGAAGTAGGGCCCAAGACCTGCTTAAAAATATATTTTTAGTACTGAAAATTAATGTGTTCACACAAGCCACTGAATCATTTTAAATGTTCTTTTTTAGTATATTAGGTATATGTGTTGAAAAGACCTATATTTCAATGAGGCCTTGGGCCCAGCACTGTGAGAGTAATGGGCACACTAATTTATTCATGATTTTAGCTGTGTCGTTATCTGTGTTTTTTCTGCTGGTTGTTATTGTATTGTTTAATGGTGTATGCTGTGTACATTGAAATCTGCCTCTGTTGTTGTGGAGCATCTCTTTCACACACTTTTATCCTTTGCTGAGATTAAATGACAGCAGGGAGGAAATAATCTGTGCTCCTTTAAAACAGACACTTTTATGCAGTGGTCAGGCTGCGTGCACGCACACTTTGCAGTCCATCGCAACTACCATACCCTTCACACTATATTTATCCTTGTAGTTTGCGCCGCACAGTTTTTAGCCCGTAGGCCCATTTTAAATCTGGTACAGTGCAGCCCAGTGTAGCAACTTTTCTGATTTTGTAAGATTGACAGTGTATACATAGGGGAAATGTGCAAAGCAAGAGACATTGCAGTTCCTGGGCCTTGCTAGTATGCATACTAGCTTGTTACACTTACAACTTAATGGAACACATCCATCATCAATGTTAGTAGGCCCATCTGTGCTTTTCTTGTTACAAGAAAATAGCCATAATGTCTGTTGTGAAAAAGTTCTACTGGGGGTGTTTTCTGTTCAAGTGTCATGTCAGTCCGAAAAATGACACCGTGAAATTCATTCCTGCATCTTTTGCAAAACAGATTGCGTTATCAGTGTAGTGACCTAGTGACTATACTAGTCTCTAGTTGGACAAGTTACCATCCAAGCCTGTTTAACAACTGACTACAAACCAAGCTGTATCTGTTTGGTCAAGCAGATTATAGTCAAACAGAAGAGGGTTGCATAAAATCAAATGCTGTGACACAGTTAACATGATAGTTCCTCCATTCCTCCTCTTCAGTTCTATCTGTCTATCTACAATTTGTCAACAGTGAAAATCTGTGTGTTAATGTTCACCGAAGTTGAACTTAGTTTGTCTCCATGAGCAAATCCACTCATTATGGAACTGATCGCAGTTTGTAATTTTGCTGTTGATGTGGGCCCAGCCCCTAACATGCAAGCATCACAAGCATTGTGTGATTCATTTGTAGCTAAGCTTACATACTACAAGAGGTGTCCAATGATTGACCAAGCCGATATGCAGCTTTTTGGCATCAACTATCAGCATATGAACTTGGGCAGCAGATAATTTGATTTTTGTTAATGGAATAATCTGCAGATTCTTTTCTTGATGAAAGGCAAAAAATTAGAAAATATTGAAAATCACAATTTTTACCAGGCCCTGTGTTGACTTATTTGAATTACTTATTTTGACTTGCCAACAGTCCAAAACACCAATGTGTTCAGGTTACTATCCCAGAAGACAAAGGTAGACTGTTAATATTAATATTTGTGGACGTAGAACCTTTGAAATTTTGCAGATCGTCATTGAAATGTATTTGCCAATTAAATTTCTGTTGATCAACTAATTGTCTAATCTCTTCAGTTCCAATATGAACACTTAGTTGTGGCATGTCATTATCCTGACACTTCTACCTCTCTCTCTCTCTCTCTCTCTCTCTCTCTCTCACACACACACACACACGCACACGCACACACACACACACAGTCTCTCATATGCGCACTCAGCAGACTGCCACTTTAATATTTGCCTTGGACAATGGTCCACTCATTGTCCACTCAAGAGTTTCAAAATACAGAATGATTATCAGGTGTATAATTTTTTACAATTCTAATTTCTGGGGTATTAAAAGGTGAGATTGCACCATTAGGTTGACTGTGAGCACAGGTGCTGATTAAGTTGATTCACTGAGGCAATTACAGCCAGATCCCCTTTAATTACTGTGGGTTTTATTGCAACTGCGTGATAATGGTGCACAGGGCCTGCAGGAGTTTTAGATGGAGATGAGATTGCAAAGTATCACACACAGACACAAATCTACAGGATGGGGGAGATCTTTTACACGCACACACACACTCACACACACACGCTGACATATGCACCCACAAAAAAAGAAAAAAAGTCAAATAGAAGAAAACTCACAAGGCTCTCTTGATTTATCTCTCTCCGTCACACACTCATTCACAATCACACACGTACACACTTGGTGCCATTACACAGAGGGGAATACTAACTACACCAAACTTACAGGCCACAGCCTTGCAGAGACTGATGCTCGTTACTATCCAAAAGTCAGGTAGAGCTGAGACTTATGGTGTGAGTGTGTGTGTGTGTGTGTGTGTGTGTATGGTGGATGATAACGCACTCCTAAATTCATAGCATGTCCTGCCACACACATTTACACACACAGACAGGCTGACACCCTACTAACCTCCACCCTCCTATTCACACACACACACACACATACACACACACACATACACAGCGCACTTGCCACCCTGCTCAACACAGGCATGCAATAAGAAACAAGTCGACAGCTACACAGCAGGCAATATCCCCTGCCTTCAGCCTCGGTGCGTGTTTCGGATGCATCTGGTTAGTAAAAGCTGACAGAGGGCCGGCCATGCCTCAGAGGACAGCAGAATGAGGAATTTCGGCGTTCCTCCACATCACCCCTGAGATGCAGGAAACACAGGAGTGCCCCCACCCCCAACAAACACACACCCACACACACTAACACAACCCGTGATGTCCTCCTAAGATTCCCTGTCACCAGAAATGGAAATCGAAAGCGGCACACACATCCGTTATCTAAATGTTAACTCCAGTGCCCTTCTTGTTGTCACAGCTGGACGAGGTTAGCCAACACAAGAAGAGGAGCTTTGCTTTGGGCTTCTGCCATGGTACACCCTTCTCAGTAGGAGGAGAGGAAGACTCTGATGCAAACTAATCACAGTGAAAAACAAATTTGGAAGTAAAGCACGGAAGGAGTTTTCACACTGATCTTTAATACCACAAAGTACGTTCATTTGTTTTTGGTTACCTCTCCATATTGAATCTAAATGAAAAAAATAATGATGGAGCAATGACCTTTGGTCCTAAAGGCAAGTTCATGATGCTCAAAATAATTGTAACTGATTGATTGAACTCAGAAGATGCTTTTATCAGACCTGAGGGAATCTCTTCTAAATGAACTATTTCACTGTAGTTTCTTCTGATAAAGTTGGTGGTTTCAGACCAGGATTGCATCATATTAAAATGTTTAATTTCTAAAGCATAATGACAAAATCAGTAAAACTCACTTCATCTTCGGTTGGCCTTTTTTTGTGTCTGTGCATAGGTACAAAAGTTCGAAATCCATCTTCTAAACCAGGGTCCCTGTGAGGTGTAGCCACAAACTGCCAGTGACCAACACTCCAGCAAATGAATGAAGAGTTAAGTCTGTGCAACATGTTTAAAATTACTAACGCAGCGCTCTTAAGAATGCTTTTCACATCCATTTAAAAACCTTTGTTAGCTTTAAATCACAATTTTTATTTGGAATCATTCAAAGTAATTATTTTGCAAAAACACAAGGTAATATAGCCAACCACATACTCACAGTATGAATCCACTGGATTGTTTCTGAATTATTAAAGTCCTATGATCAGTCTGTGATTCATAAAAAGACCACCTGCTTCTTGCTGCCATATTTATTGGGAATATGAACATTTCAACATACAGTACAATCATGTATGTACTGGTGATTGTCAAAGAACAGCAGCTTTAACTAGGCCCAAAATATGCTCCTCCTGTTTGATTCCTGGGGTGAAAAAAAGTTGAAGAACCTTTGACCTAATATGTACTGTAGGTCATGCTCGCATGGTGGAGCGCCCTCAAAACTCTTGTCCTGTGTGGTGCTGATTAATCACAGCATCATGACATGTGTCTGGCTTCGAGCCAGAAGAGCCGTGCGAGGCATGCGGTGCCTCAGCACTTCTCCAGGAGCTCCTGTGAACAGGATAGATGGGGGGTGAGCTGGTAGAAGGAGACGGGTGGAGACAAGTGGACAGTTGCGTGGACAGACTCGAGACTCTGAATGCAGTCTGAGGCAGCACAGGCAGTATTTACGCTCCGACGGCTGCGGGATCCGGGAGCCGGATATATTTAGCCGCCTAGAGATATCACGCTGAGATGAGATTTCAAAGTGAAGTACCTGTTTGAAGATGCATGGCATTCCACAAGGGTGGGCAAGGGCTACTGGGTATAAATCTAGCACCCCTGCACCTGGTGTGAAGACAGGGAGGGAGTGTGACACCTAAGATTTAGAATGACTTACACACAAGCTGTACATGTGTAAACTACACACTCATCCATATAAATTTACACACTACCTATGAATGGAAAAGACCGGACACTTCACTTTTTAGCTCTTTAACATCCACACAGCTTCACACACACACACACACACGCACACACAGACTGCGCATATTACATTTTCCCCTGTGTCTTTCCCTTTTTGTCTAAATCTAATTCTCCTGGATGTTCTCAGTGTCATCCATCATGGTCTGATATTAGCTGGAGGAGATCCTGAGAACCACGGGGTTAGAGGGAATAGAAACGACACTTTGTGGTGCATCACAGCCGTCTTCTTCAGTACTGCTGAATGACACAAATTTGATTATATTGTCATGGAAAACAGAATTGTTTTATACATTGACATTGTGTGCATGAGACTCAGGGAGCTTAAAACACCTCATTCAGACCTGAGAAAATATATAGCTTCCAGAAAAGGGGATGATGCATTAAGAAGTACTTTCTTGCATTATGTGCGTCCATACTGTCTATTTCACACTAGAATTATATTTTTATGATTAATCTTGTATTACACACACTCATATTGAAAATCTGAAAATGTCTCATTACATCCTACATTCACTGAAAATGAATGAAGGTGTCAAGTGTTCTTTTGTAGCCAGTTTCCTCTCCTGTTTTCTGTAACGTTTTGAGAAAGAGCCTAAAAGCCTTGAACAGCTTATCTCGGTATCAAGAGTCACGCAGCTGCTCTCAGATCACAACGATGGTTTGTGGATAAAGTCCCAAAGGTGTTCTTGTCCCAGTCGTGGAACTGGACCAAATCAGGGGTTTATTCCAAACACAGGTATGAGCTTAAGATATTAGAAGGCCTGACTTGATCCCCTCGATCCCTCTAAGGGCTGCATGCCAAAAGCCATTTCCTCCTGTGGATGACACCAAAATAAAATCTTTATTGGATGCCTGAGTCTTGTGCGTGTGCACCCCCCATACACACACACACACACACACAGGGACAGACACTCCCCATCCATCCATCCATCTGTGGAACAGAGGAATGACTCCCTCTTTGTGAGGAATTTGCTCGGCTGCAGATTAGATTTTCAGGAATCTGCAATGCCAATGACACTTTAGGCAGCTGTGTTAAACAGGAGGGCATGGTGTGTGTGTTTGTGTGCGTGTGCGTGTGTGCGTGTGATCGGCTTGCTTTGTAAAGCCACAACTCGCTTATTGCATTTCCCCCGAGCCTGTGACTCATTAATCAAATATTCATACATCCCCTGTAAATACATGGAGAACACAGTCAACCCTCAGAGCGCCGTGTGCCCCCCAGCACAAATGCTCTTTCATGTTTCTGCCAAAAAAATCCCCAAATGTCCCATCCCCTCCCTGCGCCTCCCTCCTGCCCATTCAACCCTTCCTCTTCTTTTCCATCAAGTTGGAGAATGTCGCCGCTCCTTTGCTCCTGCATTCTCGATGTTCCCGCTCTGTCCACACAGCTGGTCGGCTGTCGACAAAAAAGGGAAAAAGACACGGACGAAGACACAGATCAGACGGGGGATCTAAATGATGCCTTTATGTGTTTTGCCATTGCTTCTCCATGGTCGAGAACAGATGAAGGATTCTTCTTCCTTTCTGTCCATCCATCCTCACCCTTGGCCTGGCTCCCTCACAGAAGGGACAGTTCCCTCCTTTAGAAAGCAAGGCTCATCATAATACAAGAATTTGTATTGTACAGGAAAACAGTCCAGCATAGCTCAAACTAAGGGGACAACACACAGATTATCCATGGTAACAGAGCTTTGCACACAAGGATATTTTCTTTTCCTCCGCAGAGGAACACAATTGCCACCAGTGTCACTGGGTCACATTTTTTCCGGTCCCTGGTTAATGGGCTGTAGAGATGGTTAGCACGTACGATTAGTTTTAATCTACTACATTTGACTGGGAGAGAAAGGGATTGAATACATTTCAACACACCACTGAGGTTTGTATCTCGCACTGAAAAGGAAGCAAACAGTTTTTTTTTTATTCTACTAGAGTTACTTCAGGTTTTTCGAGTGGACCCAAAAGAAGCAAACCGATGGAGTCAAATATTTTGGCTTTATTCAAAATTTATGCCTATGCATTGTTAAAAACAATTTATATTTGACAGATACATATCAAGTTAAATTATGCAAATGTGCAGGTGTTGTAATGCAGGAAAGCACATGAAAAAAAGATTCAGAATACTTCAGTGTTTTTGTGAAGTGAATTCAAAGTGCGGTTCTGTATCCTAACACGTGTGGTAGCGTACGTCTTTGTGCCTAGTTTGTTAATGTGTCACTCACAGCTGGAAACTAGAATTTGAAAAAAAAAAAAATGAAAGTAGGAAATATAGTCAGAAACATAACATGAAATGTTAGAAAATCCTCAAATTGTTAATGCACACAGCATTTAGAAATAGCATTGATTTGGAGGGTTAAGTCTCTCTGCATTCTGTGTGATGTAGATTGTTTCTCCAAATAAATTCAACTACACTGTACTATATATTGAAATTCCCTGAATCTGTTCTGATCTGACTTCAACTGTTGTTTTAAATTTGTGTTTGACATATAGCAAATCCTATTCCATCTGAAAAAAAGAATCTATTGTAGAGGGTCATTTATAGGAGACAGTGCGTACTGAGATGTAGCGCATGACATTATCTCTTTGACAAACACTCCTGTCACCACTGGTCACTTGCACTGCGATGCAGAACTCGTCAAGATTAACACCACTCAAAAACACGCCGAGGCGGGCAAACACTTATATAATCACACGACATCATCATATATTATTGCTCAAAGAAAGAATTGAGCTGTAGCATGAATAAATTAAAAGAAATGTTGGCGGTTGTCCTTCAGAGCATGTGCCCCATATACTTCTGTTGTTGAGGTGTTTCATGCGGGTGGAGAGGACGTCTTGTTTGATGAAATGTCTTCGGAGAAGTTTGGAAAAGTTACTTGGCTTCATCTTCAGAGAGCCCTTTGCCCATATTAATTAAGGCTTTTACAATACTCCTCTTAGCCTGATGTTAAGCAGACTTTAGAAAAATCAGTCTAAATACTGGAGGTGTAGCCCTGTGTAAAGATTGTAAAGTGGGCCAACACTGATTTTAGTCATAGCTTCTACTGCTCTATGACACAGTTGGCCTTGAAAGCATGTCGACGTTGGAGTGCTGAACAGGACATAATGATCATTAGGACCAAATCGCTGTGAGACTTCTTCAACATGACGTAAGGTGCGAAAAATATCCTACACCAAATCTCCCAAAGTCTGATGTGTTGATATAGTCGCTATCAGCAGCTTGTCTCAAGTCCATAAAATTATTAAGAATGGAGCAAAATGGGTCCCCCAAGCATTCCTCTTATTAAAAAAAATTGGTTCATTAAATTAAGTAGAGCACCAAAAACAATGTCCCCAGGCTTCCTGACAAAATGTTCAACAAGCTCACATTGATAGACAACAAACGCGTCGAAATCAGTTAAAAACTGTTTTGGCAAAAATTGCTCTGCAGCAAAGTTTCCAGGAAATATAAACTGAATTACTGCAGTTTTTAAAAAAAAGTTCCATAACCTTCAGTGTCACAACAGGCTCCGACACGAGGCTCTGGATACCAAGCAGTTTCATTAAAAGAAGAAGTTCCCTGTCAGTAGTCTGTCAAAGCAGCACAAAGTCCCCGGCAGTGGTGACCGTCCTCCGCGGGTCACGGATGAAAGGCCATTCCCTCTTCTCCGGGGTCAGACCAGCCGTCAGGTTGTAATCTCTGCCGTGACCTTGCACGAAAGTGAACGCGGGATACTTCTCCTTCACTGACGGCTGCAGCACCTGGAACGACAACAGACCTGTGTTGCAGAGGAGTCTGGTCTTACACCATACTGTACATTTCATAACAGTTTGCTTTGAATTTCATCATTTGGCCTAATGAGGGGCATCGTCTCGCCCCTTATTTGTTCTCTCTTATGTTGCTACCAGAGAAACTGCAGTATATTAATTCTAACATAATTTCTTCTAAGCAGAAGCATGATAGGTTTAAGAAGGGAAGACTGCTTTACAACATCTACCCAACATGTTGACTGGTTTGAGAAAGTAAGAACTCAGTCTGATTCATGGCTAAATGGTGCCACCTAGTGGTCATCTTTTATTACAATTACATATTTTCAGGGCACAATACAGATTTAATATGGCATAATAATAATAATAATAATTGTGAATTGTTGTGAAGTGATTTTTAAGGAGTCTTATGTTAAGGTGGTATTACTCCCCACCTTGGACAGCTCTTGTGTGATTCTCTCATAGTCTTGAACACTTCTGGAGTAGAAACCTATGGTGCAACTTGGGTCCATCTTGCTGAAAGGCATCTTCTTGGGTGAGGGGCAATGATAGGACTAGACAAAAAGACACAAAATACATGAGAAAATGTCCATCGAGCTGAAGGAACAGACAAGTGCGGGGCATGCGTACACTCCATGACAGCATCAGCAGCGAATAAGACGCATTCTGCATCATGTGTTGAATTAAATCCTATTTATCTGCCGTCACAGCATCTATAAATTTACAGCTGTGGTGTGTTGTCACATTGTATACCACTGCATGCAAAAGCATAAAACAAAGTTGCTATACAGTGCCGTGTGCTGATTTTTATGTATGGGTCCTGAAATATTCAGGCTCGCAGTACCTGATCTGGTATTTGCCGTATTTCTCTTAAGTGGCAGCTTCGCACATCTGAGCAGCAAATAAATCAGCAGATAGGGACTCGGTAATTGGGCCAAGGGCTGCTTTAAGATTCATACCCTTAAGTACTAACAGAAACTATTAAATTCACATTACTGGGGCCCCAGTCAGCTCGTCTGTGTAATTTCACATTACCTGGAGAGGGAAATCGCTGGTGCTGACATCCACAAAAGACTGACAGTAATGAGGGTCCATGTAAATCAAGCTGTCATCTGCAAGGACAAAACAAAAGACAAGTTATTCAAAAACATCGGATTATTACAAAAACGCGCTTCTCTCCAATTTCTATGCAGAGTAGCTCAAAGTCACCCGCTTGGCCTACTGTTAGGCTTGGTGCGTCAAATATGCCTCCCAGAAGGTTGTTGCTTTTTAATATCCACCAGGGTGGATTAAATTCTGCATAATCAGATGCGTTTGTACAAGCACATTCTTTACATCTGCAAAAAAGAGGTTGTCATTTAATTTTTGTGTGTGGGAATTACTTTTACAAACACGCAATTATATTGGACCATTTGCATATGATAAATGCTGCGCTGAGCTGCGCCTTGGCAGGGAGAATGTATTGCTTGTCATTTAGACATCATCCACCACTGTATTTCAAATTGGTAAAATGTAAATGCGTAAATATTGACTGCCAAGATGTACAACTGAAGGTTCCTCCTGGCTCCTGAAGGTGATGAAGAGTGGCTCACTTTGGGGCCCGGATGAAATTTAATGCATGCCTCCTATGGAAATCAATTACAGCTCACAACTTGGGAGGTTTACTTGTGATAAATGGGTGAGGCTTTGATGGGTCAGAGAGAATAAAGTAAGCCCTGCTTCACTTGCTTCCATCTCCACTCCTCTCCGTTTTCCTCACGCAAACAGGAATACATTAACTTACTTTGTCTCTTTACATAAGAAGGGTATATTATGCAAAATCATCTGCTGTTCACACCAACCTCTCTCTCTGTGTCTTTCTCTGTTTTGCATTACGCTAACACTAACCTTGAAATCCTACAAAGTAGCAGGCCTGTTTGGGCTTCCCTCCGATGATGCCTATGCAGTACTCCAGACTCAGTATGCTCTAAATGTAGAGAGAGGGACAGAGAAATACAAAGTACATCTGACTGGGAGCCTAAATACTTTCACTTTGTTTCCCACATACTATATTTCAATGACAGTGAGAGAGATATTTTACACTCCCCATTCCCACAGTGACCACATCCTACAACCCTGATTCCAGAAGAGGTGGGATGCTGTGTAAAACATAAATAAAACAGACATAAATAATCCTTTTGACATATACTCAATTGAAACCAGTACAAAGACAATATATTTATGTTGAACTTCATTGATTTTTGTAAATATCTGCTTATTCTGAATTTGATGGCAGCAACATGTTTCAAACAAGTTGGGACAGGAGCAACAAAAGACTGTGAAAGTTGTGGACTGATCCAAAAACACCTGTTTGGATCATTCCACAGGTAAACAGGTTCATTGGTAACAGGTGATAGTATCATGATTGGGTATGAAAGGTTCATCCTGGAAAGACTCAGTTGTTCACAAGCGAGGATGGAGAGAGGTTCACCACTTTGTCAAACACATGATTGTATAAAGGAGATTACTACATGTGCTCAGGAACAAGTTTGTTTGCAAATGACTGCATTCTGTTTTAATTTACCTTTTACACAGTGTCCTGACCTTTTTGGAATCAGAGTTGTATTTACAGTATGATAATTACTCTTACTTATTTTACCCCTGTGAGTGTACATCTAAAACCTTGTGATCAAACACGCCATGCATCTCTCACCTTTGCAAAGTTAAAATAGTCAGGGTTTGTCTTTTCGCCTCCCAGACGCACAGGGATGAGAATGATGACAGCTCGGTCATCTGACAGGGTGGAGGCGGACACTGGTTGGTCGTTGTGCGGGGAGGGAGGAGTATCTGACCTCTCAGGAGAAGCCTGCCCTGGTCTTGGTGCCCTGTGGCTATCGATGACATCGGCACTGTACACTATGGAGGGTCAATAACACAAAGGTGAGATCAGGGTCTATCTATCAGCTATGTGGTCATCATCCCCTCAGTCTTGTCATTTTGTAGCCCTTCCTGGTTTCTGAAAAGGGTGATGCCTTTATGATTAGGTCTTTCTCTATGAGATGCAAAGTTCTTCTGTCTCGTCACTCTCTGCAAAATTGTTTAAAAATATGCATATTCTATCCATATGGCAGTAAGGGTTTGCTAAAGGTATAAGTAAATGTCACCTCATTGTGAAATATTTCACAGCATGTCTTTTTAAAAGAACACCTCATCTCCCTTTTCTCCCAATCACGAGTTTCTTCATGTTATTTTTGGCAAATATACTTCTTTTGTTTGACTTGTGTGTCTTTTTGCTTTCACCTTTCCTTCTGAAAATTTGTGTCATTCTGTTTTTGCTCTGTCTGAATATGGTCTAATTACCATTCCAAGGGTGCATGTTAATTCTACTCAGGCAGCAACTAATTATTATTTAGTTGAGTAAAATGTAGCAAAATGTCCATCCTAATTTGCCCAAGGTAACGTCTCCAAATAGCTTGTTTTGTCTGACCAACCATCCAAAAAACCACAAGAGAATTTAAATGATATAAAACAGAGCAAGGCAGCAAATCCATATATTTTGAGAAGCAGGATGCAGTGAATGTTAACACTTTTGTTTGATTAATGACTTCAAAGATTGACAATTAATTATCAAAATTGTCGACAAGTCTGTTGATTTTCGAATAATTGTTTCAGCCCTAAATTCCCATATATAGAGATGGTCATGGTATCAAGAGTGCACAAGTTAAATCCCTCAAATGTCAAACTCCTAACACACCAAGACACCCACTCTCACTGCAGCTATCTTCTGCTCCGGCTATTGAGAAGACAAACATGAATCAGAACCAAAGTTATTGGGGTTAAGAGGAGGTTGGAGTGGGACGTTATAGATTTTTGTAGTGGATGTGTTTGTTGGGGAACAGACACAGCGAGACTCCTGTCACCCATCTAAGCAGCTCCACAGTCTCCCAGCAGCAGAGAGATGGTGGAAAAAGAAGAAGAGTCAGTTTGGGCGTTGTGCCCAGTATCCTGTTTGATCAACAGCAGGCTCATCTTTCATACCTGTGCAGTCCTGGGAGACGTAAGCAGTTATACCCGCCAAGCCAGGGTCCAATGCTTCCTCGACAGCTTTCCTAAGAGGGAGACAGAGGAGAGAAAGAGAGAGAGAGCGAGTCAGGGGGATTAAAAGGCTGACCTTATGCTAACCATGAACTAAAAAACAGGGATTTAAGAAGAAGTTAACTGGTGTCAGATCAGTGCATCTGCTCAAAGATATTTTTTTTACAACATATTATATTTGAATGAGAGAGATGGAGATTAAATTAATTACGACAATTTCGTTACACTTGTACTTGATTATTTAAGTAATGTATCAAGTAAAAATAATAAAAAATGTGCTGCTTACAGCTTCTCAAATATCCAGTAAATGCTTGTTTGCTTCATTTCACACCAATGTAAAATTAAATACATTTTTTAATAACCTAATCTGTTGATAAAGCAATTAACAAAAATAATTATTGTTGTGCCCTTTAAGAGTAATAAATCGTTATGTGATCAAAGCCAGAAGCATTGGTGCATGTGACATATCACATGCCAGGTCTCAAAAGTTGGATTTAAGAATAACCACAATGAGACTTACTTCAGGATGTGTGCCACCACAGCAGGCCCATACCAGTCCCCTGCCTGCTTCCCCATTGCCAGGCCCGAGCGGACCAGCCTGTGGAGGCCTAACTGAGCTGAGGGGCCATCCCCAAACCATGATACCAGCGTGCGGTGGTACATCTCTTTCAAATGTGCGTCTGCCTCCTCTGCAGATCCCGTGGCTTGGGCTTGGTGGATGGGCGGTGATCCGTGGTCAGAGGGCCCGGGGGAACCTTGCAGAGAAGCTTCCAGAGAGGCCACCAGACGCTTGGCTGCAGTGGTAGTCCACGTCTCCGTGTCTAAAGGCTGGAGCGCCAGTGCCTGCGACCATGTCCAGTCTGTGGAGGAATAGGTCATGTATCAAACATCAGCTAAAATCCAAATTAGAGACTTACAAAAAAAAATTAAAAGTCACCAAGGTTACAAATGTCAATACAAATACAAATTTCTTCAACCACTGATTGTACATGGGAAGATTTGTATCCTATATTTCTGTGGATAAAAATTTAAAAATGATTATTCGACATGTTTCTTAGAAAATATTTAAGGATATTCAGAATATTCAAGGCATGAATCAAAAAATTACCAATCAAAAGTTTGAGATGAATACATAATCCCATTTAAGAATTGCTCAAATTTTCAACACCTGTGACAAATCTCAATACTACTAGAGATGAGATTTAATAAAGTATACTGAAGAAAATCAAAGAAACACAATATGATGGACTGAAACAACTGTAACATTACAACACAGAAAACAGTTAAACAATTCATACATATAAGCAAGGTGTTGGAGTACAAACAAATTCTACAGGTTTTCAGTAATCGAACCAGGTGACCATGACGACCAGGTATCTATGAGGATCTTTGAACCCGATCATTCAACACATCAAAGTTACATTTAGAGCATCACCATTGAGAACAAAAAGTCTTTCAGAACTTGTCAAATTCAAGGTTTAGCCTTAAACAGACAGAACATTGTGCGCTTCAGGAACAGAATAGGTGTCATTGTGTTCAATTATAAGTTTAAGTGTCCCAGTATTTCACTTTAACGGTGCCTTAGCCTTACAAACAGGGTGGGAGCCGAAGGCGGAGAGAAAGGGAGTGGCCCAGGCCATAAAATGGGCCAGAGTGGAGTCTAAAGCATTAACAAAATGACCTTGATCCAAAAGTGAATCAAAGTGAAATTGATCAATAAATATATTTAAGTGGCCATTAGTCATTTTATAGAGAAATATTTCATTAGTGACATATTTCAGATTTGACAGAAGAACAAGTTTTAAATATTGTTTTCTAAATGACTGCATTAAACTGGCAGTCATCTCATTATGTGGACCCATAAAGTCTAGGACACTTCAGAGACAATAGATCTGACAAAGATATGAGGAATTCACTCGTTTTAAATGCCTTGCATCAACCAAATTAAACTTTCACTTTTGGGTCGAAAATGAGGAAACACTCAGGACTGGCTACGAAGCCTGCCTTCCTGCTTAGAAAAAAAAGATACAGAAATGAAAGTTAACATGACATATAGTTGAAGTACAACTTCTTTATAACTAGGACATACCACTTTCAAAAATTAACACCCGGAAGCTGCAAGGCGTAAGAAGTCTCCAAATATCTGCCATGTTGGCAGTCTCCCCCCCGGTCAAAGGCACTTCAGCAGTGGCTGTTATATAAGAAGGTAGATACACTAGTTTCCTTTTTCACAACCAATATTTCCCCCCTAGCCCGAGGATTCAAATCAGTGACCTTCCAGCCACAAGCCGCCTTCTCTAACCTTTAGTGCAGAAGTTCCCAACCTTTATGATCAATGAAACAAATAGAATGGTTGGAATAGAAAACAGTAAAGTAATTTTCTCTTCTGAAATTGTTAAAAAAATAATTTTAGATTTTAGAAATTTGAAATTCTGAGTAAAGTATGAGTAAAGCCTGAAAATAGGAGAAGAGCACTGTGAAGACCACCAGGCTTACAGTCAAGAAGGTGGCAAAGGTAACAAAACCAGGGATTTATTCAACATGCATCATGCCTAACTTTAGTGGATCATAATATAAGGGGTACGGGATTAATCTGCAGATGTTCCAGTTCAAGAGAAGATCAAACCTTTCTATGGAGGTCAGTTTTTTAGCAATGACTGCAACAGCAGGCCACATTTTACCAGTCAATGATGGTAAGGATAACCGAGCAGTCAATAAAATTGTTTTTTTCAAAAATTGTGAATCACTGCAATCATGAGAGCTCCTTGAACATACAGTCATAAATGTGCACAAAAAATATTAGGCTGATTAGTCCAGTCGTATACACACACCTAATGCATGATCCCCTCCAGGCTTACCTACGCCTGGTGGAGATAATGAACATAATTGTGTGTAGAAGAAATATATTCTCTCCTATCCCATTGATCATCTTGTCATCCCTCAGATTTATCTATGGGGGGGTCCGGACCCCCAGGCTGGGGAACCACTGCTTTAGACAACCACCTGCTCCAGTTTTGACTCAAAAAAATTAAACTCGTCTTTTGGCATTTTTTTCTTAAATGTTTCATACATCTTGTTAGATCACTGCGAGGGGTTTTACTGTAACTCAGGCGTGGTGCCATAATTCCACTCACCTCTGCCCAGGAAGTGCAGAATGAGTGCCTGAGCCAGCATCATCTGCCCGGCTCTCAGCATGCAGCCCCAGCCGCAGTCGGAGGTCAGGGTGGAGCCGGGCAGGGGAGGGAACTCCTCCCTGTAGGTGAGCCACACTCGGGACGCAAAATCCTTACGGAAAGCCTCCACATTCCCCATGACGAAGTCCTCATCTGAGGAATCATGGCAGGATTCTGTCGGCCTGTCGTCATCTGAGACAAACGAATGACATGTGATCCACTCAGGATTTGCACATTTTTTCATCATGTGTCCTGTGGAGATCTACTGGTTCAAGTCATGTTTATTAATTCTAAGATTTCAATTACTATTTCTGTTTTGGACTTAATGTATGAGCTTGTGTCTCATGTCAAGTCAAATTTGTGGGACTGTAACATGCACCAAAGACATGACAAAGTAAAATATTTTTCCAGTCTTTTACGGTCTAAATATTTGTTTGCTCCTAACAGTATGCAAAGTGTTTGTTTGACAATAGCACACTCATCATTTTTGATACCTGCAAGTACATTTGGCCAACAGAGTAAAGTGTTTTGTATTTGTTTCACTTTGTGTTTCCATCCTCATCAGAACCCATATGGCTGTCACAGTATTAACAGATATGCATGCATGGATATGTATTCATGTGAATGTCATTACAGGGAATGCACTCAGTGTGTATTTGAATTGTCAGAGTGTATGACTGTGTACAGGCGTGTACACCATACCTTCAGCCTTAAAATGGTAACATTTTCCCAGGAGAAGCACTGGGGAATTTCTACTGAATGAAGTCTTTGATTTCAGAGCCCAACCTAAGACAAACAATAAAAAAAAGACAACGTCATAGTTTGGTTGGTGATTGAAAAAACAAACCCTCAAAGCCACCTATGTGAGTGGTGCACCTAGGGTTGTGTCATGCCTACTATTAGAATTATGTTTTTGTTTACTTCCTGACATGAAAGGCAGAGAATAACCATTGTGTTCATAAGGAAACAGAAACTTGCAGAAAGGTGTTGCACGCAAACCACTGTGGTAAGTATGACAGAGAACTATTTTAAGAGCTGACTCAACAGCAGTAGGTTCTTGTCTCACTGAATTCTGATGCTTGTTTTTATTTGTGCTGTCTCTTGTGTCTGCAGTGAGATGCTATTGTTGATCTCTCCACATTTCACTTGTACTAATTCAAACATAGTTAACCTGATTCAAATTTAGTCAAGAAAATAAGAGGTTCAAAACAGCACAGCAGTGATGCATGAAAGCATTAGAAACAAAGTGGACAGAGAGGACTAAGCTTGGGTGGCTGGTGTGTGTGTGTGTGTGTACTGGCCTCAAGCAAACTACTTACTGTACTTCACATTGTGCCACACTGACAAGAACTTTGTCTTCAATTTTTCCACCTCGTCGCTCCCTTTATTCTCCATTTGGACCAGACAGGGATGGACCCCATTCCCACACAGCCTATAAACTCTGAGTGAAAACACTCACGTTAAGCAGCATCACTTCAAAATGCAAAATTAAATGATTGAACGAAGCACGTTTTTACCTCACAGCTTCTTTGGTACAGATGTTTTTTTCACTCACAACCTTCTCGAAGTAAAAAAGTTAACCCGTCACATTGTGTAAGTCAGATAAACATAGTGTGTCGCCCATGTCTGTGTTAGCTCTGTTATTTAACACTGACTCGCGATCTCCAATGTTTACATGGAGGAAGTAGAAGTCAAGTCACGTGATGTCGCGGTGTTTCCGCCGGGAGGAGGAGGGGCCGGGTCTCTGGAGGCTCGATTTTAAAAGCAAAGTATCCCGAGCGGGCGGCGTTTAAGCCACCGCTGTTCCACTTAAGCTGTCTCGAATGAGTACTCCTCTTTTTTGGGTTCTTCGTTGTAACAAAAGAAGCGCTCACTTCTAATTAATTAACGTCTACACTGCTGTTATTACAATGGTATGTTGATTATGATCTAAAATAAGGTTCCATATCTATCTGGGACTATCTGAAACTAACCCATCATGTTTTTTATGATCGTCAAACATCATTAAAACGTTTACCAGAGTAGGAATTTCATCAATTAAGGTGATGATAGCAATAAGATGCACTTATTTTTCAAGTTGTTTTCAAATCTGGCGAGCAAAAAAAGCAGATTAAGAAAAAATCTGTTTAAAAGATAAAATATTTAAATTTGGACTTTATCCCTTATATTGTGTTTATTTGGCATTGTCTAAAAATTATAACATGCCTTTCATATTTGCTCTTGTCTAGTATGTATATAGGAGCTTGTTTTTTTATTATCATTTTTTTTTAAATGTAGTTAATATTCTTTGTGTTTTAGGTACTGAGCTTCTGTTCTGTGATATTGAATTTGATTGAATATGATTTAGATCGTTCTTCTCCTGTCTAATGTCATATTTGTTGTGTCCACTTCATACTGTAGCTGCTGTAACACAACAATTTGTTGGAATGAATAAAATCTATCTATCATCTATTGTGTATGTCCAACCTCCCTAAAATCACAAGCTTTAAAACAGAATTAATAACATTTAAAGGTATGGGAATTATGAATAATAGCAGTAATGAAATAATGGACAAGAATAAAAAAAAGCATATTCTTACTGGTCTACAATTTTCCAGCACCAGTGCCTTTAGATAAATGACATTTCTAAGGTGAGTATTGTGTGAATAAAGCCGTCCAGATGTGTGGTAGTACAGTGCGCAGCATCTTTTCATGGGGTGTGTTCTGTTGCGCAGCGCTACGCTCGTTACGGTAACGATCCCATTCTCCCGTTTTTTCCCTGTGGCCGCAGTGAGTGAGAGGAAAGCGGAGTCCTGCCTGCAGCCTGTCTGCCTGGGAATCTCGTTCAAGCACATCAGCGGCCACTGCCATGGCTGAACGCCGCGCCTTCGCCCAGAAAATCAGCAGGTAAAGACTTGAGAGCCCCAGACGTGCTGGTGAAAAGGCGCAGCGAGTAGTTTCTGTGCTTTTATGTAGGTCGCCCTCGGACCAGTGCTGAGGGAACCCTGTGGAGGAGGAGGAGGCCCAGCCTGGCTGCTCCAAGCTAGCCGCTCGTTAGCCAAAGATGCTCAGACCCACCCAGACAGACAGCGACACCGCTAGCTGCTGCTCTCTTTTTTCCCCCAGAATGCTAACAAAGGAGCGAGATATAATATCGTTATTATAAATGTATTTTGGAGAGACAGGAGTTAGGTTTTCAGTCATTATTCACAGCTAAAGCGACTTAGTGTTAATTGAAAACCGTTAATTTTGGACAGTTAGCTGTAGCCGTCTTGTGGCTAACGCTCAGCAGCTAACGTTGCTGGCACTGGCAGAGATGTGACTGAACTTTGTAGAGTTGTGTTTAAAGGAAGATCCAGTTGTCAGGAGAGAGAATTTATTTGTAATACAGCAAGACTGAGGACAAAAGCCTCCCTCAGCAGCTATCAAATACCGATATTATAATCTCCTCCCCGCCCCTCAGACAGATCAAAGTAATCTCTTTAACAAAGGGCTTTGTGCTAGCTGTCAAATACCATCATCCCAGGCACATAGATGGATAGATACATAGATAGATAGATCTGGTAGACATGAACTGTCTCCAGCAGCTATGAACATAAACATGTTTTAATCACTGTCATTGCTGATCACTTAATTCACAGCCAAATCATTATCGTACTTATTAAGCAAAATAAATTATATTGGCCTTCTTGATGGTTCAGTTTTTCTGTGAACCAATGTCACATGTCTTTACTGGATGAAATAAGATTTTACACCCTCTGGTGTGATAATCATGATGATCTGAGGTTTTTAGAATGGAGGAGTGTCTGCTGTCACTTTTTTCCCTTGTCTGTTCACAAAAAAATAGATTATTGAGAAAGGCAGTGCGCTTTCCTTAAATGTTTTTCTTCCATTTCTAGTTTATTTAACTATAGATCAAACTGGAGGAGTGTGCATTTCTATTACAGCGTGAATGAAGTACCCTTAATCAAAACCACATCCAAGCACTGGAATTTCATATTGATTAATGCAGACTGAACATATGCCTTACCTCATTGCAGGGTATTCACACAGAGCAAGACAGAGATGCCTGATATGATGGTCAGCTAACACACTAACAGATGAACATAAGCAGTAATACCATATACAACTTGAAATATAATACAACCTATTACCACAATACCACAAACTAAGTCATCAAAATGCTCCATAAAGACAAGGCTACAATTTCCTCATTCGCTTTTGTATCAAATTGCATTATATTGTGCAACTCTTCTCAGTGAACCATGCCTGAGTAAAAAAGGGTTAAAGAATTGTCCACTGTTATAAGACTCTCAGATTACTGGACACTGTTTACTTTGCTCATATTATCCACTCAGCAGTGAGAAAACACTTCTTCTGTACCTGTGTAAGCATGCTGATTGTTAGTAATCAAACTGAGTTAGCTTATGTCACATGTTGAGACAAATATAGTGACTGAAATTGCCAGTGGCTCTACCCAAATAAACATGTTTCAACTGAATGGCTCGCTTGATCCTGGGAGTTAATATTGTTACTCTCTTGAAGATGTAGCCACAAAGGCTATTTGTTTCATCAAGTTATTCCTCCATGCTGTGACCAGTGCTAAGTAAAGGTCTAGTAAGAGGCATTGGGGACGACTGTGGAATGTGTTTGTTGGTTCAGTGCTTCTGACTTTCTCCAGTGCTGACAGCACAGCACAGCACTGCACTGCAGAGGCTACTGGATCTCTACTACTGTACACTATCATGTTGTCTAAAGCTGCCAAGTTGGACGGTGCAGCTTATATTTTAGCTTCCTGGTTAAGATGATGAGCTTTAACCTCTGTTTTGCAACCTTGCCTCAGGCTTCAGGATAATTTCTGTTTGTATACAGTGTCTTTTATGATGAAACAGTGATGAACTCAGCACTACAGTGGCTATGGGGAAACCAGACTGGGGTTAAGACGTATTGTGGTTTTGCAACCTCATCGACTGGGTCACACCTAACCCTTGATCATCATTACTGTAATCACATCCAAGAGTTTAAAGTAACCTTGAAACTAGTTTTTGTGATATTGCTTACCTGATAGATGACAGAGAGAGAGACAGGAAATGAGACAGATTGTTGCTTATGAAGAAAAGTGTAATGAAAAAATATACGTTTACAACGTTTATAATAATTGTTGGATCCTTAGATCCTTCATGTTACCTGTGTAACATAACCTTGAGTCTTCAGTGTCTATCCTTTATCCTTGGTTCTAATTTGCTATTTGTTTGTGTCACTTTGGGCTACTTGCTGCGTTGTTGTTTTGTTCAAGGCAAAGGTCTCTGAGTGGTTTTGCCGGTTGCTGTGATTTAAAGGACCTCTGTATCAGTTGAACACCAAGAGCTTTGTGCTGACCACTGGGGTCCAGAGGTTTTTATTTCTTTTCTTTCTGTCTGGGTGTAATGTATGATGCTGTCTGAGGGAACGCAGTACAACTATCAGAGACACAAAGAAAAATCCTTAAAGGACAACAAGTGTAATATACAATATTAGCTTGACTTGTCTTTGACAGCTTAATGCACTTAAGTGAAAATTTGCAAAGTCCAGTAGTATGCAGGAGTGTTTGTAATAATTTATGTTAGTTGAATAGCAGTAAGTCCCACCAGGCATCAAGTGTCACTTTGCATTGCAATCATGAAATATTTCATAATTCATAAACACATACTGTACATTAGAGCATGATATTAGTCACTTTGTGATGATGTCGCAATTTCTTATGTTCTCATGAAAAGCAGTTTGATACGGAAATGAATATTGCAATTTATTGCTCTTTTTCCATTTCATTTTCACAGCTAGAAGGTTAAATAGAAGTTATGCCAGGGCTTAAAGGAGTTCATTAAACTATGAGCTTAAATTAGCTTTCAAGGTTTCCAGTTAGTTTTCAGTGCCTGTTTATTCTCAGCCACAGGGGTGGGACAAATGCCATAATGACATTGTCATGTATCTTGTAATACTGTTGAAACACTGGTACCAGTGTTGCGATTTTTTAAAATCCCTTTATACTTGCACAGTTTTTTTTTTACAGATAATTTAGTTGTTATTTTGCTTTTACTGGACAGTAAACAGCGTAGAGACAGACAGGAAACAAGCTAACAGAGAGGGATATGAAATGCTCGGCTAAAATCAAACCGAGGATGTGGCAGTTTTGTTGTATGCACCTTAAACATTAACCAAGAGAATTATGTGTTGCTTAATTTGGCCATTTTTAAGGGGATAATTTCCTCTTCAGTGAGGATGTGTCATACAGGATTGTCTTGCAGCATTAATCATAATGTATCATACCTTAATGTTTCAGTATTGTGTTTTGCAGAATCACTTGATCCCATTATTGTGGTGGACAATGTTGTTATAGCATTGTATTGTTATTTCCCTGGTCACTCTCAGCCTTAATTACAATGAAGCTAACTATGTCAAGCTTGTGGCTCATTACTTACACTTGTCTCTTCCTCCCTGCACCTGCCTCTCCTCTGTTCACAGGACTGTGGCGGCAGAGGTCAGGAAGCAGATAGCTGGCCAGTATGGGGGATCACCACAGCTCTTCAAAAACCTCAATGTTGGGACCACAACAAGCAACACGGTGAGACGTCTCGAAGATTATTGGAATTGTGATGTCAGTGACATCCTGTCTTGAGGATGGCAATGACATGAGCTGAAGAACTGTCTGGTCCCATGCCTTAATGTCTTTCTATAAAGGAGTCACATACTGATTTTGGCTTTGCCACTCTTAAGATTTTTGTCACATCTAACTCCTGTTGCTTAATGTACATCATTTTACAGTCTTGCAATGTTTGAGATGTTGATTAAATGTTACTAATGTATCATCAAGCAGGTACAGTATTTTAACAACAGGGATACCTGCTGACATCAGGCTCAGTGTACCACAATATTACAACCTAAGACATTTTCTGTTGAGTTGGTGCTTATTTGAATTGCAGCACAACTACTGTTTATGTCTTACTAAATACCATGAGGGATAACCATTGATTGGCCTGTTCACCACATCTGGTCTCTGCTGCAGTGTTTCTAGGGTCATGAGTATGTGAGGCCAGACAGTATGTTTGTTAAAGGCTAGTGCCAATTGACTTTCAGCAGCCCTGAGCCGGAACACCAGCAAAGTCCCCCTCTCTTCCTTAATTAGGCTACAGCTGGCTTTTAATTACACTGTGAAAAGTATTTGTGTTCAAATTCCTCGAGAGGGAGGAAGAGAGAGAGAGACAGAGAGAGAGAGAGACAAACACACACACATTCAGACTTAAAGTGAACCTGCTGAAACAAAGATTCTCCACGGGCTCATCACTTTAGAAGCAGACTAAGACCCATGACACCATTAGTCTGAGCTCCAAGTAGCACACTAATCAGGTTACTTGATTTTCCTGTTTGGAATGGAAAGATGATCCATAAGCTAGAACTGCTGTGTCACCAGAACTAACAGAAATTACCTCATATTTTTGACCTGTTGGTGCTGCACTTGGTGCAGATTCATAGACTGACTAATAACCAATAACTCTGCTGCTTTCCGCAGAGGTTATACAGGGAATCAATCGCCTGAAGCCTTTACTAAAAGCTAGTGACTTTGAGACTTTACCAAGACACTTATGTACAATAAATATAAGAAGAGGTGCAGGCAGGAAAAGTGAACAGCTGAATGTGTCTTCACAGCTAATTAACTTTTTCCCATCTCTCTCATCTCTCCCTCTACCTCCTTCTCATCACCCACCAGGTTCCCCTCACAGAGGCAGTGGAGCCAGTGGATTTTGAGGAGTACCTCATCACTCACCCTCCCATCGTTGAGTCAGGTCCCCTGAGAGATCTGATTGAGTTTCCCCCAGATGATATTGAGGTCATCTACACACCCAGGGACTGTCGCACAGTGGCCCAAGCTGTCCCAGAAGAGGGGTAAGACTGCTGTGTGGTTAAAATACTGTAGGTGGTAGTGACAGGTGGAGTTAAGTACAGTCTCACCATGTTTTCTATGACAGTATAACATTTTTCCTATTACAAGAACATTTTGAGTATTGTATAGGATTTGGAGAACCAAGCAAGCATTCACAAAGCAAATTATTCATAAATCACAAAATTTATAATATTTTTTAATTAGATCCATTTAGCAACTTGATGAAATGTAAATGAAATTACCAGCATTTTTCTCAATTGGAAATAGTGGTAATTTTTTTAAAAGCTCTGTTTCATAGAAGGTGATCATTTTCTTGTTTGCGTTTTGATTTAACACTTGGTTCCACTTTTAATTTCCATTTTCCCTAGTATAATTTACTTGATGGCAAAACATTATCACTTTCCAAGTCACCCTCTGTGAATTGTTTGCCACATAGCTATAAGGCAGTGCCAACTCATATTTTTACTCTATTTTTCAGCTTTCCGTGCTGCATTGTATTAGATACTGCACATAGGTCTCATTTATTGATGTAACCTAATGGTACCAATCAACATCCTCTTTCAGCCATTATTGGTTTTTAAATTTTGTTGTCATTTCATTCCTTTTGGACTTCTGGAGATTATAGTGTCCTCAGAAAAATGTTTCTTCAAAAGTTTGCAAAGTAGTGCTGATTAGTCACTACACTGCATTCTGAGAAAAAGCAGAGTGTATATCTCTGTAATGTGATGTGTTCTCTAAAACTTAATTATTGCTCTTTCTAATTATTGTAAAAGCCGCACCACATGTTCAAAGATGAACGACCTTGATGGGCTTGATGTCCTCACTAACTGTAACTCTAACTCTTGATACTTCAGAAGAGGTGGCACAAACACTGCTAGTGTAATCCACTGTGTGTGATACCAGACAGATCAGACATCAGTCTAGCACCCTGTCATCTTTATTCACGTAGACTAATGCATTTCAAGTTTCACTCTTGCTATTTGCATGAGGCTTGTTTGATTGATTGAGTCTGTCTGGCTGCAGGGACACTGATCCTCATGTCAGAGACTGTGTCAGGTCCTACACAGAAGACTGGGCTATCGTCAACAGAAAGTAAGGCATCACTTTTTGGAATTTTAAGTGTTCACCAAAATCACTAGTTAACTCTTTATAAATGGGATTATATCTGTAAAATATTTAGACTGTTGAACATTAAGAATATGTTAATGACAGTGTCCTAAATGACTGTTTGCTTCCCAAGATACCACAAGCTTGGTACAGGCTTTAACCCCAACACTCTGGACAAGCAGAAGGAGCGTCAGAAAGGCCTGCCCAAGCAAGTGTTTGAGGCTGATGAAATGCCAGACAACAGCAGCTACCAGGACGACCAGGTACCAAATCATATTCTTATACAAGAGTTTACCAAAATGCTTTGCGCGTGAGTTGGTGTGCCTGCGTCACTCATTTTTTGGGTTGTGTCCTGTAGGATGATCTGAAGCGGCGGTCAATGTCCATAGATGACACACCACGTGGCAGCTGGGCCTGCAGCATCTTTGACTTGAAGAACTCCCTTCCTGATGCCCTCCTCCCTCACCTCCTCGACCGTGCTCCTAATGAGGAGATTGACAGACACAATGAAGAACAGCGCAAGGCCAACCGCCACCGTGAACTCTTCGCTCTACACCCCGCCCTTGATGAGGTAGAACTTACCCCTTTATCTATGATGGAACCATTTCTGCTGGCCTCCATTCCATTTGCAAAGTAAATTTTGTCATTTTTGTTCAATTTTTGTTAGCCGCAATAATTCATCGATTGGTTGATCAAAAGAAAATTATTTGCCAACTATTTTGTTACTGGATTATTCGTTTCAGTCATTTCGTTCCAGCTTCTTAAATATAAAGGTTTGCTGCTTTTTTGATGTCTTTTGAGATAGTAAATGAAGGTTTTGGACTGTTGGTTGGACTAAAGAAGCAGTTTAAAGATGTCAATTTGTTAAATGTGATGAACATTTTTCACAATTTTTTGACATTTTATAGACTAAACGATTAATCGTTAAAATAACTGTCAGATTAATCAAAAACTCATCAGTTATTTGCAGCCCCTATTTTTGTGGATTATTCAGACAAAATAAGACAATAAACTTAATCTTTATGTTTAAAACCAGTTCCAGGATGTCAGGAATTTTCTTTGTAATAAATACATTTGTGTGAATTATGAGTTAATGTTTTTCATCTCAGCATGGACATGCAGAAATTCACAATCATTTTGATCATTTTTACTGATCTTTGTATGTGATCTTCTGTGTGAACGTGTAGGAGGAGCCCATTGAGCGCCACTGTGTGCCTGAAGTACCTAAAGAACACTTCGGCCAGAGGCTACTCGTCAAGTGCTTGTCCTTGAAGTAAGTGGTGGACGGTCGTTTTTTTCAGAAAAAAATCCTTTTACCCCTTTTTATTTAACTGCTGCTTTCTGCTGACCTGCTCCTTTTTCTCTCCCCTTGAAGGTTCGAGATCGAAATTGAACCCATATTTGCTAGTTTGGCCTTATACGATGTCAAGGAAAAGAAAAAGGTAAGCTGTTATGCTTTCCTCAGTGTCTCCTCAGCCCTGAGTTGTTGGGTCACTTCTGCAAACCATTAAAATGGTTGGGAGGCCAAAACGAATTTGATGAATGGACTATAAAATTTTATGTTGTGGCCCTGTTATGCTTGTAGGAATGCAGTTAAATCATACACTGGAACTATGTGTCTATCTGCAGGAGACCATCCTCTGCTGCTTCTCTGCACTCCCCTTTAGCTGACAAACACTAGAGGGTAGCAGTTGCCTTGATAAGTAGATGTCTCATATATATTGCTCTGCACAGGAGCTCTATTATTTCACAAGTGGGTCATTTGTCACTGAAATGTTATGGTGTTTGTCAGCCACCATGAGCAAGAAATCAGGTTGCAGTAACACAGCCATTCACTCAAGAATTATGATTAAATACATACAGTTGTCATTCTGTAGCAAATTGTATTTACTTTCAACATTTATGTCATGATCCTGTCATAATTACCCATGTGTCTGTCTGGATGTGTCCCTCAGATATCAGAGAACTTTTTCTTCGACCTGAACTCTGAGCAGACGAAGGCAATGCTGCGTCCGCACATTCAGACAGCAGCCATCTCCACGCTGGCACGCTCGGCCATATTCTCCATCACCTACCCCTCCCAGGATGTCTTCCTTGTCATCAAGGTCAGACAGTTATGATATAATTTCCCCTTGTCATGTCTTTGTCTTTGTTTTGCAAATAAATAATAAAAATAACTTTATTTGTGATTCTATTTGTAGCACTTTTCAAAACCAGAGTTACAAAGTGCTTCACATTAAAAACAAACAATGAGCAGCAAATAAAAAATGAATGAGTAATAATACCACACATATAATAATAACACCTGTTTTAAGAAAAAGACTTCTTTTAGGAAACCTTCCCCAAAATTAGTCCAAGATGAGAGTCCTTATGCTTGTGCCCTTGTCTCTTGTAAAGTGACAGTAACAAATGGTTCAATCCTCTGACTGTTTCTGCAGTAAATATCTTGGGAGATGCTTTCGACAGGCTTATTTATTCATGGTTTTTTCCTTCACGGCAGCAAACTATGCTACACGAGGCATTACAAACTCCTGTAGGTTTAACCCTGAAAGGTGCACTATAAATGGATTTGACGATACTCGCTAGCCTAATAACCTTAAGGCTACTAACAATTCATAATGCAGTACTTCCTGTAAGAGTTACGCTTCTCTTCGTTCAAAAAGTAAATCAGATCTGAGTAATGTTCACATACAATGGTGTCGTCTTATACTGTATGTGGGCCAGTACTGTAATTTAAATATGATTGGCTCCAATTGACAGTCAGTCTTTGTCCTGTATGATCACTCCTTTTACTGTGTGTGATTGGAATGTGTGTGTTTTGTCCTCAGCTGGAAAAGGTACTGCAGCAAGGTGATATTGGAGAATGTGCTGAGCCCTACATGGTCTTCAAAGAGTCAGATGCAGCCAAGGTACGATCAGTATGAATTAGATGTTGAATGGCTCATCTCAGGTGAATTATAGTAATAGTGCACAATGTAATTTATACATTAAGTAAGTCATAAGTGAGTCTTTTATCCATTATGTTAACCAAATGTTCAGCTTTAAATCTACATTAGTGTTTCTGGCTACCCATTTTATTGCCTGAATACTTGAGAGTGTATAATCACATTTTAGTGAATAAATGAATAAGTAAGCTTTAATATAGTTTGTGAGCTGTTGTTTCTTCAATACAAAACTGTAACTCAAATAAATATGTATTTCTGTTATAGAATAAAGAGAAGCTGGAGAAGCTTCGCAGCCAGTCAGAGCAGTTCTGCCAACGTCTTGGCCGCTACCGAATGCCCTTCGCTTGGACCGCCATCCACCTGATGAACATTGTGAACAGTGCCGGCAGTCTTGAGAGAGATACAGAGCTGGAGATGAGCCTCTCAGGTCTGATGTTCCCTTTTAGCACAGCCCTTTAGATTGTAACTGCAAACATTCAGAATATAGCTCAGTGTGGAGGCACAAAAAAACCTTGGTTAATGTTTTCATGCTTTTGACTGCTCACAGCCTCAATGGCACATGTATCAGGAGACACACACTGACAGAGACCCCCCCAGTCATGCATCAGACGCATGGGCATGTCAATACATTACCACACTTCAAAATCTTTATCTAAAATCAACTTTCCAAATATGAAAAGCAAATTTAAACAAAGAGCAAAACATCCAAAGTATCCAGCCATATTGATCCTTGTGTTATTTTGAGTTTGACCTATGGTGTTTGTTTAACCTTCAACCTCACAAGGTATCTTTGATGCTGACTGTGGTGGCTGCCTTTTTGTTGCTAGGCAGATCAGGGAAATGTATATACTCCTGTCACATGTGACAGAACGTGAACGTAATCGTGAGCCTTTTCTAGCATTCCATAAAAGAAAAAGCTGACAACAAATATAATTGAAGATTTGAAAATGCTGCCTTTTTTCTGTGTGCAGAGAGAAAAGGCTCGTGGTCAGAACGGAGGAACTCGAGCATCATGGGAAGACGTTCCCTGGAGAGGACCACCAGTGGAGATGAATCATGCAGTCTGACGGGCTTTCGACCTGCAACACTTACCATCACCAACTTCTTCAAGCAGGTCACATATAAAACACACACACACACACGTCTGAAATATATGTCTTAGAGCACTTCTTGGGATACGCAGACATAGAGGGATATGTCCTCTTTCTGTTGGTGATTTTTATTTAAATTGTCATGTGCTGCACATGTGCACTAGGAGGGGGACAGACTGAGTGATGAGGACTTATACAAGTTCCTAGCTGATATGAGAAGGCCTTCTTCAGTGTTGAGGAGACTCAGACCCATCACAGGTATGAACATGTGTTGACTGTTCTTTGGTTTCTTGGTAGTTGTTAACCTGATGCTCCTCTCTATTTGACATCATCGCTCCCTTGAATTACTTGGAAATTTGAAAATATGAACCCCTTATGTTTCAAATTCATATATCCCTTCTTCTCTGTCTTTCCCTCCCTGTTCACTCACTCCCTACCCATTCTGTCCTCTGTGACTGTCACCACAGCCCAGTTGAAGTTGGACATTTCTCCAGCACCAGAGAACCCCCACTATTGCTTGACCCCTGACCTTCTGCAAGTCAAACCTTACCCAGACAGCAGGGTACGCCCCACCAGGGAGATCCTGGAGTTCCCTGCCAGGGACGTCTATGTGCCAAACACAACATACAGGTACAGAAAATCTCATCTTTCAGTTTGCTCAGTTTTTGTCTGGAAAGAATATTCATTTGTTTGGGATAAAGCTTTCTTTTCAAATTATCTGTTGATAGGGAGCAAAAATACCACTTTTGAAAAATCAATTTGAATTGAACTTAAACATAGCCCTTTCATGTTGCCTGTTATTATGGCTCCATTGGCTTGCATGTGGATTAACATCTGTACAAAAACAACGGAAGGATACCGCCACTAGTAGCTGTTTTTTTTTTTTTTTTTTTTGAGAGCTAGATTGATTGCTTGTTGAAAATATAGGAGAATATAGGCAAAGTACCACATGCTTAATGAACCAGATGGAAACACACACTTTAGTCAGCGAATCAAAACAACCTCAGTCAAAGCCTAGACACATCTTCGACCTGTAGAAAACAGCACACATCTATTCAAGCTTTGCACAGTGATGACTGACACTGGCTTGTTAATGTTTACCTCATGTCTGCAAGTGTACTGTGTAAATACTCCACCTGAACCACTGTTATTTTTGTCAAGGTCACTTGGAGAGATGTTCTTATTGCCTTATGTTGCTGCAGACAGGATTTTGCTGCCACATGTCTTGTTTGTCTGCAGATAACCATTTCCTTTTGTAGATTAACTAATGCCGAACCAAATTGATCTATCACAGAGAGCCAGCAGAACTTTTTGTTACAATGTTGTGTTTTTGTTCTGAATCTTTTTTAAAATCATTGTATTGCAAAAAGAAAGTGATCTGGGATCACAAGATTTCCAGACTGCTTGATATTCCTATATCTACTTTGTCTTTAAAGTATTTGTCAAATATTCTCCATGAGTACATTGAACCTGAACAGTGAAACCAGGTTACTAACGGTTATCAAGCAACCCAGTTTTTATAAGCTGTAAGCAGTGGGACACAAGACATAAACTGGGAAACAATATTTTATACTTGAAACTGCCACAAATATTACTTATATATTCTGATTTATAGCAGCAAGGCACATTTATAAGGGAGATCCTTTTCCATTAAGAATTAGTATATAGTCTTACTGATGGTAATCACAGTCAGTACTTCATCTTAAATGTAATACTAAGGTTATATGAAGTCCATTTCTTGGCTTTTCTTTTTTTTCTCTAAAATTTGATTTGGTTCAAAGAAATTGGTTCAACAAATATATAGATCAACAGGCTATACAAATGTAGTCATGTTTCATTTGGTAATGATTTTTATTTTGTTTTCATAAATATGACTTTTTAGAGCACAAAGCTATTTGTCAGGGTGACGTGTTAGTGTGAGGCACAATTACACTACAGTTAGTTATGTTCTAGTAATGGACAAGAGTCAATATGACTCAATAACATAGGACATATGTGGAAATGATGTTTTTCTAACAATACCAGCATAAATCAAATAATAGCATGAACATAGTATAAATACTTTACAGAGTAAAAAAAGCATAGAACAAACAAAGGGAAAAACATCGTCAGTGTGCTGCCAAAGCTTTGAATCTACAACATATTATTGACATTGCCCCCATTTGATTTTTTTTTCATGAAACTAGGGATTAAACAGTGTAAAATATCAAAACAAAAATGACTGATGAATTCTTTCCAATGAAGGATTGGAAAGAATTCACCTGTAGGGACACTTTTTGAGATGTTGAGATGCAGTGTCTCTCTTGAAGCCTGACTTTTATAATGTGCATGCTTTATGCAATAACCTGTTGGTATTGGTGCTCTTGGGAACATGCAGTTTCAACAGTTTCACATCACAAAGATAAAATACAATTTAAATAGCTTAAATAGCTAACATAGAAGCTGTCAATTACATTTACGTTCACTGAAAAGATAGCCAAGCTCTGCTGCAGTACTGTGACATTTTGTAGCCAGCACTGAATCAGGTTACTGATGTGGATCAATATGTCTGTTTCGCAAGTGATTGCAGATGTTGCATAATGACAATTCTACTGTCCCGCTGGATCAGACCCAATAGGTTAATGACCTGTGTGGCATGGATGCATAATTGCGACTGTTCAGCATATTCTGGCTTGTGACACTTTGGCCTGTTAGCTGTTGGCCAGCACCAGTCTTTGACAAAACGATATTAGGAAGCAATAAGCTTAATGTTGCAGATAAACTAAGAATTTGGTGTCATCAATACTTAAAATGTCTTTGCTACTTCACTTTCCCCTTCTATGGAACTTTTTGAAAATGCCACTTGTGTTGTAAGAGAAGGTATGTGTGTGGGGTTCAGTTGAAGGTTTCAACTGTAGAAGCTGGTCGTACGGTGATCTTGGTCATCTTCAGGAAATATGAGGGCCCTGTGCCAGGCTTCCAGTGAATGCCCCTCCTTTTTGTTGAGCGTCCTTTTGCCCTCAGCCACAAATACCTTCCATTAAGGTTTGTTTCTCCACAGGCATTGAACCACCAACCACCTGCCAAAGGGTCAAGATAGGAGACATAAGTTTTATAAACAAAAAGTGTATATACTTATTCTTAATATTTGCAATGCTTGTCATTATTTTGTCTGTGGCTATGGTGGAGACACAGGTTACCATGAGGCCCTTGTGCTGAATCAGCTTACCTGTGTAATTGCGAGGACAGTTGGAGTTTTGGTGGTTGTCATTATTTCTGTCTTTTGTGGAGAATCTCATGCCGCTGCTTTGGGCCATGGCATCAGGCAGGTCACCAGAGAAGTGGCTGACATGAAGGGTGTAGTCCTTGGAGGGACCCTCCAGTGAGAGGCGGTATTCAGCCCAGTGCTTCTCCTCCCTCCAGTCCTCCAAATCAATACGCAGGATGTAAACTCCCTGCTGTGTAAAGCTGTGGATCTTCTTTAAGCCCAACCAGAAGTCCTCTGCAAAACACACCAGTTAGTTTTTATCTTGTTAGGTTATCTCTAGTGGGGAAAAAAACATTTTTCTTCATCTTTCCAGTCAAGAAAAAAACCACTACTCAGTATCAGACTTAGCTGAGGTGCTGGAACTATAATTAAACTGAATGAAAAAGCACCTGCGCACTCAAATCCGTGAAAAAATCTTTTTAATTAGCAAACTTTCAGTCAGAGACCTTCTTCAAGGCTTCTTTCCCTTAGCAGAGAATCTACAAAGGTTATATAGATTTAATTTCATTCAGTTCAGAAAAAAAGAAATTTGTGGGCTGGCCTCCTTTATTTTATTGATAACATCTCTGCCACTGCACTTTTTTATTTAGCAATTTATCAGATTCTACTTTTTCTCCAATAGGCTTAGAGGCAGACATGCCTCTCTGTGCATTTGTTGATCATTAGGTAGGTAGTTGTACAAGAACATTGCAGCTTAAATTCATGCCTGCAGGAGTCGTTATTTTGGAATGTGTCATGACTGCGCCTACGAGCGGCTGTCTGAGCCAGCGAGTTCTTCAGAGGAATCTGGCAAAACTTGTTGTGTACTCAGACAATACAGGAAGCCACTTTGTCAGTTCAGGGCTGATATCTAACAACTACTGTTTCCTATGACCCGGCCTACAGGAAGTACTTGCAAATGTCTCCCCCTCACCCAAAAAGTCTGTGCATGTTAAAGTGGCGTTCAGTGTAAATGGTCCAGTGCTCAAATTCTAACACTTTTATTTTCTGATAAAATAATAAAAAGAAATCATTCTGGTGCAAAGTAGACTGACTATCTATTGTTGTGTCCACTTCATACTGTAGCTGCTGTAACACAACAATTTCCAAGTTTGGGATGAACAATGTCTATCTATTGATTGATCAGTCGATCTAATACAAAAATCTAAAATTATGGTTTTGGCAAAAGAACTCACTTTCCAGATCTCCAAAGCCCTTCTCGTACTTGTTCCATGTCTGGTCAAAATCCACTGAACCATTGACCCGGCGTTGGATGACAGTTGAACCTCCATCTATAGAATGGATTAGAACATGTTTTAAGCCAAAGTTTATTCAAGGATCAGGAAACCTCCTTATCATAGATAATGTGAATTGGATATCCACCCCATTGTCTGCTCTTTTGGATGACCTAGTTCCTGTGGCTATCTAGCTTGATAACATTTTGTTCCTTGCCTGATGCCCCATGTCATTGCTTATGAATATAGAAACAGTTTTTACACTCTCACTCAGATTGCTGTAGTCACACCCACCTGAACCCATTTCGCAGTAAACGTTGAATGGCTCAGATTGGTTTGGCTTGATAACGTAGATTCCACTGTCTGCCTCTCCTTTGTTAAACAACTCGCTGCAGTCCACAGGGAGGTCTGAAACACAATGAAGAAAATGAAAATGGATTCATCTAAATTACCCCAAACCTTTGCATTCTCCTTTTTATTTTGATACATTTTGTGTTCAGACTAACATTTTGAATAACTGATAATACATTTATCATTACATTACATTACATTTACATTACATTTTATTTTACCATTTGTGTCCAGGCCTGAGGTTGAGTTTCCTGTCAGATATTCAAACATATCAGAAGCTGCAGTGTCTGAATCCGTTGTCTTGTCGACTGTGTCTTGAAAGCTGTCATAGCTAATCTGTAAGAGAGTGCAAATCAATGTGCAGTCTTACATTCTGTTATCATTCCTAGAAAGAGCAGAGTTTTCCTTCCCATATTCATATTCTGTTCATGTAAAGCAGAATTTACATTGATAGTTCTGTTTCTAACTTGATTGTCACATATAGCAGTTGTTTGCCCTTTAAAGTAAAAATGTAGGAAATCTTGTCAGAACAGTTGTCTACCTTTTCCTCCAGATTTTTAATCTTCATTTTCTGGTTGTCAAGTTGATCATGTTGCTCCCTCACTGCGTTCAACAGATTGGTGATTGTTTTCTCTTGAGCTTCAATCACCTCCTGAAAATGCCGCAATAAAAACCTAATTTTTCCATTACACCTATACAAGTATTTTCCATTTTAAAGAACAGCTGTGGACTCACTCTTTTTTCATTGAGTAGATTTTTCAAAATTTTATCAGTAACAGCATGGAAACTATTGAAGAGCCAAATAACAACATAACAAAATAATCATTACAGCAATACAGCAGTAGATCATGGTCACAGCAAGCTTATCTTGGGACCATTACTTATTGTGTAATGTTTAGCAAGAATTTAAATGGCAAATAGATTGATGTTACCCAGTTTAGTAGAATTCTTTAAATGCATTTACATTACATTTACATTACTTTTATCCACTAACTGATGCCATGTTAAATAAGGAATTACTTCAGCACGTATCAGCTGCTTACCTTGAGTGTCGTGATTTCACTGAGCTGGTCAACGGGAACCATGCTCTGAGACAGTCCTTTCAGCCTCTCTTCGAGGCTCCCCACCTTGCTCTGCAGCTGTGTACGCTCCTGCAGGATGCCGTTGATCTTAGAGTTGATTTCCAGCGACAGGTTCTTGATCTCCTCATTGTTGGCCTTCAAGAAATTGGTGGTCTTTTTCAGCTCCTCCTCTTCCTCCTTGATCTCTGACGTGACCACTGAGAGCTGGTAAAAAGAGCGGTCAAAAATGTTCAACTTTTGGAAGATATCGTTGATTTGGGCTTTGGTCTTGTGGACGAACTCCCGTAAACTCTGGCCTAGCTGAAGAAGGCCGTTTGCAAGTAGGCGAACATCATCCAGCATGGCAAAGCGAGACTTTGCCTCGGTTGGGCTTGGTGGTGTGGTGAAGACCAGGGAGGGCAGGGTGGGGTACTCTTCACGACGTGAGGACTCCAGAGGGACAGCAGCAGTGGAACTAACTAGCAGCAGCAACAGGCAAAACAGCTTCATGGTGACTTTCTTGTCCAATTCTGGATTGTGGAAAATTGAAACACAGTGTTTCACTGCTCTTGCTTTCCTCTTTGCTTTGTGCCTTTTCCCTCCCTCTGCCTATAGCCGAGACTTCCTTGCTGTTTAAATGATGTGAGAGCAGCAGGCTGCCCTTGTTATATACTGCCCTCTGAGTAGAGGAGGGGGGATTAGCTGATCATTAAACCCTACTATGTTTTAGCTCTGTACCCTACCTCCTCCCAAATCCCCCTCAAGCCCTCCCTCTCCTGAACAAACAAATCACAGCAGTGAGCAAATGACATATACCACCCCCCCCCCCCCCTTCTCTACTACCCATTTAACCCCAATCCCCTCTCCATACCACACCCTACCCTGTTCTCCATCTGTGGTGCAGAGCTTTAGCTGATCAGCAGAAAGCCAACAATGGCCATCACAGGTTTTTGATGGATCGTCAGTCTGATCAATCTCCAACCTTATAACCCTGCACACACTTTGCTCTGATTGATAATGCTGTGTGTAATTAATGCTCTCGGGTTTGATTTAGCATCCTGCTGAATCAGCCTAGCACCATGCTCTCTTCCTCTCTCTCCCTCCTTCTTCTCCCTTTGCGTGGGGAGGGGAGTGAGCCTGTCATCTGTGTCAGGGTTGAGCTTCTGGGCATGAATGATGTTGGAGAGTTTGGACAGTGTGTACTCATCATCTCGGTTTTATTGCTCAGCCTTGTCATTTTTTTTCAAGTCTGTCATGCCTTGTGTGATATTTTTCAGTGCCACCAGACATGAAATGGGGAATATATAGTTTACTGATTAGCTTGCAGCTTTTAAAGGATCATTCCTGTGTGTGTGAGTCCTGTCGTAAAAAACAGTCTTTATGGGAAATTCTTAGTAAGTTGTTTCACACAGACTTGCAGTGTTGGTGAAATATGTCCACCTTCATTTTGCCAGAGAGGGAGGAGGAACTAATCAGTGAAATGACTTGGTGTAGTATTTAATTGGAATATAAATATTTATACTTCTGGCACTCTGTGCTGTGTGGTTCCCAAACTCTAAAGTAAGCTTGTCCTGTTATGTGGTGTGTAAAAGGCTGTCCAGACCGAAAAGTTGCTATGTCATGGCCTCATTGCATTTCTTTGGCCAACAAAAACTTAAAATTGGTTTGTGTTCATGTTTGCAGCTTTTGTGGAATTTTACTATTATTGTAATTTAAGTATATTTTCATGATCAGTCGCTTTGTATGACAATGGAGAAGATAACATTATTATGAAGAAATGTCTATAATCACCAATAGCTGGGCTATAAATACTGGGCTATTTGGCCCATCACCTTTAGTTAGTTTGGTTTAAAATGGGAACATTTTAGCACTCTGGCTGTTACAGTGCACCCTAAAATACCACACAGTCATCTTAATGAGCTTTCTCTGGTAATTTGCCATTAGGAATGGATTAACTCACTTCTCAGTAATGAAGGACTGCTACATTTTCATAATAACAGCAGAAAAGGAAAATTTGGCCAGGGAACATGCCAGGAATTTGCTTTATCAGTGTAAAGCTGGGAATGATGTTCAGTATCCTTCATGCCAGTACTGTGGTTTGCACTGTGGCTTAACAACAGGAGGGTTAGAGGTTTGAACCTAACATGGCCTGCCTCTGTAGAGCTGCCATGTTCGTGCCCAAGTTCAACTTTGCAGTGGAGTTTTCACTTGACAAATTACAAACCTGGCAAACAAACAGCCTCAGCAGTCAGTTTAAATGATGGGATGTCCATTGTCCACGTTTTTTTGGGAAAGTGTTAACTTTGTATATTCTAATTTGTTATTCTCATGGTACTGTTTGTAGCAAATGTAGTTCTAAGCATTGATCACCTCTTACGTTGACGCCTGGCCTGAGAGAACTGTTCTGATAATGCGCTGTGAGTCAGTCCTTTGTTCCATGGTTGGGTTGTGTGGATACCTTCCACCGTCGCCCCATCCTTTGTCTATCACCAGGTGAAAAAAGAGTCATGTTCACACACTATTGTAGCAGCTAATTGGCTGAGTTTGTCATTATTCAGTGGGATGAGGCCCTTTTTAGAACTTGTTCATTTTTAGCTGCACATATGTTGACAACTAACGGCTTTCACCATTTGTTGGTAACAGATCTCTAAGTTCTTCACCAGTTTAGTTTTTTCTATTTTTAAGAAACAAGCTTGGGCTGAGTTGACCAAAAAGGGTTAGACAGGATAATCTGACATTTCCCCCCTGGAGAGGCCCAACCCCGACTTTGAAAACCTCCAGTTTGCTGCTTGCTTTGCATTGCCGCTATGTCAATATCAAGTGGCACTTGTGACTGTACAACTAAAAGCACAGCCTCTACAATTATGGATCTATTATGAATGTCCATTGTCCAAAATTTGGGCTGATGTTAACAATATTTGTGAAGAATAAATCATAGCAAGTTAGACCATGAATAAAGTTTTCCCACAAATTTTGAAACATGAGAAAAGTTCTACTACTGGCTATATTTGTTTGCTTTGCAGGGATTTTTTTATTTAAGTTCTCTGCATGCTCTGAATTACTACAGAATGAATCACCTGGCTTATTGGTAACAAACACATCCTGATCTATTTTGAGAGTTGGTAAACAATGACTTTTTCCCTTTATTTATCCTCTGGGCTCAAAATGGGAAAGGTGGGTATGCTGGCATCTAATAGTTGGAAGTATATTGGGAGACTTATAGAGTTTGCTTTCACAGCATCCATGTGTACTGATTAACCTAAATTGAATCCAAGCAGAAGAACTGGCCAATCAGTGATACTGCAATTTATACTTAAATGGTTATTATTTCAGATCTGCCACAGTAAATTTATCATGGGGTCTATTTCAGTTCAAATTCAGCACTTCCGTGATAATTGTTAGGACATGCGAGTTGGGGGGTAACAGAAGAAGGGAATGAATTAATCTAATCATCGGGCCAGAGAGATTCCCACGCTTCCTTGTCAGTTGTGGTTCCAGCTGTGGTCTCTGTGGGGCCATCCCCCACAGAATTGACCACGTCATTGCGGTTTGTCAGCTGATCCCGGGTTACTTTGCACTTCCTATTGTGGAGCCTCCTTCTCCTTCCCAACATTGTAGTAACCAGTGTTCTTTACAGTACACTACCATTTGTTTTTCATTTTTCTTTTAATGAGTCAGACCCTCCTCCTCCCCCTGTGCCCCCACGCTTCTGAAAAATGTAGTTTATGATTTTTAGGTTACTGCATCCCCCTCGGTTATTGACAGGCCACGCCTCCCATATTTACCAATTAGAGGATGTTTTACTTAACATGGCGGCCTTGCCCTAAAATCAGTTCGTGGAATCTGATGTAACTATGCTTGGTAACTAGGTCAAGCACTGTCAAAAACGCTTGTATTAGATATCAGAGTAGGAGGTCATGGGTTAAATTCCACACAGTGAACGGAAATGGACATTGTTATTTAGCTTATCTGGTACTTTCTTATGTAATGTATCTGTTAGTTGTTACTATGCTGTACTAACAAATTTAGTATGGACATTAATCTCACCAAAGTAGTTATTAGTGGAAGTCATATAACTCTAGATATATATTAAAGTTTTGTGTTTATTTATTTTAAAGCTGTAATTCTGCTGTGTGCTGTGACTCATTCTTTTGTCTCAAAGCACAACTCATATATGAAGAATCTGCGTTTTTACTGCACTTTTCACTCGTTTCTTTATTATTTCACCTAAGGGAAAGTAAAAACATGGATATAAATATGCTTCTTTGTTTATGACACTAATGCATTATTTATGTGTTTCTGCAAAACTAACTTACTTTTACATAATGTAAAATCAATGTCATACTTTGGATACTTCCTTTTTTCTGGGTTAACTCAAGAGTTTTACAGATTGCCATATGTCTTTGGCACAGTTATTTAACATAATTTATGATGTACCTTGTTTTCTCTCTGTTTGTGCACATTTCTCACTTTTAGGAATCTGCTGTATGTGAACCCTCAGAGTCTTAACTTTGCCAACCGACAAGGCTCTGCTCGCAACATCACAGTCAAAGTGCAATTTATGAATGGAGAGGACCCAAACAACGCAATGCCGGTATGCCATGATGAAGTGTTACAAGATAACTAGACATTCTTATAGGTATTCTTGCTTTTGAATGTATCTTAGTTGAGTCGGCCATCTTGGTTACGTTATTATCATGACAACTAATGAGTTTTACTATTTGATGGTAAAGTGAGCTGTAAAGGAATATCTTATCTTAAAGCCAGTGTAGTATTTGGTAAGGCTGTGGTCGTACGGCAAAGCTATACAATGTAACAGCTTTACGTGATTCTGCAACTGTGTTAATGCTACCAAATATTCTTTGGGTGAATACATGTTGATAAATTGTTATAATTGTTAAAGCAAACATTTTTTTTTATCCCCTAGGTAATATTTGGGAAGTCCAGCTGTGCAGATTTCTCTAAAGAAGCCTATACTGCTGTGGTGTATCATAACAGGTAACTTCTCTGTTCTTGGGCGGCTTTTGGTTGGACTAGTCACTATAGAGTTCTGTAGGGAACCTCTGATTGGGATGGTGATGAAATGTTAAAGTTAAACTACACTAATCCAAATATACAAACGTTTTGCAACATCTACTCTTGCACCTCCATTCCTCTACCTTTAATGGCATTAATTAAAGGTCCAGTGTGTAGGATTCAGTGGCATCTAGTGGTGAGGTTGGAGATTGCAACCACCTGAATACTCCTCACCTCATCCTCCTTTTCCAAGCCTGTTGGAGAACCTACGGTAGCTGCTAACCTTCCCAAAAAAAAGAGCCCTCTCCAGAGCCAGTGTTTGGTTTGTCTGTTCTGGGCTTCTGTATAAAACATAGCAGAGCAACATGGCGGACTCAATGGAGCCGCTCCCTATGTAGGGCTCATTCAAAGGTAACGAAAACACTGTGAAGTTTCAGGTAATTATACACTAATGAAAACATAATTCTGAATAATTCATTCCATTTTTTCCAATGGATCCTCCTAAATCCGACACACTGGACCTTTTAAAGAGGAGGTTGAGACAACCTTCTGGATATTGTCAAGTGGTGTCCTTGGCACAAGTTTCTTCCATCTCTATGTAAGAGCTGAGGGGTCTCTAATATTTTATCACCACTATTAGGTGTTTTTTACGACATCCAGCGGTTCGTCATTTGTCACCCAGGGGTCACACCTTCAAGGCTAAAATTAATCAACCTGTGAATAATGTACCACTGTGACTAGGACAATCACGCGTAAGGACTTAATCTAACCTCAGAAGTGCTTAAAGGTAATGGTCAATTACAGTCTGTATTTCACTCAGAAATGGCACAATATTTCTCTTGTCAAAACTTGTAAAGGACCATATGAAGAAAATCGATTGACAAGGAAAGAAAACTACTCTTCTTTAAAAAATTTTTTTTTTTAGAAAAAATGCTTTGTAATCTGCAAAATCTTACACCACTGCTCTTGTATCTGCTTTTGGCTTTGATGTAATGTGCTCAGCCAATAACCCATTATCTTTGACTGAGATAAAAGTTGCTCCTTGTGCTGTTCTTCCTTGAGGATTTTTCTTTTTCTGGGTCCATAACCAAAATGTTTGTTCCCATGAGAAATGAGGGCCCTTCTGTGACCTTTTTTAAGCAGTTTTGGTCATTTCCAGCCTTAAGGCGATCCAACTGGGTTTGTTGATTGGCCTGCTGTAGTTGTGGGTTGTTTGTTTCTAAGCATTGGCCTACAGTTTCCTCCTGAGGGGACTGTAAAGATCTCAGCTGAAGTGAATTATGATGTGTTATGTAATCTCTTTCTTTTTAGATCACTTAACTTCCACTATGAACCCCTGCTCTGTCTTGAGACAAAGATTCCCAAGTTATAAATCGACTCAGCTGAAAATAGAATATATGGAGATTTCAATTGATTTGCATATTTGTACATGCATGCATGAAAATGTACTAATATTCAAGTATGTAACTAGTATGCACATACTTGCTAGCTAGAAAATTTAAAAAAAAGCATGATACAAACCATCCTCAATAGTTTCTAGAATGAGTCTTATAAAAGTGATCTGGAAAGCAATGAGCTAGAGATGATGAATATTTATAACTGACCTGTTCCCCATTCAAAAACATCTTCTGTGGAGTGCACACTAGTATTAGCATTATCCACAGACCAGGCAATCAGCAGAGAAAGCAGTTGCACCCTCATAGCCTTGATGTAAAAGAAGAGACTTTTAATGGGTAACAACTGAACTGTTACCCATTAGCAGAAGCTTTGTCTAAAGCGAGACATTGTTTTGGTTATGTAGTGTGTTCAGGCAGGAGATCCATAGTCCGTGTGGATATAATTAGAACTGTAGGTTTAAGTGGGATGCCCTTGAGATGACAGCCTGAAGCTAATTATTTAACCGACATCTATGTAGTTAGGAAACTAATCTATTTTCGGGTGCCTGTCTTTTCTAATCTATCAATGTATTGACTATAAAGCAGTTTGTACTGTTGCTAAATAGTTATTGTTACTGTGACCAGATCCCCTGACTTTCATGATGAGATCAAGATCAAGCTCCCTGCCTCCCTGTCGGACCACCACCACATTCTCTTCACCTTTTACCACGTCAGCTGCCAGCAGAAGCAGAACACGCCACTGGAGACCCCTGTGGGATACACGGTAGGTAGCAGCCACTGGTACAGCTACAATGACCACGTAGGCTGTTACTGTGGTTGTAGGTTACAGCTATTTGCATTCTCACTATTGCAATGTTCATGCAGACAGAAGCGTGAACTCGGACATCCTCCTTCACACATGTATTACACACACAGTTTGGGTCAGTCTCTCTTCCACACAGGCACACACTTTCTCCTTGTCTTTTAAACAACAAACATAACGTGCGATTGAAGCCTTAAAGACACCACAGTGAATTTAGAATATGTACTAAAGGAAGAATAATATTCTCTATGTGTTTTTTGTCCTCTATGTCTTCTGATCATTTTTTCTCCATCTCTCTGTAGTGGATCCCCATGCTGCAGAATGGGCGTCTGCGGACGGGACACTTCTGTCTGCCCGTATCTCTGGAGAAGCCACCACAGTCCTACTCTGTTCTCTCACCAGATGTAAGATACTTTTTTAAAGAATGCACATTTTTTTGAGTATGAATGAACAAAAGTATGACAAATTATTATTTATTATTATATATTTACTTTATAGTAATGAATTTAGTCAAGATGTATTTCAAAGGGCCAGCCATAATATTGTTCCAGGTTTGCAGTTCTTACAAGATCCTCAGTAATGTTTCATGCATGCTAAAGAATTTGTGTGCTGCAGACAACCCCAGTTGAGCAGGATCATATGACTGCGCTTTTGAGGAATATCATGCTGCAGCATGATGTCAGGCTGCCCCAGAGCACCCTTTGTAATATTTATAAAAAGGAACATCAGTACGACTACTTTTTGTTTTGTTGGAACAGCCTTTAAACCTTTTTAAGCAGAATCTCAGCCTTGCACAGTGACCAATCGTTTATGTTCGCTGCTTGTAAAATGTTCATTTTGCCAATGCAGCAGAGATTTATTCTGGTATTATTGTACTTCAGGTTCCTCTTCCGGGGATGAAGTGGGTGGACAACCATCGAGGGGTATTTAATGTGGAAGTGGTGACTGTTTCAACCATCCACACACAGGTAACCATACTGCATACAGTAGTTTTAACAGTGTTCTAACAGTATTTTGGGGGATTTGGGGATTAACCTTCATCATCTGTCCTTACTTGGCCTTTGGTATTTATTTGAGAAGGGGGAAAATGCTTCTGTAAAATTAAAACCATATATTGCCAAAATAACGTGCTTTTCAGGACAACAGTCTTATTGTGATATTAGTTGCCATAGAATCATTTTGATAAGCATCACACACAGGTTATCATTAAAATTTCAGTTACAGCAAAGAGAAACAAACACAGTGTTTTCGCGTTTAGGCAGTAATTCCTTTCGAGCGCCAGTTCATTAGTGGGTGAAGCTTGCCTCGCCAGTAATTTACTGGGGTCTACTCCATCTCTGTGTCGGCTGGGGTGTGGAGGGCTTGACTGTGGTCCCCAGGAGCCTAACTGGGACTAATGTGCTCATAAATCACTGCTCCTGGCGCAGATTAGACTCGCTGCATTCTACTGTGTTCTTGTAGTAAAGTTCGTTTTGTGGTTTCGACTTGGTGAGCCAACTTACAATCAAGTAGATCCAAGCTTACTTTTGTTTGTCGACTCCCTTCCCGCTTTCTCTCCTTTGCCTTTCTCTGCTTTAACACTGTTATATTTTATGTTTTTTGCCTTTTGTCTCCGGACACTCTCCTCTGTTTTGCACCTCCACCCCTACCCCACTCCCTCTCCAGGACCAGTACCTGGATAAGTTCTTTGCCTTGGTACACGCCCTGGACGAGCACATGTTCCCAGTCAGGATAGGAGACATGCGCATCATGGAGAACAACCTGGAGGCCGAGCTCAAGTCCAGCATCGCGGCGCTCAACTCTTCCCAGTTGGAGCCAGTGGTTCGATTCCTTCACCTTCTACTCGACAAGTTGGTGTTGCTTGTAGTGCGGCCACCAGTCATTGCTGGGCAGATAGGTATGATATTGTATTACACTTATTTATTGTGCCACAAGCTGTAGATATGATGGGATGATGAATATGAATTAAGGTGAAAGGTTTTCCTAAATTTGATAATTGTATTTGCTCAAACTCAGGGTTGTCACTACTGCATCTACATCCAATCAAAGCCATTTTTTACAGTGTCTCCTGTATTCTGCGCAGTGACACTGGCACAGAATTCTCTTAAGAAAACCTTAAAGTTATGTTTAAAACACCATTATGTTTCACACAGAAGATTGTTACATGCAAAAGTCATATTCTTAATAAGCTTTCCTGATATATGTTCGATTAAAATGACCAAAAATATTTGTATAAACAGTATTTGTGAGACAGAAATTGTCTGAATATTTATGCTAAGAAATGGCTTGTTGTGTGATCATGTTTTAGGATGCTTTATTTTGTGTTTGTGTGTAACTTGTGTGTATGTGCACTGCTCTTTGTACATATCTGCATTTTTGCGTGTCTCACTTTGCTTCTGTCTGTACCTTTCTGTGTGTGTGTGTGTGTGTGTGTGTGTGTGTGTGTGTGTGTGTTTGTGTGTGTGTTCAGTGAATCTGGGCCAGGCATCCTTCGAGGTCATGGCATCTATAGTGAACCGGCTTCATAAATACCTCGACACCAGCCAGGACATGCACGGCCGCAATGGCCTGCTGTCCTCTTACATCCACTATGTCTTCCGTTTGCCCAGCACTGACCCCAACTCACCCTCTCCAGGTATTTTATTGTCAATACAGTTACCTTCCACACATTTTCTTGATTCTATGTCTGTGTTTCTGTTTTCTCCTTTTAAGTTAACTTCATCCAACCCCCAACTCACCTTCACTGGGTGTCTTTAATCAAACCTACCTGCCATAATTTTTCTTCTTCTATTTCTGTTTTATCTTTTGCTTTTTCCCTCCCACATCTATTTTGTCTTCTGCCTGCCCAACACAGACCCCAACTCATCCTTAACAGGTAGATATGGCCCACCATTCGTGTATGATTGTTCTTCTCTCTAAAATAAAAATATTATTTAGTTCTTCATGTAATATTCCATTTTGGTAGAGAATTTGATGTGTGGTACTTGGTTTCCAGCAGTTGTCCTATATTAGCTAATAAACCATCCACTGCCAAGACACTTTGGTTGCTTTATCATATGTGGTGCTTGAGCATTGGTACAAATTCAAATGTGCGCATTGGGAGAAGAGTCAACATGCAACCATCATGTCAGTGGATCTACAACGGCTAGGTAAATGTAGTTATTCCCGTCACATCCCAGTTGTCCCATTTTCCTTCCTCTGTGTTTTGTCCTAGGCCCGGGAGGGTTGGGAGGTTCGGTTCACTATGCCACCATGGCTCGCTCAGCTGTTCGACCAGCCAGCCTCAACCTCAACCGCTCCCGCAGCCTTAGCAATAGTAATCCTGACATCTCTGGTACACCCACCTCTCCTGACGACGAGGTCCGCTCCATCATTGGCAGCAAGGTAAGGTCATCAAACAATGTCTTCCGTTATACATGAGCTGTAACTTTCTTTTTCTCAGTAATTTTACGGTTCAGCTTTTTGCTGTTAAGGCATAAAAGAGCTCAAAATGTTACATGTCGTTCTAATATAGACAAAACCAGCAGGCATAGGTATTAATGGTTTTTGGTTTTAGCCCTATTGCAATATTTGACACATCCACACTGCACGTGGATGTCACATATCAGAGTTAAATATTTAACATTGCTCTAGTCTGGCAGCTCTCATTGATTTGTGATGTATTTTAGACAACCTCATGCAAGGTGATTGAACTGAATTTATAGTTCTTAACCCACATCAAGGCAGAGGCCTTCCGTGTGCTCAGTGACCCACAGGACCATTTTATCAACATGTAAACTGTATAGTCATTGCGTAAACACAAGCTTGGACATCTTATCTTTCTAACCGCTGTAACAGCAACCTGACACACACATGCAGGCACAATGCTCAGTGTATGCAGGCTGTGAAAAGCAAAAGAGACATTTAGTTTACGGTCACATCAGAAATCAGATGCTGCCAAGAAGATACAATAGCACATTGTTTCAATAGTCATATATCTTTGCTTGAGAATTGCTTGGTCTTTTCAGTCTCTACTGGTTTTCTTTGTTTCTTTTCATTTCTCTTAATTTATATGTTGTCATGTATTATGTTTTGTATAATTTGTGATTTCCCACTTCAAACATTTTTTTATTTCACCCAAAAGTACCTGAGCAGTGAGCGAATGCAGCCCTTTGTTTGATGAATGTTCCCTTTGCTGCTAATACTTAACTAAACCTTTCTTCTCTTGTCTCTGAGGGAGGGGAAGTTATTTCTTACACCGAGAGAAAGAAAGGGAGAGAGAGAACTTACGTGCTTTGCTCCTCTGTGGTGATAATTTGGATTTTTGATTTAATGACGGCTAACCTTTTCTTGGTCCTTTGGCATCTTCCAGCAGTCCTGATCTCTGAACCTCTTTAACCTGTCATTATTCCTTCCCTCCTCCTTCCCCCGTGCTGCTCGCTCATTCCCTTGCTTCCTGCCTGCCTTGTGTCCTTTGACCTTGGCACGCCTAGGGCTTAGACCGCTCCAACTCGTGGGTGCACACCATGGGCTGTAAGAGTGCCCCCTGGGGATCCAGCCCTGGGTCCGCTCCAGAAACCATGCAGGTGGTTTTATGAATGCCCCGTCCTCCACTTTGCCTCACTACAAAAACAACTCACCCTATTCACCTTGAAGGGATACTGGGATATTTGGAGTTTTGGTTTATTTGTGTACTCTGCCAGAGTTACTGAATGAAAGAGGAGAGTTCGAGCAATCCCTATCCTCCTTAATGAGTAGGAGCAAGGTTTACATTTTAAGGCCCTGTTGTCATGAACACATCTTTTTATAGACTCGACCTATAGTGAAGCTACGTCTACTATGTCTACTATGATAGCCAACCATCTAAGTTTCTCCAAACTAGAGAGATTTCGAAACCATATACAACGTGAGAAGTGTAAGGCAAAGACACGAAAGACCAAAACTTCAGAATGTTACGGTATTCTGGTAAACTTTAAATCACAACCCTCCCATGATCCCATACATGGGAGTCACAGCCGTCTCCATGACCCTCTGTTTCTCATGCTAGAGTCTCAGACATCATCCCTCTTTATTTATCACATCTAACACATCCCTTTTTCTCAGTACTTGCATGAAAAGACACGTAGTCTAAATCCAAATATTTCAGTGCCAAAGTAATTAATGGCAGCAACGTCTTGAACATTGTTGGCCTCCCTTTCTTTCTGTCAATATTTGCCTGCCATTCTGGGTTTACAGTGGTCACTTATGGTTAAACCCAAAACCAGGACACACTGTGATCTTTTTGTGCGTGTATATTTCACAGAGGATTGTTGTAGAAGTAGAGAAAAAGAGTAGTGTTAGAAATCATCTTCATCAGCAGAGTAGATTTTTTTTCGCTCATTTTATTTTATCTGTTATTTCCTCCTTTCTGCCTCTAACATCGTTACTCACTCTCTCTCTTTTAACCTCATAATCTCCACTCTCAGCTAGTATCCTGCATGACCTTTTACTAACCATACACAGCATTCACTTTGTCACTGGAGCATGGTATATATGTGAGTGTGAATGTGTGTCAGTCTACATGTGTTAACGTCTTTGTCAACTTCACTTCCCATCTTCATGCAATGTTATGTCCTCTGTCATTTTAAGTTGTTGTGACATAAGCCTATGTTTGTCTCTAATCTATGCATGCAGTATTATGACAATTGAGAAATCTAAATAAAATTAATTGTGCACATTGTAATCATAAAATCACAGGATGATTGCACCCTTCAATTAGTTGTGCCAACATTGACAGAGCACGTACCTGATCAGCATCTAACCTGGGATGGAAGATTATTACTCAACTTACCAATGATAATACCTTTAATACTGTAGGATGGTTTGTCCTTCTGCCATTTTTTATGTCTGAAGTATTGTATTCACCTGGAGGGATGCAGAATGGCACATCAATCAATGGCTGTTGCATCAAGGATAAGAAAACCAATATCATGTCTTTACTCTATCTGATGGCCTTTTTTGCAAACATTTTGCATCCCTTCTTTAAGGCTGCCAATGTATCTGACTGTTTTAGATTATGGGTACAAGACATTTAAGTATTGTGGCCCTGTCCTGTGTATAATTGTTGTGTGTCTTCATTTGTGACAAGTGTGTGTAAGAGACCACAACAGTGTGTCGTGTGCATGTATGTGTATGTGTATGTGTGTGTGTGTGTGTGTGTGTGTGTGTGTGTGACCCAGCAGACACATTTTCCCTGTGTGCTGAGGAAAAAGGTGCAACTCCACGCTCCCGTTGCTCCTCCACTAACCTTGTTGTCACCGTTCCATTCATCCCACCCATAGGCCATGGAGCGCTGTGGCAATCGCATGTCTTCGCACACTGAGAGCGCCAGTTTCTTGCAAACTTTAACAGGACGGTTGCCCACAAAAAAGGTAGAGCCACTTGCACTGGGGGAGGAGCCGACCCCACCCACCTCTTTACTCGCCTCCTCACCTGTCTTGTCTGTGGATGTGTGCCTCTGGATTGGTTGATGTCGTATTTGGTGGTTGTGGAGTCTTGTTGAATGCTGAATGTCACCGACCTGCCTCTTGTTCTGAATGTGTCGAGGAGTTTTTGATGTGACATGAATGTTGGTTGTATTCTGGCTAACGCTGTCTGGCTAACTTAGTCTGGGAAGTCTCCTTTTATTGTGCACTGCTCACTCAGGCATTGTGTGCATAGTACTTGTTTGGGTTTCATTTAAGAACGTGCAACTTTGTTTATCTTTCAATCCGTTTACAATGGTCCTACAAATGATACTGTACCAGAAATACAAACACATGGTTAGTTTGGTAGCCATCAGGATACAATCTGCTATAAAGTGAAGAAGTAGTTTCCCTGAAAATTCTTAACACAAGGTCTCTTTTTTGCTTTTTCCCCCTAGATCTTTCAACTGCAATTCAGTCTTCCTCAGCAAATGCAGTTTGCTCGGTTGTTTATACTAAGCAATACTCAGTTGTCAATACTGACTGCTTTTAGGAAGTAGAAATTATGTTTCTAGTAAATACACACATAAAATCTAGAAGAGATTAATAGTAAGGAAGGAAGACTCCCCAGACTGTGGACGTGAGTCAGTGTGTTAGCCAGACTGTGTTGGATGTTGGTTTAAACACACACCTAAATAACTGCAAGTTGCTGATGCATAGTACTTAAAAGAAAGAAAGAAGAATTAATTTTTCTCTTCATGCAAAAAGCCTGTCCGTGCATACAGCAAAATATATTAAGCTATTTATACCGTTATCAGGTTACATCTTGAAATAATATAATTTGCATGGTGACAAGAGTGCATTTTTCATCATTTCTCAAAAATAAAAATTGTTGCACACAGCTGTAAATTATATCATTTTTTAAACTTTTAATGTTTTGTTTGGAGTTGGTAATCCTTACTGTGACATGTGTATATATAACATTTTTTGGTTAAATCTTACTTTGTCTTTAATCGAGTTAGTTTTTTCAGTGTTGTGGGCACAGGAGCACTACTCGACTGTATTACTCTTTCATATAGACAATGTTAGAATTGCTAAATGTCCTTAATTGTTAATGAAACCCACTATACATTTTTTTCATGTCGTATTCCCCATTGAGTAAATATACTTTGGAATCCAGTTAACAGTATATTCACTGAATAATCTGTTCACTCAATGTAGACATAGGTATATTTTAACTAAAATTGGACAGTGATTCTTCTCCTGGTGCCTCACATTCTCTCTGTCTGGCTTTACTGCCTCTCCCCTTTCTGTCCTCCCTCTCCACCTCTTTGTCTCTGTTTTCTTCTTTCTTGTCCTACTCAGCTCTTCCATGAGGAGTTGGCCCTCCAGTGGGTGGTGAGCAGTGGAAGCGTCAGGGAGGGCGCTCTACAACAGGCCTGGTTTTTCTTTGAGCTCATGGTAGGAAACATCATAAAACAGCTTTGACTAAGATGGATATGACTCCTGTAGTCGTCACAGTGCAGTGCATTTTTCATAACAATATCTATCCCCTTTACCACAGGTGAAGAGCATTATCCACCACCTGTACTTCACTGACCGCTTAGAGTCACCCAGGAAGAACCGTTTCCCAGAACGCTTCATGGATGACATTACGGCCCTGGTCAGCACCATCGCTGGCGACATTGTGTCTCGCTTCCAGAAGGTAAGTAATGGCCTGGTGAAGTGTGCCATGATATTACAGGGTCGGGAATGCAATTTGTGAAATATTTTGGAGACTAATGCATAGAAGGGAAGTCAGGAAGTATATGGATATTATGAATGTTATTATGAATATTATTATTATGTTTTATAGTTATACTACAACAGATTGTACTGCACTGTTGGTCTGTTTGTTTCATTCACTTTATACAGTTTAATAAAGCAAAAATCACGTTCAAACTGCCAACTCTGAAAACTTCTAAGATGTGTGTCTCATCCAATCAGGACCTGGAGTTGGTAGAGAGACTAAACACTAGTCTGGCCTTCTTCCTTAACGATTTACTGTCGGTCATGGACCGAGGCTTTGTCTTCACCCTAATCAGAGCGTACTGGAAACAGGTAAATGGCTTTTTGAGATTCACATTTCTTGTATTACTATGTTTTTCCTCATGATAAAGAATAATGCCGTTTTAGCAGGATTAGTGTGAATGAAGAGAAAGCAGACCTAGATGGCTGAGGAACATTTAGCTAAAATCAGATAGAAGCATGAGAAGTATGCAAATTGCCATAACAAATTAAGATCTTTTATTTTTGGAAGCTGCTGCCAGATCTTGTCGTCTTTGTCTATATTCTGATGCTGTGAAGCATACCTTTCATACTGAGTCTTGTGATTCAATTTAAGATTTATAAATGAAGCATTTCAGGTTTCTTCACAGCTCTAAGAATATATTAAGTGATGATATGTCAAGATTTCCATTCTTTTGACAGCACATAGTCCCATTATTTATTTGTGTGGCTATGATACATTTCTAAGTCTTGTTTCCCTTTTCCAGGTTTCCACAAAGCTTTATGCTCTGCAGAATCCAACCCTGGAGTCTTTGAGGCTTGATTTCTTGAGAATCGTTTGCAGCCACGAACACTATGTCACCCTAAACCTGCCCTGCAGTCTGCTCACCCCGCCTGCCTCGCCCTCCCCCTCTGTGTCTTCAGCAACATCACAGGTCAGACAAAAAGTGGTGTAGGGAAACTGAAACGCCTCCATACAAATAGACATTCACCCTCTGTTATAGTCCTACAATAACAAAATAAGTTGTACAATGCTTTTCCAACTTATCACAGGTACCACTATTCTTGTCATTTTAAGCTTTACGTTTCTGCAAACTGAGCAACTTAAACATTTTAAGCTAGTACAAGAAAATCAGATCATAAGTTTGCACCATTCCTTAACATAATATCCAGGTAAAATATGAGAGGTCTTACATGTTTGGATGTTCTGTATTGTTCTCTCTTCTCTCATGTAGAGCTCTGGGTTCTCCACACATGTCCAGGACCAAAAGATAGCCAACATGTTTGAGCTGTCTGTCCCCTTCAGAGAGCAGCACTATCTGGCCGGACTGGTGCTCTCAGAACTGTCTGTAATACTGGACCCAGAAAATGAGGGGTTAGTATGCTTTGGCTGCTGCACACTTCCTACACTTATAAAGATGTTTTATAGAGAAAGTGTTTATGTCTGAGTGAGGGTGAGATATGGTTCAGATTATAGACTGATAATGTCATCTTTTATGGATGGGTGTCATTGTTTTGTGTTTTTGTGTGTGTGGCTAATAAAATGTCAAACAGTAAAGTGATATTTCCTGGTTAGAGCCTCTGTATCTGTTGGCGAGAGATAAGCCTGTACAATCATGGGAGTGAGTTATGGTTATGCAGTATTATTGTCATCGTAGATTCTCTTGTTCTCTCGTCCGTTGGGCTTTTCACACTTGACATTAAATACTGTTTCTTTGTGTTCCTCTCTTTTTCTACTGTGTCACTGTAGGATGTTTGGCCTCCATAAGAAAGTGGTGAGTGTCGTTCATAACCTCCTGTCCAGCCATGACTCTGACCCACGCTATGCCGATCCTGAGGTCAAGGCCCGAGTCGCCATGCTCTACCTGCCTCTCATTGGCATCGTCATGGAAACACTACCACAACTCCATGACTTTACAGGTAAAGATCTGCTGTATCTGCTGTTTCAGTCAAACTGTCAAATGTGTCTGCTGTCACATCCAACTGTTCCACCGCACCAAGGACTTAAGTCCAAATTTTCTTTTTTCTGTATTGTCTTTAATTCCATTTAATAGGTTGATTTTCTTTTCTCTCCTTCACCAGAGTCCCATAACCAGTGGGGTCGGCCAGGTGGTCCCCAAGGGGCAGCAATGGGCAGCGGTGGAGAAGAGGCCGAGGGAGAGGGTAACAGCCTGATCAGCCAGACTGTCGCTATGGCCATAGCAGGCACCTCCACCGCCTCGCCAATGTCCCGGCCAAGCAGCTTCTTGCTCAACTCGCAGGTAAGTCCTTGTTTCTGGCAGTAATCTGTAATTAATGGAAGAGTCTTACAATACATTGCTACAAAATGATAAACAGAAGGCATCCTTTCTTATCATACCTCTTTTGAATTCTTTTGGTCCCTCTGTTGATTTTCCCCGGCCTGTCTCTCCAGGCGAGTCGTCAGCATGGTAGCTTCTCGGCTGAGTCAAGCCGCAGTCTGCTCATCTGTCTCCTGTGGGTCCTGAAGAATGCTGACGAGCTGGTGTTACAGAAGTGGTTCACAGACCTGTCTGTGTCCCAGCTCAACCGCCTGCTGGATCTCCTCTACCTCTGTGTCTCCTGCTTCGAGTACAAGGTAACATCAACAGCGAATACACTCACTAACTGCAAAGTCAGACTGATGATTAATCACTGTATTGTTGTCAATGGCACACAGAGGGTTGGAGCATCAGCAGTACAGAGTATGCCTGCCTCTTCAGTCCTACTTCTACATTTATATCCCACAAACAACAAAACTTTTGGGCTAACTGTATACTCATATCAGTCATCATATGTGAAGACAACAAGGAAACTGTAACCAGCAAAATGTTGATACATAGAAAAAACAGCAAGCCTATTTGGAACATAACTAAATGAGTTATGCTTTGCAGTGGACTTTCATATGTGCTCACCACTGGTCACATTTTTTTAAAAAGTTCAAAATCTTTTGTGGGTGATACATTCTGCACTATCCTCTTCCATACAGAACATAAACTTCTCTGCAGTTAGCATGCTTTGGCTACTGAATGCGGTGCTAACACGAAAGCAGATAACTTTCTGATTTCTAAGCTATAATCATATTTTCCTTTCTGTGTATTTCAAGCTGTTTCTACTGTGCTATCTGTTTGCTGTTTGCTCTTTTGTGCTTGCACATTTGCTTTTATACTACTAACCTGCTTTGCTTGCTGACTGCTGTGCTGTGACTAACTTTCCTGCTGTGTTCTCTGTCCATTCATTCATCCTGTGCCTCTTGGATACAAGGCCCATGTTGTGTTCACCATGCAGGGGAAGAAGGCGTTTGAAAGAATGAACAGCCTGACCTTTAAGAAGTCCAAAGACATGAAGGCCAAGCTGGAGGAGGCCATACTGGGCAGCATTGGGGCCAGACAGGAGATGGTGCGACGCAGCCGGGGACAACTAGGTGAGGGCAATGCTTTTGGCACATACACAACTGCATTTTTTGGGAGCACACACAGATGCTCGTAGAACCACATATAAACAAATGTAAAACTCAGCTGTTTTTGGGGCTTAGACAAACACAGACCACTATATAGTATCCTGTTTTATGGATGCATGCAACTGTTTTTTGAGTACTGTAGATACAGCTACAGCCATTCAGCCAAAGTTGGTCACATTTTATTATGTACACACTCCCTCTTACACCTCCAGTAAAAAAAAATAAAATAAAAAATAAAAGCAATAATTTTTCTCCACTATTTAGAGCGGAGTCCATCTGGCAGTGCTTTTGGCAGTCAGGAGAACCTTCGATGGAGGAAGGACATGACCCACTGGAGGCAAAACAGTGAAAAGATGGACAAGTATGCTCTTTGTACTTTCTTAATTCTTACTTTGTCACACACCAAGCTGAGTATTCACTGAACTATGAGCACACACACACTCATTTGAAGTACATAAAGGATGTCTGCAAATTTATCCATAAATATGTGTGAAAATGTCCATCCACACTTCTTCAGCTCCACTTGTGCTTCTTTTCATTGGCAGAATCAATCATTTAGAAGAATTAACCAATACATTATGTACTATGTTCAAGTGTGAAATAAAAGTGAAAATGATCATCCTTTAATCCTGTTATCAAGATTGTCACTGCTAAAATCTATCTAGTCCTGAATACAAACCATCACAAACTCTGCCAAGGCCCATTCATTTTTCTTTGTTATTGTCCATATGTTTTGCTGGATTTACATTGGAACAGAACGAGAATTGTTTAAGATATGATTGCCAAGTTTTAAAATTCCTGAAATCTGTTGCACGCACTCTTCAAAAAGCTACAACTTTGTAAATTATGAGCTGCACTTATTTCGTCAAATGGCCACAAAATTCCTGTGCTGTGCTATTTTTGGTTTGAAATTTTATTTTTTAACTCTGTTCTTTTGTAAATTCAGCACCAGCCTTTGTTTTTTTTGTTAATTTCCATTTGTTCTCTCACATTGCTGTGTGTTTATGTAGGACTCACAGATCAGTCAGGTATTGTATGGTCCACATTTGCTGTGTGCTCTTTTGAATTCCCCCCTGCTTAGTTCCTCGTTTGTGGTGTATTCACATGCCTGTGAGCAGTTAGACAGTTGCAATGGATACAAAATGAATGTTTTACCTTATTTCCTCAAATATGGCCGGGGCCTTTATTTACCACAACTGCAGAGTGCCAGGCCTTTATCTGAAGCAGATTTATATTTGCGACAGGCCTTTATTTCTAATTCCCTCTGTTTGATCAGTATATTTTAGTTCAAAGCCTACTTCTTTTCTGATCTACTCCCATTTGTCCTGTTTATGTTGTGTTACTGCATCATGCTGTTTATTAGATTTCCTCTTGATTAACTTGGCCTTCAACAAGTCATGATTTGTCAGTTAATTTTGTTGTGGGTGACCCACATTAATTATTCTAGCACCATTTTATGATTCATTTCTTCTCCATTTTGACTTCTTAAGCTCATAAACGCACATGAATGCACCACCAGAGACCCCCTGTTCCTGGTTCTGACCCTTGAACCCCCCCATCCCATCAGTCTCTGTGTCCTGGTAACAATGTCTGTCTCAGGGTTGGTAGTGGTTGCAGTGGGTCTGTTTTGCTTCTTAACCAGTGTGCTTTTTGTTTTGGGGTTCTGACTTGTGTCTCCCTGGTTGGTGCTACAGCAAAAAGCGAGACAAGTTTAGCAAAGCTGTTGTTTGTCATAGACTCTTTGTTTACTCTTTTGAAAAATACAAAAGTCATATGCATTACGACTAAAAGCCATTCCTGTTAAAGTTCCGTGTGCTCAAATGCAGCCATTTTAGGACATGTAGATACACAACATTTAATCCTAGTGTTCCATCTGTAGAGCAGGAATGGATTACGTAGCTGTTTTCTTGATAATGAAGAATATCCTCCTTAATGCCTTCAGACCTTTTAACCCTGCGGTGAGGGAAATTCTAAGTTTGGATTAACTGTCTACATGTGGTTTAGCATGCATTGTTTCTATGGATCATTTGAATAGTTTGAGGTCTGGGTCATGCAGTGTAACATGAATTTAAATATGGATAGGTAAACAGCTCTCTGAACTTTGTGCTGCTGTTGTAAGAACATAGCATATTTTAATCCAAGTTTATGAAAGCAGGAAAATTGGCTGATTCTACTCAGCACAGACCTTTTTCTTCCATACAAAGATTCTTTTATGGACAGTGGCTTGAATGTGGTGATTGGAAGCTCATGCAACATTCAAGAGTACATCATTAACATGACAATTTTGGAGTGGTAATTATTTTGTGACAGTGTTCTCTGGTTTCTTGATCACAGGACCAGAGCAGAGCTGGAACATGAAGCACTTATTGATGGTAACCTTGCGACGGAGGCCAACATAATTATTCTTGATACTTTGGAGATCATTGTACAGGTACGCAAGTGAACAGGGCTTCCTACATTTACCCATGCAGAATGTAAACATGCATGGGTTTACTCAAAAATACGCAAATCATTTTTTAAGTTATTTAGTCTAAGCATCCACAAACCCAAACATGCTCCTATAACAACTCCATATGTGTCCCTCTTTCTCCAGACGGTGTCAGTGACGGAGTCAAAGGAGAGCATCCTGGGCGGAGTGCTGAAGGTGTTGCTCCATAGCATGGCCTGCAACCAGAGCGCCCTCTACCTCCAGCATTGTTTTGCCACACAGAGGGCGCTGGTGTCCAAGGTGAGACTACTGCACATTCATCAAAGTGCTATATTTCAAGTCATCCTTTCGACCAGGACTTCACACTTCACTGTCAATTTGGTTGTATTTTCCTCTGCCTGTGTAGTTTCCTGAACTGCTGTTCGAGGAGGAAACGGAGCAGTGTGCTGACCTGTGTTTGAGATTGCTGAGGAGCTGCAGCAGCAGCATAAGTACCATCAGGGCCCACGCTAGCGCCTCCCTCTACCTCCTCATGAGGCAAAACTTTGAGATCGGCAATGTGAGTATAACACGCAGGAAAAACTTTGGTTTACAACCTAAAATGTCTGTTCATTTGTTCATGAACCTGGGGTTAAAGAACCCTGGAGTGTGGCTTTTATAGGGCTACTGTGATGTATTAGTGGTGAATGTCACAACACATGCCTCCAGAAATGACCTCTAATTTAATGTCACATGTTAGAAGCCTTCTTATTCAGAGAACAGATTGTTCAGAATGATCTGGCTACTTTAAAAAGCACTGCTATTATATTTAAATCCATTATTATACAGGAACTAAATTACTGCTGGTCTCTGCTATATTTGCCCTACAGTTTATTTCTATTTTTTTACTTTACATCACCCAGTTTAGTACAAAAGCAAACACTGCAATCAGCCTTCCAATTTAGGTCCAATTACTGGTGAATGCATCATTTCCTTTGTTATATCACAGACAGACTCACACACAGACCTTTTTGTAAATTACTACCAAGATAGAAGGACATCTGCTCCTGTGCATCTTTCACAGTCCATATCTGTCACACAAAAGCCAGTAGCCATGACAAAATAGAATTTGTTCAAACCTTTTCTCTCTTTGTGGCTTCACTTTCAGAACTTTGCCAGAGTGAAGATGCAAGTCACCATGTCTCTTTCTTCGCTGGTGGGAACATCTCAGAATTTTAACGAGGAGTTTCTGCGTCGCTCTCTAAAGACCATCCTCACTTACGCAGAGGAGGACCTGGAGCTGAGGGAGACCACGTTCCCCGACCAGGTACTGCTTTATTTGTCAGATTGTTTAGTTGTCATCTATTATAGTGTGAGAAAAAAATTATTATTGACGACTAATTTTATTTTCTGAATTGACTGATTTGTACTTATGCACTCCTTATGTACACCTTGACGGGGATGCAGTAACTCAAGGTCTCTCTTCTTTTCTTTTTTTTCTTTTTTCTTTTTCCCCCCAGGTCCAGGACCTTGTGTTTAACCTGCACATGATCCTGTCTGACACAGTCAAAATGAAGGAGCACCAGGAAGACCCTGAGATGCTGATAGATCTTATGTACAGGTAAAGAATACCTGCACACTTTAGCAAACACCTCATTTAAATTTCCCCATTGTGGGACGAATAAAGGAATATCTTATCTTGTTTACATAAATGTATCTCTACACAGTTGATTATCACTGATCATCATCATCTTCTTGTTGTTCTGTGCTTTAATGTGTATGGTGTGTCTTTGCTTTCGCGACCATTTCCAGAATTGCAAAAGGTTACCAGACATCGCCAGACCTGCGGCTGACGTGGCTTCAGAACATGGCTGGAAAACACTCTGAGAGGAATAACCACGCTGAGGCTGCTCAGTGTCTGGTGCACAGTGCTGCTCTGGTTGCAGAATACCTGAGCATGCTGGAGGACCGCAAGTATCTGCCTGTGGGCTGTGTCACCTTCCAGGTAAGGAGAGTACTGGATACATGTAATGTGTGTCATTTAGAGCCCATTTACATCTGGTGTAAAATGTGATCTGTATTCAGACACGTTATCCAGATAAGGAAAAGTGCATGCTAATGCAAGGTGTAAATGTGTCATGTAAATGTGATAGGATCTGCATGACCACATCTGGAAGTAGTCTGGCTTGTATTGTGTTTCGATCTTTGCACTCACAAGCTGCACTTATCTGTGCAGCTGAGGCATCTAATTTGTCTAGTCACAGAGAAGCCTGCAGGCGGGTACTGCAACACCCCGGGACAAACTGACACAGTATTTGTTAGACAAAGAAGGAATAACTGAATGTATTCCATTTACAGAATGTACAAGAGGGGACAAATTATTAAGAATTTCTTGTGAACAGTGTTTCACAAAGTTTCTAAAGCTTCCCCTGACTGAACAACTCACAAACTCACAAGATTTTTTTAAAGATAGTTTGGGGCTGATTTGCTTACACCTCACATGCAGGTTTCTCTCTGGAGGACAGAGACTCAGATCTTAGTGAGGATATACCAGGTGTAAATAGGCATTTCAGCAATAGAAATGTGTGCTTGCGATGTTTGTGCTTGCATTGTATTTCTTGTACTTCTGTATGTACACAGAATATTTCCTCCAACGTGCTGGAGGAATCCGCGGTCTCTGACGACGTGGTGTCACCAGACGAGGAGGGAATTTGCTCAGGAAAATACTTCACAGAGATCGGCCTCGTGGGACTCCTGGAGCAGGCTGCTGCCTCTTTCTCCATGGTGAGAGGTGGAGAAGGATAGATGGGTGGTTACATGAGTGGATGTTGACATGGATGTAGTAAGGGATTTTGAAGCAAGTGACTTCCTCTTTCTCTCATCAAACATTTTACCATGGGTATTCATTTTTAAGACACAGTGTTACCCAGCATAATAGAACATATGGGAATAGCTGTCATCAGATATTAGCATGATTCCATAAACGTGTTAATGTATTGATCCCAAATCAGCTTATGTCGAGATATGTAAACATAGAGTAACATAGAATACAAACGCTGTAGTCTGATGTCTGTGTGACTCTGCCAGTGATCCTAATTCAGTCTTTGAAAATCTCTAAATGTAGGCTGAGATGTTGGTATTTTTTGATGATTGTACTGTACTAACATTTGTTTCCATCTCCCAGGCGGGCATGTATGAGGCAGTAAACGAAGTGTACAAGGTACTGATCCCTATCCACGAAGCTAACAGGGATGCAAAGAAGCTAGCCACCATTCATGGTAAACTACAGGAAGCCTTTGGCAAAATTGTACATCAGGTAAACACACACACATACACGATTGAGATCACCCTTTTTCACACCAGGCTCCAGTAGCATGAGGTGCAAAGCTGACTTTTTTATAGAAGAACCAAAAGAGAAAAGTATTTTTTATCTCAGTGTGACCCAGATTTGATGTTTTTCAAATTTCCATTGTCAGTCTCTTGCAATGAAAAAATTACATCGGGGTAACAGAAGGTTATAAAGATTTTTCCTTTGTTCCTGAGTAAATTCAGTAATCTGGATTGGGAATGTTCTAAGATTGTCATTCAATATGAACCTCACTGACACAGTCCCATGAATGTTTTGCACGGGCACCCGTTTGTCACATTACATCTGTCACTATTTTCCGGCCAGTGTAGACAGGTTAAGTTTCTTCCATTGGGTTTCTATAATAGAATAATGGGATAAACCAAGGGCTACATGGAGCAAAGTTTTTCATCTACAACACTTTGCTTTCTTGTAGTCATGTTGCCTAGCCTTCACACAGACACAGCTTTGCATGGTTTTGTTGTTTGGCATTTTATTCCAGCATATCTATTTATTTATACTTTGTCAGATACCCTGCATGCTTTATTATATTTGTGAAGAATGAAACAGAGGATGCATGAGGCGTGGGAAGAGACTCCTGTTGTGGTTTTTTCTTGAAGGCCAGTTGTGTGACTCATAATGACGATGTCAAGTTACAGTGTGGGCAAGGTTACGGTCGTCTGGTGTGCAGAGTAACTGCTCTCACAAGGCCAACACTTTTTTTGGTGACAAAGCATGATCCTTAATCATTCACAGAAAGTTCTTTTTGTATATTTGTCAGAGGCCAGTTGCTGTGTTCTCCAGCTCGACAGCTAGTAACCTGGATTAGTTTCAAAGTGTCAATTCTCCTTGCTGTAACATCACCGTGTGTGCGAAACACACTGTGTTTGGGGGGGTGTATGTGTGTTGTCGTTCACTTGTCCTGTATTCTCTTTGTCACACAGAGTACTGGCTGGGAGGTAGGTGGCTAAACGGTTCCTGCTTGGCCCTGCTCATGTTGTTTATCTTTTCGTGTTGTTTTTATTTACTCTCATCTTTTTATTTGCTAGCCATGGGCATTCAGGTGCTCTCTTTGCTTTGTTACATACATCCAATCCATTAACATCTGCAGACAATGTCAACTGTCTGCCCCCGATGGGGACACTTGCTGTATAAGCAGCAACACCTTCACCATTTCCCTCTCTCCTCCTTTCTCTTCATGTGCAAGAGGAGCTTGTTTTTATAACGTGACAGTGTTGGGCAGGCTGTGCATGGGAGCCACAGTGTGTGACACTACTGACAAAAGTCTCAGTGAATGCATCACCTCCACATTCCTCAATCTCCCTGTCCTCATCTCCTGTCTGTCTGCTGGTGTGTCAGTCAGAACACACTCATTGACCGCCTGCTGTCACACTTCATCCTCATCTCATCTTCAACCACAGGGCTCGATTTCAGTGCACTGTTTCCACTCAAAGGGTGTCTGTTAGCCTCCCTGCTCTCGCCATTGGTCATCTTTTCCACACACCATTAAATGAGCCTTTTAAAAAGATAAGGTGTTGCAGACTTGCATTGGGTCGAAGCTGTAACTAAATTCCCGAGGCAGTCAGGGTTTTTTTTTCCAAGAGGGTTCAATTCACAGTAATCTCAGGATTACTTGTTTTATCCCTTTTGATTTCGATTCGTCCTTATTCTTGCCCCTTTTTTAATAGTTTAAACTAAATCGACCCCTGATTTTTTTTTTCATCCATTCTGCTCTTTTGTTAACAGTATTAACCTCTGAGTTTTCATGGTTTGTTGCATGAAATGGACAGAGTACTCGGTGTTCCTTTTGGAAAAGCACTGAGAGTGCATGTTGTGCTTCTGAAGGTGGTGGATCTTTCTCACTTTGTCTTCCTTTTTTCTTTGTAACTGTCTGCCTTTGCATGGTCTGGATCCTCCACAATGACTTTATGTTCTTCAAAATCAATGGAGATATTTTTTGCTGCTGTGTGTTAGTTTGTGTTGTTTTTGAAATTCTCTGGAGGAACCCAATCCTCATTAAAATTTGTTCTGTTTTCTCCTTTTTGATTTCCCTGGTTGCCGACCCTTCCTTCCCACTTTACTTAATTGTGTCTTGTGGTAAGTTCCTTAGTTTTCAGGGCCTCTTAAAGTTCTGTTTGCATTTCTTTTTGAAGGAGCAGTTGCAGTAGAAATACAAGATGTTTTTTTTTAAAAGATTTGCCTCAAACTGGCCGTTATCAAGAGGGTTTATGTAACTATCTTTTACTGGAATCAGATCCCAACCTACGCAACTCATTCACAGCTTCTCCCTTTCTCATCTTATACACACACATACACACTTGTACTCTTGCATATATACTTGTGTCAGACCTGCTCTGCTTTCTGTACTTGTACTTTACTGTACTTTAATGTGAAGTTGCTTTCTGGATGCTCTGTGTAGAACAGAATTGTGAGTTTCTGGATGATGAGCATTTTTTTTGTCCCTGAATGTTAATAATGTCTAGACATGACGGGCTAGTTTGAAGTAGTTATGGCCCTTTCTGCTCTGTGGAGACTCTTTTCTCAGGGCTCCTTTTGTTCTCTTTCCCTGCTCATGACTCTTGGGATTGATTTATGCCATCTAAGGCTTTTTAGAAACACTCTCTGTTGCTTTCATCTTTGAGCTTGGCCCATATTTCTCTAAACAGGCAAAAGGCAGACATAGAAAATCTGTGTATACAGACTGGGCATAAAATAGAAGTTATTTCAAATTATTGATTAATATAGTCATTTAGGTGTAGACTAGCAGACTAGTTAATGAGATGTATATATTCTGCTGGCTTCTAAATGAGCATTTTAAGAGGCCATTGTTTCTTGTTGGTCTTTTGTCCTCTGTTACTCTGAGGTGAAACACTGTGCCTACCTGTCTTCTCTGTGCTGTATTCAAGCTGTAACACAAGCTCAGAAAAACTGGAACTTTTATAAACCATGCAAATATGCAGGACTGCGGTTACTATCGACTGAATATGTGGATAATAATCTGGAGGTTGCTGACGTCCTCTTGGCTGCATTCACATCTTCCATTGACATTTTATTTCACACCATTTATATACACTTGTATAGACTGGAACACAGTGGACAGAATGATAAGAAAATTTACTTATTACATGATATTGCCATGGCTTAAAGTCGCATCAGTGTTAGCTACATGCTTGCAGATCGCTGTGCAGATGATGGAAGTCGATAGTTGCATTTTTAGCTGTCATTTCTCTGAACCTTCTCTCCTTTCCTTCACCCCGGTGAACTACACAGTCACAACTGGAACTGAAGTCTACCACTGTAAAATGGAATTCCTATCAGTCTTATAAAGCAAAGGAAAAAGAGCCATCATTGTGTTGTGTGATTTGGACAAGGTTTTTATTGAATTCCTAATCCTCCTCAGCACTAACATTTATCTTCCTCTGCTCGCAGGATGGAAAGAGGATGTTTGGTACGTACTTCAGAGTCGGATTTTACGGTTCAAAATTTGGCGACTTAGACGAGCAGGAGTTTGTTTACAAAGAGCCTGCCATCACGAAGCTGGCAGAAATCTCTCACAGGCTCGAGGTGAATACCAACATGTAGACTGTAGATTTTCCTTTATTATCACAATGCTTAAAACTCTTATCTTTTTGCTGTGTGTGCTTTTAGTCCTCTGCTAAGAACTAATGAGACTGTGCGTTTCCTCTCAGGGTTTCTATGGGGAACGATTTGGAGAGGACCAGGTAGAAGTCATTAAGGACTCCAACCCAGTGGACAAGTGCAAGTTGGACCCAAATAAGGTCGGTGTTGGTCAGAATGTACATCGTCGGATAAGTGGATGGAAATGGATCAGTTTTTCGATCTTTAACAGAACACAATCCAAAACTCAAAAACGATCTTCTTTCTTTCTGCAGGCCTTCATCCAGATCACTTATGTGGAGCCATACTTTGACACGTACGAGATGAAGGATCGCATCACTTACTTTGACAAGAACTACAACTTGCGGCGTTTCGTCTACTGCACCCCCTTCACCCTGGATGGGCGGGCGCACGGGGACCTGCACGAACAGTTCAAACGCAAGACCATCCTCACCACCTCCCACGCTTTCCCTTACATCAAGACACGCATCAACATCATCCACAAAGAGGAGGTGGGTGACCCAGAAACCTTTCATTTTCAGTTGAGATTTCAGATTGGAGATTAGGTGGTAATAAGAAGGAGCTGTTTTATCCAAATCTTGCTGTGCGCCCTGATCACTAAAACCAATGTCTGTTTGTGACTGTCCAGATTATATCCACACCCATCGAGGTGGCAATAGAGGACATGCAGAAGAAGACTCAGGAGCTGGCCTTCGCCACCCACCAGGACCCTGCTGATGCAAAGATGTTGCAGATGGTCCTGCAGGGATCAGTAGGCACAACTGTCAACCAGGTAAAGAAATACAACTCTGAGTTCTGTGTAAGCATTGGTACATTGAAATACAAAACATAACATCCTTTTATATTTGATGAAGTTACTACATGATTGTTGGGTTTTATCCACTTGGTTGTAAGTCGCTTTGGATAAAAGCATTAGCTAAATGAATGTAATAGCTAAGTAAAGTTGCAGATGGATAATCCTATTATCTGCTTTCCTCAGGGTCCTTTGGAGGTGGCTCAGGTCTTCCTGTCAGAGATTCCCAGTGACCCAAAACTGTACAGACACCACAATAAGCTACGGCTCTGCTTCAAAGACTTCACAAAGAGGTATGGACTGTTGATGATGAAATAATGAGGAAAGTATCTTGTAATTACGAGAAAAGAATATTTAGATTATCAAAGGTAAGTGACGAGTCAAAAAGCTGCCCCTTCACCAGTTAGCTGAAAAGTGAATGTTGAACTACGCCTGTAGATGACAACCTTAACACAAACAAATGCCCCATTTTTCTGGAGCAAAGCAAAGATTCTCCATCTACAGTAGACCGTGTTTTGGGCATCCAACTGTTGCCTCTGTCAAAAAAAGACAAGTGTAGCACAGAATCTTCACACCAGTATTTGATGGACTTCCCTGCCAAAGGTGTGAAGACGCCCTGCGTAAGAATAAGAGCCTGATCGGTCCGGACCAGAAGGAGTACCAGAGGGAGCTGGAGAGGAATTATCACCGGCTGAAGGAGGCGCTGCAGCCCCTCATCAACAGGAAGATCCCTCAGCTTTATAAACCTGTGCTGCAGGTCAACTCACACAGGTAGGACTGAACAAAGGCGCTGTTTCTGTGTGTGTGACAGAGAGAGAGCGAGTGTGAGTGGAGATGATGTTAAATTTTTTTCTTTTTCTTTGTTTTTTGTTGCTTCTGTAAAAATCACGCAGCAAACGGACAGCTTGACAAGGTAGTTTGGGACTTTCAGACGACATTTTGTGTTGCTGTTTTGAGTCTTTGTGTTGTGTTTGTATTATTATATACAGTTCCCACTGGTTACTACATTTCTGCAATATGATGGTGGTTTTTAGAGCTGTTTTCCAGAAAAGACCAATTATTCAGGGAAATTTCAAATCTTTTTTTTTTTTAAAATTTTGCCATAAAGACCACAAATTTGAAAAAACAACTACCTTAGCAAATCAAAGATATAAGTTAATCATAACTTCATTTCATTTTAGTCAATGTGTGCACAGCCTAACATGGCCTTTCATGTAAAAATCCTGGAAGTATTCATCGAGATCATAATGGGAACCCTATAATTACATCGATTGTGTAGCATGTGTGAATTTGGTTTCATAGATGTGGATAAAAATACCAGCTATCTGCTGGAAAGTTCAGTCCTCCCAGCCTTAAAGTCTAGTTATTTTCACAAGACAGATTTCTTTTTTAAAAAGTGGAAATTATCAGATAAAAGAAAATAGAAGATAAGCAACTTAATGCCAAAATTCCCCAAATCACTTTCTTAAATTAAAAAAAAAATCAGGTCATCTTTTTATCTGTGTAAACCAAAACTTTTTTTTCTTATTTTTACAGAGATTCCTTCAGCAGGATGAGTCTTCGCAAGCTTGACATTTGAAGATGAAGAGAATACAGACACACACACCCACACACACACACACCAGAAATTGCAATATTAATTTATTCTTGAGTGTAAATAGGAGTGTCTTCAAAGTTGGTCAGTGTTTCGGAGAGTGTGCTAGAAGAAAGACTAAACGTGTTGCAGCTTGGTACGTCATTCCAGTGTCTTAAGTTGTTTACAGACAAACTGTTACGCAATCAGAGGGACGAACAAGTGGATCTTAAAGATTAAAGAGATACCTTGGCTTTTAGAATTTCTCACTGTCACACAAGGGAACAAATCTTTATATTTGTCCCTATGCAGCCAATGATAAAAAGCTAATGTCAGCCTTCACTTTTGAAACCAACAGACTCTGCAGAATGTAAACAGACAAGCCACTGAAAACACAGAATGCTCTGAGATCCCTTTATCAGTTCATTATAGTGCCAAAAATCTTTTTTTCTGCAGAAAAGGTACAATTTTAAAAGTCAAGGTGTCTATTTAATATGTACTGTGTCAAAAAATCTGTATTCAATTTCATGTGTGCACTTTTTTTATTACGGTGTAGCAATGCATTTTACAACTTGAAAGTTTATGTATTTCAAAACGGGGGAGGGAGGGGAGGAAAAAAATGAAAACATGCAAAAAATGGTACCATTATTTATCATGATGCTTTATTATCATTTTTAGTTGAAAGAATGTTTTAAAGTTTAGGTACTTTAAACATCCTTGTATAATTTTATGTAGTTTTGTTTTTGTTTATTTTAAATATTTTACTAAATAAATATTTTAATGTTCAGTTGGTGTATGCTGGTAATCTTGTTTCCTAATGTGTTATTTTTGTGTTTATGTAGGATGTATGTTATGTTGGAGACAACAAATCAGTAGGATGTGAGTAAGACTGTTGCCATAATGAAAAGGATCGGCAGTGAGGACGTGAAGGTAAAAACTTTATTGCTTATAGTATGAACCTGCCAACGTGAATATAATTACAGCTGTAATGCGGTACGGTTCATAGGAGACAATACACTTGTTGGGGGTGTTGTCACATTATTTTAAATCTGAAAGCACTTAAATTCCAAAACTTGCTCTGGAAACCTTTCCCAAGTATATATGATTTATAGTGACGTAACTGAATATGGCCCATAATGGATGTTAACTGATGAAGCACAGCTAAAAAATAACAGATACAATCCCTGAAACCATTATTGGATTTATAAACATTCTGCGAAACCTGAGATGAACAATGTCACCTTTTCTGAATATTTTCAGCTACACAGATGTAATACCTCATAACCACATTTTCACCGGCAAAGCTTTATGATTAATTACAAAAAACACGCACAGAACAAATGCAATGATTGGCCAATAGGAAAGTTATTTGAGTGTTGACAGGGACAGATTCATAAGCACAGAACAAGTCTGAAAGCAAAATCCTGATTTAGTGTCTCAAATGTGTCGTAATTTCTTCCACTTTATTTAGGCTGATTGTGAACACCTGAACATGACAATGTGCTAATCTTTGCTGGTTAAAGTGTCTTAAAGAGAAATGCAGAGATCAAATTTAATTCAGTTGTCTGGAAAAATGACCACGCCTGGATCAAGACTGACATTTATAGAAGTCTGAGTTTGAAGTCAGATTGGTTGCACTTGAGTCTTAAATCTGTCCCTGTGCACTCTTAATTATTTTCTTATTACTCCTCAAATGTTCTGTGCTTGTTTCATTTTTCCTACTTGAACTTTCAAACAGCTTTTCTTGAAAGAACAAATAGAGAAACAGAAGAATATGGATTTGCTCTGTATATTTTAAACCCTCCCTCTCTGAATTAAGGAACTAACCCTTTAAGTAGCAGATCCAGAGTCGCAAATTGTTAGTTACGCATGAAATTAGATATGAAAGAGGAGCAGATATTTTTATAACCTTGTTAAACATATTAAAAAACCCCTGATAGCTTACTGATGAAATATACATTGAAGAGTTTCACGTATCTTTACTCTGAATTGGCACCTTGAAAAAGCTTCTGATATCTGGGTTGACCACAAAATTCAGCACCCTGCACGAACTATTTGAATATTAACAGAACCAACAAAATACGGGCAACCTTGGTTTATATTAGATCCTCAACATTTTAGTGTGTTTTATGTAAAAATATACCATTATTGTAAACGCAACAAATCTGTCCTTTGTAGGTTTTTCCTGCATAGATTTAATCAATTTCAGGCTTCAGATTTACAAAATGAAAAGTCTGAAAACTTAAAAACAAGGAATCTGTAAAACATGATGTGGGCAAAGGCTTTTCTTCAAAACTAAAAATATTGCAAAAAATCAGCAGCGAATTCTCTCTAATCTCTTGAATCATATTGCTGAATTGCTTTGCATGTGTGAAGGATTTTTGTGTCTCATTTGGTTCTTATTTTGGCTTTTAGTTGAGTAATCTGTTCCACATATACACAGTACTGACAGTCTCCTGTAAATGCAAATGAATGGATTATAGAAAAGTAATCTGTTAGAAAAGAAGACATTTTCCAACATTTTGCATTTTCACTTAATTAAATTTTAGTTCAAAGTGCTTTTCCAATTTGTAAAAAGGAACCATACAAAATCAATAACTGAGAAAACATCAAAAACAGAACAATTTAAAGACAATGACAGAAAAAGTGCCAAAGCCAGTGTCCAAAAAAAAAAAAAAAAAGACAGACCACTGTACCCAGTTTACAGAGGCAAGAAAAAAAAAGTCTCAAAAAGGCCAAAGTCATCCCTGGCACGTAGACAAAGCCCCATTTGTCTGTCCCAGCAAATGAGTCCATGAGAAGGTCTGAGCAGCTTTGGTCCCACAGTGAGGCCACACTGTTGTAGCACTGGTTTCTGGGCTGAAAACGCTTCTCTTCAGGTGCCAATATGGCAGCCACAGTATTTTTGGCACTGTTAGTTGTATTGAAAAATACAACTGTCCTGTCTGGGTCCTCAGCTGCCAAAATGCCCGACTGTCTCAACCCCCCCCCTGAGTCAACAGCAGTCCTCGAGTTAGTGTGCGGATTCAGGCATCCTCCTGTAGAACAGCAGGTAAGGTGTGGACGAGGAGCAGGTCTCAGGAGAGCAGGCTCGCAGGAAATCCTCCTCCTCAAACAAACGCACCTCAGAGTCATCAAACAGCAGCCATTTGCCCTCATATTCAAGGAGGTTGGTCAGAGCCTGCTGCTCTGTGGCCGCCTCCTCTCCTGCTCCAGGCTCCTTTTTAAGTCCTGCTTCGGTGTTTTGGCCCAGGCTGCTGATAGTCTTTCTCCGTTTGGATCCCTCTGTTGATCCACTGCTGGCTGCTTTCTCCGTGTGCGTGCCGCCGCTGTTGTTCCCAAGCTCATAACTGGACAAACTCCTCTGGCCCCCAAGAGTCCAACCCCACCATCTGACAGCTTCTTGCCTCCCGTTTTGCTGCTCGCCAAACTCACACCTCTCCTGGCATTTAGGCTGAACGACACCTCCCCATCATCGTAGTCCAGCACTTCGTCTTTCAACCGCGCTCCCTCTTTGCTTTCCTTCTCCTCTTCCTCCTCCTCCATTTCTTTTCCGTCCCGCAGCCAGAACTTCACATCTTTCAGATCAGACATGCGGACATAGGCGGTGTAGTGGCCGCTGCTGATGGTGACACCGCTGTGCATGACCACGGCAAACAGCTGGTAGCATTGACCTTTGGCGGACGAGGGCCGAGTGCACCACTCCTCCAGAGACAAGGTCAAAGGTGTCTGGAGGGGAGTGTTGACTTTAGACAGACCTGCATATGGGTCCAGTCTAGGAGGAAAAGAAACAGATGAGTCAGTATCTGTGGTGAGGATGAATAGATCATGTCACGGTTTTCAAGAGGACCTCTTTTCCTCTGTAATACTAGCCTTCCTGAGGTTACTAATGGGTACTTAGAAGGGCCCAATCAGATTTAATTTAAAAAATTCTAATAAAATTGGAATTTATGCTTTTATTTAGAATATTAAAAATCAAGGTCAAAAAGTTTTTCTTATTAGTCTGATAACTTGTTGCTAACTAATTTTCCTCTTTACTGCTATTAGTGGAAGCATATTCTAAGTAGTCCTTGTCAAAAAAATACAGCAGTGAACAGTGTCTTCTTGCAGCAATATGTCAACTTTCGGATATACAGGAACTTAAAACTGAATAAAAATCAATTCCATTTTCTTCCTATTAAAAAAAAGTGCATTTCTGAGAAAAGTCAAAAACCAAATTAACCTTTTGTATCCTCAAAAGAAATGGGTGTTGTGGATCAACCACAAAATATTGACCTTGTTTTACATTCAAATAAACTGGCCAATATTTCTATACTCTGTTGTCATCATCATAAGAGAACTGCTGGACAGAAGTGAATCTACAGTATTTTGGAAGAAGCTACTGAAAGATAGAAAACTGACTGAAATGAGCATAAAACTGAGCAGTGAATGTGTTGAATCATCAACTCACTCTAAACCGTTGGCAGAGAAGCGCTTCAGGTGAATGGTGATCACTTCAGGAGTTTTGTCAAACAGCAGACTTCTCTCAGCCTCTGTGTAATGACGACAGGTCTCACAGAAGTATTTGTCCTCCCCGACGATGCGCTCTACTGAAGCGAACTGGCCGATGGCCCATTTCAGAGTCTTCAGCTCTGGTTTAGGATCAGGAGAGACTGGAAGAGAGGACATCAGTTTTATGCTATTTTCAAATCTGCATTGTAGTCTGGAAGAAAGAGGAAGGGTGTGTATGGTTTTTTTTTTAAACCACATGATATTTGTTAGTTATTGAAATTTAATGAAGACAAGATTTTTCTGGATATTCAAGATAAGGCTGCCTTCCGATTTTATTTGGCAGAGTGTGACATTGGAATAATAATTTTAAAAAAAACTTTAAAAATGAACTGGGCAGGATTTTCATGTGCATGTTTTTGACCAGGTGCAAATAGTTAAATAGTAAAAAATCCTCACCCTCAGAGAGGTCGTCTGGGCTGCTTGGTTGGTCGTCAAGCACCGGGACGCTGATGTCCTGGAAGTCTTCTCTCCTCTCTGTGAAGCTCTCACACTCCAGACAGCGAGTCCTCAGAACCAGTTGGCCCTGGAACAAGCGCTTCATCATATCCAGGCCCTCTGAATCTAACAAAAACACAGAGAGACATGGCTGAGTGAGCTGTCGTATTGAATGTCTGAAGTCGCACAGAAAGCACTGATGCTGTGTGATCTCCCAGGGCAGAGGTTAAATGCAGCTTTCCTGTCTTGCCTTCTTACTCTTTTACTCTATCAAAATAGATCACCCACATTAAATCAATGCTAAACAAAGTTTGAGAGCACTTATCTCGTACCTTGAGGTTTCATCTCCTTCTTGTCTTCAGCCCTGTTTGGTGGTGATGTCTCCTCACTCTGACTGTGGTCGTCAGTCAGTCCGTTCTCCTGCTCTGCTTTGGTTTGGTTCTTCACAGTCGTGCAGCTGATCTTCCCCACGCTGCGGAACTTTGAGAAGATGCTCGGTTGTTTCCCAGAAGGCCTCAGCCAGCTCAGCTTAGCCTTCTTCTTTCTCTTCCCATCTGCCTCTTTAGATGCCTTTTCACCTTTCCCCTCACCATCGCTCCCTCCTTCCTCCTCCCTGTTTGGTTTCTTCCCTTCATCTTCTGCCTCCCCCTCTTTGTCTTTGTCACGGGTGCTCTCTATCGTGATGTCACTGGACGACCTCCTTTTGGAGCGCGTGACAGGTTTATTTCTTCTTTCTTCCTCTGCGTCAGATTTCTTAGCCTGTACAGATTTTGGCTTCTTTTTGGCATTTCCCACTTCAGTGTCACTCTTCCTCTTGCCGCTGACTTGGCCGTCCTCTTCTGTGGGAGTTTTGGATTCTGCTGCAGAGCTGCTGGAACCCAAATGGACACCATTCTCAATTTTAACTTCCGACACATTGTCGTCCTCCCTCTCTAACTTCTGCTCCTTGCTGATGGTGTCACAAGCCTCTTGGATATATCCCAGGATGCACTGTAGCACCTCCTGGGCATCATGTTGAAGATAGCCTTCATACATGGGGTTCAGCTGCCTGCAGCACACGTAGAGATGTCACAATTAGTTCACAGACAGGAAAAGAATTAACGATTATTGACATTTGCCTGTTTTAAGCTTTAAAAACATACAATTATTTGGATTTTTTTCACTCTTGTTCAAAGGGAAATATGTAATTGTGATTGAATAAAATAAAATGCTGAAATATTAATGACACAAGTTTTTTTGTATTTAAAATAAATTGTTATATTAATCAAGAAATTAAAAATTATCTCTAGAATAATTGATAAATTAGTAGCTAGATTTATTTAACTGACTAACCAAAAAAATGAATTGCTTAATTAAAATTGAAAAAAAAAAAAAAAATAGTTAGGTGCCGCCCCAGACAATGTTATACCCAGAGTCATGTAGAGAGGATTAGGGTTAACCCTCCTTTGGTGGCGCTGGCTATACCTAATGAGGCGTCAGCCAATTTGAGTTGTAATGTTTTGATAATCCAACACAGAGTCGAGGGTGAAGTAGTTTGGATGAGCAATCAGCCTGTTTTGAAATTCACTAGTAATTCAAAATAATCACATCCTTACCGGAGTGTGTGGAGTATTTTACGAGGCGGTGTGGCGAGTTCTCCTTCACTGAAGCTGTCAGGGTTCAGCAAGAAGCTGGACTGCAGCTGCTCCACTGATGTTATCAGACTGTTGAAGCTCCCAAGTAGCTCAATTTGAGCTGGCAAAGCCTCAGATACAACTTCTGACTGCTGAGAATGTGAACACAGAAATAAAATACATCAGAAAATGTACAACATAAAAGGTCTCTGAATTGTTATTTCAATAGTATATAGGGTATCAGTTTAGAGTCTGGACACATTAACAGGACAGGAACATTGTTTGATTACAGCATATTGTGCAACACTCCTGTAAAAAAGTTTGCAAATGTAAATTTTGTAAAATAAAAATGTCATTTGTTTTGCACCAACCTCTTTGCTTTTATCAGCTTCTTCCTTTGATTTGTCTTTTCTTTTAGACAGGCTGTACAGTTTCTTTATGCCTTCTCTGAGCCCTGGGCAGTAGTACAGCACCTGCAGGAGCAATCAGACATCAACAAAATTAGTCATCAATTTACAAAGAATACATCTGTACTGAAAACTCTGAAAGGCTTCTTAAATGAAAATTTCTGTGCAGGAGGTTACTGCTTGTGGTCTCATAGAAACAAACAAGTGACACATTCTGAGCTTGTTGTTGGGGATCAACTTAATGGGCAGTTTAATTAATAATGATCAGAAATAGTTATTAATTATATTAAATAAATATGAGCTGATATACATCAGATATCCTCTGGGCACCACCCTCAACAGTACACTGCCTCACACAGCGCATTGTTATGTTGGGAAAATGACAGCCACTTCATTGTAACAGTTTCATTAAATGAAGGATTTCTGAGTTCTTGGCAGAGTAGAGGTTGGTATTATTCACTCTTGTACAACATTAAAGACACAGCATGTATATTCACAAGCATTTATTAACAAATAAAAGCAAACACATACTAGTCTAACATGTACTTTACACAAAGTGTGTGTGTGTGTGTGTGTGTGTGTGTGTGTGAATGAATAAAACAAGATGGCTGGTTCAGAAGGTGTCAGGCCACATGACCAAAACACCAAAACCAAAACACTGACATAACAGGGGTTCTGCAGGGTTCACAAAGTTTAACTTAAGGCTTTTACAACAACATAAGTCAACATAATACAACAAAAATGTACTTTAATACCTGTTTCAGTCATGTCAACCAGAGTAGGAAAGATATCAATGAAAACCAGTAGGGGAGATAAGGCCTTGAATTATTTACCAATTGCATGAATTTATTGACATTTACATCAAATTTGTGTCAGTACTTCCCAGCAGTACATAACAATAAATCATAGTAATAGCTTTCATTAATCATTAAACATGACCTGGACCTGGATAAGCAGCTGAAAATGGATAGATGATGGATTAATCACTTAGAAAATAACTAAATGCAACTAATCCACAAATGAATTTTACATAGGGTCACTGGTCTGGAATATCAGTGCTGGGGATTTTCCAGCTAATATTTGATTCAATCATAAAGAAAAGCATTTCATAAGTAACATTACTGTCTTCTATTGCCATGTTTTAGGAAACCGAACACATTGCTTTTTAAGCCTCAAGGCCTTACCCTGTACAATGGCAACATAGTACACAATAATAACACAAGCAATGAGGCAATACAACACTCATGTTTCCTGCTTGCACACTGCAGAAGAGGTTGCATTATTGTTTTTGCAGTGGCTGACAGGAAGAGTTGCCCGAACATATTGTATGTTCTTTCCTGTACAAGGGAAAATCTTTGTGAAGAAATGTGATCCCACAGCTACAGACTATTTGAACAGGTGCTGCAGAGGAAATCATACAAGTGCCTTAATGTGTGATTAAAATTCCACAGTGCCTGTCTGGCTATGTCTCTTTACATCCAAACACTGTCAATGCAGATAAGCCAGTGAGAGGCTCTGATCTGAATACAGAGTAAGTCATCCACCAGCCAAGCTGGTTTACTGGGCAAAATAAAGAAGTACTTTTTGTGTCACATAAACATTTGTTTTCATTGAGATAATAAGGTATTATGTTGAATACAAACTTCCAGAGAGAGACCAAAGTAAAATCTGAAGCAAATGTATTTTAATATATTGATCAACGGTTCATCGATTCAAGACTGAATAAAACTCCAGAAGATTTAAAAATTCTCCTGAAGTATTTGCTATAAATGTACTTAAGGATCAAACATAAAAGTAAAATCAAAGGCTTTGTAAACCAATTATTGTAATCAACTTCAACCTCAGACTCCTCAGTCTCTATGGCAAGCAGCACACCATCAGCAAGTGAAAGTTTAGCAAGCAGCTGATGTCCGCAAATTGAAAAAAAGGATTAGGGTTAAATTAACTTAAAAATGTGCTACTGTGCCTCTGATGTAGCCGCCTCTCTGTCTGTAGTCATCACCCTGTGTCATGTTGTGACTCGTCACAAGTAAATGCCAATCGACACAGACAGCTACTGTGCCACAGGTCGGCTGCTACAGTGAGTGAGTGGAGCTGTGTGTCGAAGGAGAGGCAGCAGATATTGCTGAAGCTGATCACCAGTATGCCCACTTTCCCAGTTACACCACTGAAAATGTCAGTTGTCTATGGGAATTCACTCAATGGAGGCAAAGAGTAAAATGCAAGAGTAAAATACAGAAAGCATCAGTCTTGTCTATCTTTTCACTGCATCTCTCTCTGCGTCGAGATTTAGAGTGTTATTAGGCCATCTGTAAAAAGTAACAGTGGCAGGAAAACTGAACTTTAAACTATGATGACTAAATTTTGGAATTAATCTGCAGTTCACATTAAACTGACACAGACAGCAGAGGACAGAAGCAGCACGCCTGTAAATGTGGTAGAGACCCACCAGTGTGGTGAATAGCCTTCCTAGATTTACTTTACCAAATGGAAACTCTTCCTGCATTTGGCAGGTGTTAATTTCAGACCCTGGTATATACATTCATGTGTGTTGTAGCCAAAAATCCATTAAAGATGTATATCCATTCTGTCTCTGGTGAGGACCCACCTGTAAGACACTGTTCAAATAGCAGGTGTTGCCCAAGTTGTTGAGCCCCACAAATGGCACCAGGTTCTCTCTCTTCTCACATGGCAGGAGAAGGCCAGGTGAGGCTGGACACGGAGAAGGACCAGGGACCACCTGATCACAGCTGCTGTGGAGAAGAAAACAGAGCTTCAAATTAAAAGTGAAAACCATCATCAGCGACTAGTTGTTTGATTCTTGCAGTTTTGCCAGGGCTGGATAATAAGTTTGTAATCATCATCCACTGTTGAACATTACATGAAACCAATCTCTTAACATGTATAAAATCCAATGTGACTAACTAGTTAGTTTGATCAGAAACTGAAAACTGAAACATATTATATCATGACAATGCGATTCCACTTATAGCTGTTCAACTATAGTATTGGAACTTTCCCGAGCGAACTAAGAGGTGTCAAATTTTCATATAAATGTGAAGAAAATTCTTTGATAGTTTTCAACAACACTGAGACAGTTACTTAGGGAAGATAATATGACTATCAAACTAAATATCCTATATGTATCATTGTCTGCATGTCCATTATCGTGCCCTCAGCTGTGAAGTTAAATAAAATAACAGGACTTAGATTATGTGAAATGTGTGAGAGCGGCTGATTATACTGTGGGTTTCTTCTTTCCCTAAACACGCCAGCCAGGCTCACCATGACAAGGTTATGTTAGGGTAACAAAGCAGCGTTGTGAACTTTGTATGACCCCCAAATACATCACAAACTGACAGCACAGACCCACCTCGCCTCAGGCTCCTCTGGTTCAACCGTTTTGGGCTCATCTGCCTGGGGTTCAGAGAAATCCAGAGCCCGTTTGGTTTCTTTCTTCTGGAGGAACTTCAGAGACAGTTTGCTCTTCTTGATGGGGCTCCCCAGGGCCGCCACAACATTTTCACCCTGCAGGCCTGGCATCTTTTTTTCTGCTACCTTTAGGGTGAGGATCTTCTACTGAGATGCAACAGCGCACCACACTGGCAAGAAATGGAAACACACACTTTAATTACAGAGGGCGCCATCAGAGTTTAACGGGAATGAAAGTAACTACGCACCAAGTTAATAACACACAGTTGTGAAACTACAAGCAAAGTAGCCAGATGAAGTTAATGTAGACATTTCCGGTTTAATAAATCAACCTAGTTGCCGACTGAACGACACATTATATAACACGTTAGCTGGCTAACGCTAACTTACTGGTGCTTCTCATGTTTTAAACTCCCTCCTCAACTTTTGAATAACAACCTTTAACATTAGCAACCGTTGGTGCTACAAAGCTAACGTACATAGCTCCCAATAATCTGTGTTTGTTGTTACACCTTTGAGACAAGACAGCGACAAAAGTGGGTCAAAACGGTGAAGAAGTGGGAGGAGAAACAGGCAACACGCCGTTTCTAACTGTTAGCTTCAACAAAGCGAGCCCTCACGTTCCCAACAGCGTTTTTAGGCTTACCTGAACGACTCATTCCTGACTGAAGGTGAATATATTTAAGTGAATATCCAGTCTTGGACTCATTTACACAGTGTATGTGAGGATTCAGACGGTGCAGCCATGGAGGTGCAGCAGAAGTTGGCGCTTTTTCCTGCCTGAGGACCCGCTGGCTGCTGCGCCGCCTGTGGAACATGAAGCCGACGTTAAAACTTCCGGCAAAAGTCTCCGAGTAAAGACCTCCCTGATGTTAAAGCGTATTTCAGACGGATATGTAGAACTTGTAAATGTGCGTAGATTTCTTTAAAATTGTTATAATAGAAAAACTTAAATTCCAGATGTCAGGCTTCTACTAAGTCAACTAGAGGTTGAATTTAGGCCCCTCTTCCCTGTTTCAGAAGCCATTTTTGTAGTCCTTTGAAAAGCTACATCAAGTTAGATTGAATAATATCGACAGTAGCGGTTTAGACTCTTCCTACAAAGTAAAATTGACGAATTTGTTGAATGAGAATACTACATTGTATTTTTAAGTTGACTTAATGAAGAGTCAAATTAAGCTACAGGTAAAAAAAAGTACAGGTTGTTTGGTTTGTAGTTTTGCTCATAATAACAGAGATTTGTTTTGTTTTTTTAAGTTTGATTTTGAATACAGGACTTTTATTTGTAAAGCCTATTTTATAATTGTTGTATGTCGGCTACTTTCACTTAAGTAAAGGAAATGAATATTACTCCCACCATTGGCCAAATGATTTCTCAGCAAGTAAGAGACACATTTTCATTTAATCTTAAATTTAATTTGATTTCAAATTAACACACCTGGGAACCGGTCATTTGTACAGTTATAGCCTTCACCAAGAGTGGTGTGTTATTCATTGGGATACTATTTATACACTGGATTAACTACAGACACTTTATGTGATATTCTGCTCTGAACAATGCACAGGGAAAGAAGTATTTTTGCAGTAATTATGATTCACAGAATAGCAGCGATTATCTGTTGACACTGATGAACAATTCAGCCGCATTTAAATACATGAATAAATTAGCCAGCAAATACAAATATTCAGCTGACAAGCCAAAGTAATAACATGGGACCAAATCCCAATCAGACACTGGAAACACATAAAATACACTGAAATAGAAATTACTTTAACTTTCGGGACCAGAGCATATTTGAACCACACACCAATGTGGAAGTGAAATATAGCTGCGCTACTTGTGCTCTCTTTTATTTTGAACATTTTCAACGGAAGTGTAGTTGTATTTAGTCGAGATTGATAATCATCATTGCTATGGTTCTCAAGCTAAAAAATAGAATTGTTAATATTTCATATTTACGAAAACTGTTTTGTAAAAAAAAAACTCTCTTCGATATTATTAATGGATACAGATTTTATACAAAAATACCGGAATAAAAAATGGTATGAACTGTATCTACGGGCAGTGTCCACCTGCAGCCGGCAGGGGGCAACATTGTCCACGTAACTGCAGGTAGAAGCGTCCAGCATCAGTCTCACCTCCACTGGAGCATCTCCTCATCTGACAGTCAGCAGAAGCTTCCCTTCCACCAATTCATCGGTAAGATACTATTTACGATTTCTCGGCTTTCTGCTCGAATAGACGCACCGAGATCAGCTTTAAAGGCTCATCTCGAGAGCAGCCTGTCTCATCTGTGTTCGGGCTCATTAGTATCAGTAGTAGTGTGTTGATTTGAATGAGGCTGCAGAGTGTTGTTGCTGCCGTGTGTTTGTACAACACGGAGACGATCGCGGCACCTGGACGCAACGCAGATAGCAGAAATGACAGGTGTGTCGTTTCTCCTTCTGCACACAGCAGGTACAGGCATTTGTCAATACGATGGTGTGTGTGTGTGTGTGTGTGTGTGTGTGCGCGCAGGATGGACCTCTGCTGCTGGTGCTGCTGCAGCTGCAGAGTGGATGCTTGGTCAGCAGCAGAGATCTATCGATGGGCATGAGCTCCTGTGCTTCAGCTTCCACAATCCACTCTGTTTATTTTCTGGCTTGGCGATCAAGTGATGTTGCAGCGAGGATGCTGGTACAGTAGTGGATGGGAGTAGTTTGGAGGTGCAGTACTTCCTGCGAGGCTGTGGGCTTGTGGTAGTGATGGAGCTGCAGCAATCACCATCAGCATCCTGAGAATATTTTATCTTTGCAATCTCCAATTCTGGGTGTATTTCTTCTTCACTGAATGAGCGTACCAGAACCCCCAAATGCCTCATTTGAATTGGGCTGAAATGATCTTTAAAGCCCACATATGATGTTTAATAATTGCCTAATGAGATAGATTTAATTACAGATGTAATAACCAGCAGGTGATTTATCCAGGTTTAACAAGGAGGGCTGATGGGGGGGCTAACCAGGAGATGCATTATAAAGAGGGATTACTGTGTTTCACTTCCCTCATCGCTTCCTGATAACATCGTTTTCTCAAGGGGAGCATTTTTGTCTTTGCTCTGAATGAGGCAGCTCCTGCCACCCATGTCCTCAGCTATGTAGTACACGGTGAAATCAACACGAGGCCTTGTTTTTGAGTGGTTATTACATTATTCACTGGATGCAATAGGATTGTCAGACACTGAAGAAGGTCACTGGAGCAGTGAAATGGTGGCAGACGTTTGCTATGCCTGGATATGTGAGTCTATACTTTTTTCCATTTTTTTAGAAGACATGAAGCCACTGATTTAAGGAAAAACATAAAGAGTTTAATTTGGACAAACTTCCCCTATGATGCAAACATCTCAGAAATGTTGCCACCCATCCCACAATGCAACCCCTTCACCTGCAGTAGTAATGAGGACCATTCTCCATGCACTGAGCAGTGGAATCGCACTTTATCAAGGCAGGCTTTGTCCCAGGAGGCACAGAGCTCAGCGGAGGTTGTTGGTGTGGCAGCCCAAAGCCCTGGCCCATGACATGAAACCCCCCCATGCACCCACCCACCCTCCAGCCTCCACCCACCTTCTCTCCCAGGAGGGGAACACTGGAAGGAAAATGAAAGCATGTTGAGCGACAGGCAATGGTGCACTCCAAGAATGAGAAGCATGTCCTGAAGTCAGTTTAGCTCTCAACAACAAAGCCCTCTGTACACACACGAGTGCAAGGTTTTTTTCCCTGTTCTTTCCTGCCTGTTTTTTTTGCAGGGGACAGCAACACTATTAACCATTTCATCACACTAATTCCAGTCTGCACACACAAATAGTGCTCATTCATTAACAATTATTTTTTTGATTTATAGATTAAAGGAAAAGTTCAACATTTTGGAAACTATGCTTTGATGAGGTGCCACTTTCATACCTGTACAATAAATATGATGCTACCATTAACTAACAGCAGGAAACTACCTGCCTAGCTCTGTCTGAAGGTAAGAAAATTGTGTTACCTTTAGACAGAGCCACGCTAGCAGTTTCCCCCTGTTTCCATTCTTTGTGCTAAGCTAAGTTTGCTCCCAACTAGAAAGAAAATGTCGGAGTGTTCCTTTAATCGTTTAATCTCCCACAGCCCAAAACTGAAGGGTTTTTCATCGGCAAGAAATTAAAACAGAGAAATTCAGCCACTTTTCATTGGAGAAGCTGGAGACAACAAATAACTTTAGATGGTTAATCGGTTATCAAAATTGTTTGGAAATCTTCTCTCGGTGGCCTAATTAATTAAAATAATATGAGGCTAAATGTGAGCCTTCATCACAAGTTGTGGCCTCAGTGTGGACGTCAGAGTGATATTTCCTTCATGGATTGTTTCATCTGAAGGATTTTTAGAGGCTTGAAAAGGTGAAAATTTCTAGTGTTAAGAAAAAAAGAAAACAAAGGAGAAGTGGAACATATATTTTTTAATCATCTTAATCATCATTTGACCCCTCAGATTTATCTTGAGACCCCTGGGAGGGCCCACACCCAGAGGCTGGGAACCACTGGATTAATGGACTCATTTTTCCAGCTCTTCAACTTAAAGAAAACTTAACAGCGAGAACTAATTTCTGCTCATTAAGGGCTGGTTTTTGCCATGAAGGCTGTTATTGCTTTCCCCTCCAATCAGCTAGTTTATTCTCACTGAAAGCCCCGGCAGACATCTCACACAGGCTCTGTTCAGTCAAGACAGCTTTTTTTTGTGTGTGCGCGCATGTGTGTGTGAGTAAAAGCGGGTTAATGAGATCCTTTGAGTGTATGCATGTGTGCATAACTTTGCATGCATATGTGTATATATCAGATCAGATCAGATCAGATCTTGGGCTGCACATAGGATTTGCCCCCCCCCCTCCCCCTCTTTCTCTCTCTGCATACTTTAGAGCATCTGAGCGACTCCCATTTGATGCATGCTGAGGAGGTGGGTGTATCCAGCCCAGCCGCTCTGATGTTAGGAAGCAGTAACTCTTCCATCCTACTCAGTCTGCTCTCTACTCTCCCTGCTCTCCTGTTTCAGTCAGTCTGTCCGCCCTCTAGCGTAGTATTCTCCTTTCACTCACCACTATTCATCATCCATCTAGGATACATTTACACAAGCCCACGTAGGTAGACAGAGCACTGTCCCCGGCGGACTGATGAGTTTGCATTTGGGCCGATAGACTCAGATATATGTGCGCTACGTTGGAAAGAGCTAGAAAGTGGGGATCTGTATCAGTGCTGCTGAAGCTGAAGTTTTCTCCCCACTACGTTTTTTTGTCCTGAAGGATAAGACAACTGCAGAGGTAAGGGAAGATTAGATGTGGTCTGCACTTTGTTCCTTTTCTTTTCCTTTCATTTTATTGTTTCATTCTTCCTTTCTCAGTCATTTATTTAGTTCATTTCCTTTGGCATCCTCTCCTCCCCTTCTCTATTTCTTGAGGTATCTTCTGTCACTTATTGATTTTTCATTCATTGTTTTTGCCGTCTCATTTTTCTTTTCACTATTCATTTACGGCTCTCTGGTGCTCTATTTTTCCATTTCATTTTCTCTCTGTTCCAGGCCATTTAATACCATTTTTGCAACTGGATTTACATTTTGAAACCAGCACACATTTATATAAATTCCAACCTTGCTGTGATGACTCCAGTTTTTATCATCTCTCTCCTTCTCTCTCTTTATGCTGATTTTGTTGCCCTGAGCTTTGGGATCTTCTGCATCTCTGTGGGAATCAGATGCTGAAAGAGAAGCTTGCACATACATACTTGTGCACTTATTTTTCTGTCTGTCTATCGTTTACCTCTCTCTACACCGGTTGATCCCCTTTCCTGAAGCATTGTGTTAGCAGGTTTGAGTAAAATTCCCTTCTGGCTTGACTAATGTCTTTCAGCTGGAGCCTGACACGTGCACATAAGGTTACATACATACTGCAGAAAACAGTCTAACCAGGCAGGAGGATGGAGCAGAGAAGAAATAACAAGCCATGGTTGTACTTGTTTACAGCCATCATATATGCAACTTTTGCATGGTTGCTTCTCGGCGATCTGCATGCATTCATTGCATCTTTGCTTCGCTTGCCATCCCTCCTTTTCTACCTCTCTCTCTCTCTATAATGCAAAACCTCCCTGTCTCTCTGTATCTCTGCTCTTGTATGGTTAGTCTTGGCCACTGCTCTGCCCGCCTGCCACAGAGCATCGGCCATGGTTGGCTGGCTAACCGCAGCTATACACAACATTAAAAAGGCAAAGCGTTCTTGTTACATGGGGCATGTTTACAGGGTGTCACAGCATGCGCGCGTGTGTTTCATGCCGCATCGACTGGCATTAAGAACCCTCCACCCATGATCAGGTTAAAGGGCACATTGTTATTCACACACATACACAAACACACACGCTGTCCTCCGAGATATTGCTGACCCGCATTAGTGTACAAGCCCCTGCTGTGTGTGTGCTTATGTTTGTATGTGTGTCCGTGTGATTTCCTTGGAGGTGCAAGAGAGAGGTGACTCATACCAGCTCACATGCCGGTGGCTGTTAGAGGCCTCCACTGTAACGATGCCATGATGTGTGATTTGCAAATAGACGCCGTCTGATGGAACCATTTATCGGTGAAATGTCAACTTTTCAGGAAATGAAAACAAGCGAACGAGCTCGCCACCCATGAATGTTGAAGGTTATCCAGAGCGATGTGAGAAGGTTTTGTAATCCCAAATCCCATAGAATTTGCTGAACACAGAGAGGAGCTTATAATCCGTTAATTAGAGTTTAAATATTAAAATGTAATTAAGCAGAGTTAGAAGGTTTGCATTGCATTTGCAACATGAAAATGATTTGATGATTTGTTTGGAATTGAAAAAGTGGCTCCAGAGATGGCAATGTCCACCGCCACTTTGGTCCAAGCTGAAGGCTCTCACCAATTACTGGATGGGATGCCATAACATTTAGCAGATATTCATGGTCCTCAGAGGATGAATCCTGCTGACATTGGTGATCCTCTAATCTTTCCTCTGGTGCCAACAGCAGGTTGACTTTTGTGGTCTTGCATGAAATGTCTCAACAACTATTGAATGGATTGCCATGAAACTTGGTACACACATTCATGTCCCCCTCAGGATAAACTGGAATAACTTTGATTATCCTCTGACATTTCCAGTAGCGCCATCAGCATGTCAAAACTTGTATTTGTCCAATACTTTGGTATATGAACAAATGAAAAAAAAAGCTAAACTAATGACATTCCCATCAGCCTCAATTAGCCTAAAGCTTATTAGCAAATGTTTTTATGCTATTCATGAATATAGTTAAAAAACCTGCTAAACATCAGCATGTTGTCTTGTGAGCATGGTCTCACATAGCTCTGTTCAAATTACCCCAGAATTTTTTGTTCATTTTTGTTTTCTTCCAGTAGGTAAACAAAATGTCATGAATAGTAAAGTAGCCCAGTTTGGTCCCGCAGTGCAAACCAGACCATTAGGGACCAAGCCTCAGGTAGAGCTCTATAGTAAAGGCTTAGCAGCTTAATCTGATGGAAAGTGTATTGAAGCACAGAAACACACACGCACGCACACACAGGGCCCACCCAGAATCTGCAGCCACTCCAGTGAGCATCTTGGGATGGCTGCTCTTCTACAGAGGACACTCGCTCTGAACAACCAAGCATGCCACGGCCCTCTCCCCTCGTCACCACACACACTGAATAAACACGCACCGCCCCGGTCGTGTTTACCGAGTTTGTGTGATGTTCACGATGATAATTATTCTAATTTGTTATTCTAAAGATAGCTGTCAGCTAAGGAGCAACACGGCACAGACCACATGGCACACGACACGATTCCTTCACACAAACATTGTAGTGATGTGGGTGCGTGTGTCTGGGTGTTTTCTCACTAAGCGAGGGCTGTAATGTGCCTGGTGTGTGTTTGTGTGCGAAGCCGGCCGGTGCAAGTCGATGCCAGCCTGCTCTCTGTCTGGACTGGCCGAACGCCCGGTGCTCCCATGTGGTTCATATTCTCCAGACTTTCACATCCACTGACTCCTCCTAAGGCTTCTCTGAACCTGTAAATGCCTTTGTTGGCCCACACAGCGCGAGTGTGTTTGTGCACAAACGTGCGCGCTGAGTTGATTGCTTAAAGGGATAAAGGTGTTCAGTTTCCTACTAAACCAAATAATCCACTTCAAAGACAAAACAAAGTTGGAAAATGAAAGAATCTGCGAGGGTGTGTGAGAGCTCTCGGAAACGCTTCCTTGCATGTGCGGTTGAGATTGAGCCATGCAGAGCGACACAGGTTGGATTTTTTTTTTTTTTTTTTTTCTCGTTTCATCTCCGCAGATAGATATTCTTTCATCGAACAAGTGGCAGAGCCTGGGCTAAGGAGCTTTAGGGCTTCTTAGCTGTGCTGTGGGAGGGAGAGGGACTCCCTAAACTCTCTGTCTGCGTCAGTCAAAGAAGCCAAAAACCCCTCGCTGAGAACACACACAGATACATGAGAGCCAGGAGTCAGCACGCTCACACTCACACACACACACGCCAGCTGAGTGAACGCCTAGGGATAGCACTACTAATCTCATTCTCTGTTGACACACTGTTCCTCAGATCTGCCATGCTTTCACAGCTCTCCCTCTCACCACGTCGGTATCCTAAAGCTAGAGGTGTATTCCTTCCTATCAGTGTCAGCAGAAGGGTGAGTTCACACTGGGCCAGAGGTGTGTATGTATGTGTACTTTGTGCACGCAGCACATCTGCTTTGCAAACCACAGCTTCCCACAGAGTGCACGACTTTAAAAAACAGCAGGACTTTGCAGAAGTTCAGATAAAGTGTCTCTGTGATCCTCAGGTGTTTTCTTACGAGTGTGTGAGAAATTCTCTAAGTAACATAATTCAGCACTAGTCAATACTTAAACAACATTTATTTCAATCCAGTGTTCATTTACTTTATTTCAGACATGAGGTCCAAAGCAAAGAAAGATTAAAGATATAAAGAAAAAGCTATAAGATAAAGTGAAAATAGAAACGTATGGATCCAGAGAAACTTCATTTACCTCAGACAAAACGAAGAGTTTGTAGACATCAGCACTTTGGCCCCTGACAATTCATGAGTTTGTTGTGGCTGAGGTTGATCCAGCCCATTTTTTGGACGGTAGCCAGCCAGCATTGAAGTCACTGCCAAGGTAGGCAGATTTTCTTTCTTTGCCCTGAAAGCACATTTTGTGTTTAAAGGAATGTCAGATGGCTCAGATCTCTACACACAGCACACTCTCACTACAGACTCTGAACCCGTTTGAACTATCAGATTGGTTTCGTTGGCAAACCAATCTGAGTCATTCATGCCATTCAAATGAGCAGCTGACACGTCGCAACTCAGGGACCCACTTATCTGTGTACAGCGTTGAACGACTACTGTGTAGGTTTAGATTGATTTCTTGTCTTTCTAGACTGATAAACTGCTCCTTTGTGGTGTCAGACTGTACATTTCTGATGTTTATTTTAATGGCCAGAAAAGAGCAGAACAAAACCTACAGTATCTTTGAGCGGCAGAAAATGATCTGTCAGTGAGCTGCACTGCCATCACATATACGGTACTATTTGATTTATTTTCAGGGTTTATGAGTCAGCTGTATGCTTTTTCATGATGGCTTTCTTCAGGCAGACTTGGTTGTGTTGTGCACAGGGCAGAATATATTCTTATTGATTGCCATCACCTCTTCAACCACAGAGCCACAGTGGAGCACTTCAGGTGACCTTGTGCCTGCCACCAGTGGATAAAACCCAATATTTTTCAGTTTTGTTGCAACTAATGACACATAAAGTTTGATGTTAGGAATGCTGATGAGGAAGAAATACAAAAGCATTTTTTTGTGCTTAAAACCAACCAAAGATACCATCAGCTATGGGCTCTTGAAAAGAAGCATTTCTCTTGTTGATGTGACGGAGGGGCTGATGTAGGAAACCTTCTGGAAAACCATGCTTTTAATAAGTCTTGTGTCACAGTCAGTCTTTTTGATCTTTGTAATCTGAAAGTTTTTCCAACTTTTATTCAAATAAAAAAAGGACATGTAGACAGTCGTCAAACTTGACCTCAAGCATCTAATATCTTCTTGTAACATACCTTTCGGAAATCAGTCCAGTCCTTGAAAAACAGCGGGTTATGATGCACATAGTTCTGCATTGTTATTGAGCTCAACAATGGTGTGTGTGTTTTTGTTGAGTTTCCACGGTGGATGTGTGTGTGGGTGAGTTCAGCTGGGACAAGGGTCACTGAGGTGGGCTGCAGGTCATCGCTGAGGGGAACTATGGAGATCAGAGGAACAATGCAAGCTGTAAGGCTTCCCCTTGTTCTTTGGCTTCTGGCTTGGGCTGGTTTTTACTTTCTACTAAACACATACAGTCAAATCTGTCAACTTTTTAAAAGACTGCACCAGTGGTTTTCCCGTGTTTAAGCCACTAACAATTAACTGTGTATATTTTCAATTTGTACTGCCAACCAGTTTCCAAACCAGTTTTTTGATTAAGTACTTCCTCATCTTTATCATTACATTGCAATTGCATCATAATGCTACCGGAGGGACTGCTGTGAACATGCCCTTGTTAAAAGGTTTAAAGTGTTAACAGAAAGGAAAATATAAGGATTAACATCATTAACACAGTTGCTGTTGGCAGCAAAAAGAAGAGGAAACCCAAAACTGGCTTACCGTGAGATTAAAATGTAATTATCTACAGTGTCAACTTGTTTTTTCTATTTTGCTATTTTAAACAACCTCAGACTGTGATTTGTAGCCAATGAGCTAAAACAAGTCACCAAAACCCTGGTATGGTCCTTAAAGGATCAGGGTCAGGATGCAGTTCCCAGTGAGTTAAGATCAGAGCCGTGATTTATACATCCAGGTTTTCAGGTAAACTTTGAAACTAGGTCCTGCACTGCAGCTCAGCCAGGAGTAAAGTACCTCAACCGGACATTTCTCAAGGAGCAGCACCGAGGAACAATGGCTGGGTCCATCCTCACATTGTTCCCCTACGCTGTATCCCCACCACTGCTCCTTAATGGGTTCCTGGCATTGACAGGCAGGAAAAAACAGAGTCTGTCGTGAGAGGAGTCGAGAGCGTAGAGGGCAAACATGTGACTTCCTTAATGGAACCTTCGGTGCTGAATTCCGTGTTGTGATTGGCTGGCTGCAGGAGGCAGGAACTTCCCGCCTGAGTGTTGTTGGAAGTGACCACTCCCTGCGAAAAAGTTGAAGACTTACTGAGTGTGTGCATACTGTGTGTGTGTGTGTGTGTGACTGTGGGAGGTGTTGTGTGTTTTTAGCCTGAAATAACCTTTGGCTTTCTGAGTGTGCATTTGAATATTGAAGATGCTCGTGGGTGTATTAATATATTGAAAGTGGGCACAGTGTGATCTTCTTGTGAGGGTTGTGGGAGGCTTGTCTTCTTGGCAGACCACTTGAGTTCCACTTCTAACTCAAATATGACATTTTCACTCCCTGAAACATATTGTATATCTAATGCACTTTTATTGCATTGCACAGTTTGCAATAAGGTTTCTTTCGCTGTAATCTTTTCCCGTGCTGCCTTACTGCTTAGTCTGCAAACACTGCTGCTGCTTCTTCCGCTGCTGGCCTGTATTACCAGCCTCACTTTGACCTCAGCATCCACCTGCAGGGCCTGATTATATGTTTTCCAAAGAGCTTTATTATCGTTGCTCGCCAGTCTCCACTCTGCAGCTCCGTGCGCTTACAGAGGGAGACGAGACCAGAGCCAAGACCTCAATTATCAAACACACATTATAAATCTGTTCCACGTGAACGCGCTGACTCAATTGCGCAAAAACTCATACACACCTACTCACATACTCGGTGACTGTGGTGTGCTATTTGCGTTGCGTCCTACTGCTCTTGCTAACAGCACAAGTGACAAGGAGAGATTGTTGTAAACCGCAACTATGTGAGAGGACAGAGGACTGTGATTGTCACTGTGGCTGCTGGACAATAGCGGGAAGTCTGAGGGATCTAACTTAAAATCAAAACCAAGTCCGTGGTTTGCAAAAATCTGGGTTGGAGTCAAAATTAGATCACAGGTTTCTTTTTTGGCTCCACGCATAATGGAGTGCCGCTATCTTTTCTGGTCTCAGAGTTAAGACTGCATTTCTTCAATTTGGTCGAAGGTTGAGATCCTTCAACATACTGACCAAAAGTATAAGAATAAAGGTCAATGAACAGAGGTCAATGAAATGTCAATCAACAGAAAATGTATCAGAAATTATTTAGATAATTGGTTCATCAGTTTTGTTTTTTTAAAGCCAAATATTTGATGATTCCAACTTCTTAAATATGAAGACTTGCTGCATTTCACTGTTTTATATTATTGTAAGATGAATCTGTGTCACAGAGGTGTGGGAGAGTGGCAGCAGGGGAAGGACCCAAATGCAGACAGACGGAGCTGCAGTGCCAGCAGACGACAAGAACAGAAACAGCAGCAGCAGTGTAGAACTGCAGATGTGTGTGTCTTTTTGTTTAGAGTGTGCTTCACATCTAAAATTTCTTTTTCTCAGTATATATTTAGACTCTGACGCTTTTCGTTTAAAGGTCATTTCTGATCGTGTGAGCTGCTGTTGCTGTACATTTTGCTGTATTCATTCATCTTGTGTGTGCAGTTTTTCAAGTTGTGTTGAGTTAGGGGTGTGCCATATCATCATTCACCATAATACAGATACAATTTTTAATATGATAAAAAAAAATAAATCATATTGTGATAATGGAAATGTTCCGACTTGTTGACGTAATGGCATCATACTGCAGCAACAAGCAAAAGTGTTGTGGCTACCGGAGTTAGTTAGTCAGTTCTAAAGGGGGAGCGACTTCAGTAGTGTGGTAACAAGAGAACAACAAACCATGGTAAGATGTAAAAGGTGCAAGACAACTAACAAAAAATGGGGCAACAAACTTTTTTCAGCACGTCAAGCAGAGGCACCTGGTTGAGTACAAGGAGAGCCAGAAATCCCATGAGGAGAGCTCAACAGCTATTGTGAGTTGTAAACCAAGCAGACAAACAACACTGGCTCAGCAAAGCATCGCTGAATCTTTTCGAAGAATATTTTGTCGCTTTGTCAAGATTATCATTATCGCAGAAATACCCTGAAATACTGTGATAATATTCTGGGGCCGTATTGCCCACCCTTAATTTGAATATTGTTTCATCCTGTTTGCCTTGTTTGTGGGCCTCTGCGCACCTGTTAGTACTGAGTGATGGTCTCTTACTCCAAACCCCCCCGACATCATTCTCAGGACAACAACACATGCTTTCACTATCCAACAACTGATTTTTTCTAATGAAACTTTTATGTCTCCCAGCCAAGGAGAAAATCGGCTTTACGGCACGCTCTCTCTTCTCCATCCTCTCTTCTTCTCTCTCTCCTTCTTTCTCTCTCTCTCTCTCTCTCACACACACACACACCTCTGTTGTTTCTAAAGTAGTCATTGCTTTCCCAAAGGTTAAAGCATAAACATTTGAGGTGATGGAAGTAAAGAAAGAGAGAGAGAGAGAGAGAGCAGAGATGAAACAAAGATGAAAAGGGAGAACAAAACTACGAGATGACTGAGAGCGAGTAGACGGAGAGAGAAGTTTTTTTCGGTGTAAGAGCGTGCATTTTTTGTTCGTGTGTGTGTGTGTGCGCACAAAACCTGTTTGATGTTCTTCCCATCTTTCAAACTAACTGTGGTGAGATAGCTTGCACTAATGGGTTGCATGAAGCTCAGGAATGTAGATCAACAGATGAGTGCCTCACCGCCGCATATGACTGTCTGTGTGCTTCTGGTGTGAGAGAGTGAAATCACAAGTGAACGAGTGCACGTACACACACACACTCAGTTGCTTGTAAGCTACCAGGTTACGAGCTTTCAAAAGTGTGTGTGTCTGAGAACCTTTTTCGTGTGAGTTGCTGAGTGTTTAGCCTCGGTGGAGCTGCTGCCTGACTGGGATTTAATGAGCCCTGAACCCTGTCTGCTCCTCCACCTGTGAGTGTGTGTGTGTGTTAGTGCATTTCACTTTCTCACAGCTTCTTGTTGGAGCTGCTAAAACACTCCCACCAGGGACCAGGCGGACCCTTCTGAGTGTTTGCCAGTGCTTTCCATTGTTTTGTACATCGTGGTCAATACTGGTCCCAGTGCTGAATGTTCAGTAAACCAATATTGGATCCAACAAATGCAAGTTTGCCAGACAGGTTGAGTTTACTGTGTGACAACAAAAATATGCCTAACAAGCAAAAAAAAACTGGCAAAAAAATAAGCCCATTAAAATATTTCCATATACCAGGTGCGTCAATGAAAAGGTGTGTTGAACACATTTTGTTGCATTAATGTCTCTCTGTGGACTAAATTAATAAATTTTGTGTGCTTTCACATATAAAGGCGCTGTGACATTAGCTCACGACTGGGTTTTGCTGGAAACCGCTAATAGAATCCAAATGTTAGTGGAAAGGCAGTTTATGGAGGGTAACACTTTTATTTGGTGACAGGCAGGCAGGATCAGGCAGGCAAACACAGCAGACTTGGCAGGGAGAGCGCACACAGCTGGCAGGCATCAGGTAAAAGGCAGGCAAAGAAAGAGAAATCCCCCGAATTTACTCACATTAAGCAAATTAGACTGGCAGTGCCTGAAAAGCAAAGACTATCCATACAGTAACTGCGTCCTAATTTAGGAGCTGCTTCCATTAAAGTGCACAAAGTTAAAACATCAAAAAGGGGTTGACAAGGCCGTCCTCCCTCCAGGCCCCCCGATGCTTCCTTCGCAGCCCCCTAATCCACTGTGCATCCTTTGAAGGAGGCAGCCCCTGACTGCTCAACGACAGAGGCTCCAAAAAGAGAGAGGCATAAGAGGAGGGAGAGAGGGAAGATGCAGGTGTCACCGTGACACAATCAGACTAGATTGCAGCACTCGAACTGTCACACCCACCACGAATGACTCCAATCAGCGGGACTGTATCGTCGGGGAGGCCTCGTCTGACTGTCAGTCAGGGTCTAAGTGTTTGAAGCCGTTCTTCCCTTTGAAATCGAGTTTTTCTGAACTGAAATATCTTTGTTGCAAAACTGCTTTTTAAATATACAGTTTTTTTTTATTCTTGGGTACAACAAATCAGTGAAAGGGGAATGAATGGCACATTTAAAGATCCAGTGAATTGTGGGAATTGTAAATGTCCCCGTTGTGGGACTAATAAAGGAATATCTTGTATCTAATTAAGATTATGGAAAAATCAGCATGTAATTTTGAAGACAGTTTTAAAGACAAGAGTTTTATTACATATATTATTTTACTTTTCTTATAACTGTACAGCATATTATTGTTTTTTTCCTACTACCTGAAGGACTTTGTAACATTGTTCTGAAAGTTTTGTACAAGTTTTTAAGTCTAAATGACACTGGGATCACAGAACATCTCAAAACATTGTTGGTTTTAAATATGCATTTTTTTGGAACTTTTTGACTTCTTAAGTAATCAAGTTGTTGGAAAATGACAGTATGACTTCAACAATCTTGATTCAAAGAGAAGGCAAAATAGTTCAGGGAATGATGAGGAAAAACCATTTCATCAGATTATAATAAGCAATTCTGAAGGGTTCACTTTCATGCATTTTTGGAGAGAAACTTTATGCATGCGTTCATACTTTCATTCATTCATTCATGATCTTTTCTTGCCTCACAGTGATGCACGTAGATACACTGCTCACAAGAGAGTGTGTCTCTTCGCCAAATCTACAAAAACTGTGACAAAACATACTTTTGCACGGCTGTCCATCCTATCTACTTCCATCTTCGTCTGGCCCCTGCAGCTCCAGAAGTTGCTGACACGGTGCCATTATCTCCCTGTTCTCCCCGGTAACTAAAATCCACAGGCAGCTCTCCATGTCAGCCAATCAGATAACAGATAGCCCCTGATTTCGAGTCAGTGCCGCACGCCTTTCATCCTGCTGCTAGAAAGCGTTTTGCTAGACAGACAGGATCCCACCGAGTGTTTACTGTACGCACTGTCTGAGGAAGGGGCATGATGAGAACGAAGAAACAGAGCTTGATGTTAAGGATGAAGGGAGGGAGGGAGGGAGAGGAAGAGATGAACGCAGGGAGGTCGGTGACGAATAAAAAGCAAAGGTTGAGTAGGACTGAAGCAGGAGGGGATTATGGGAAGAGGGAGACAGAAACCTTCTTTCAGCTCACCTCTCTCATGTCAGCTGTAGGAAGGGGCCCGGTCGAGAGACATTAAAGGGATGAATGAGTAAGAGAAAGAGAGAGAGAATGTCAGCAGAGGCCGTTTTTTTCCCTCCCTATCTGTCTTTCTGCCTGTATGTCTGCCTCCCAATCAGATATTTCTATCAGTCAGCAGTGGGTTCCTGAAACACTGAGGCATCTCTTCTTGTGCATCCAGCTAATCAGATGCAGAGAGATGGAGGAAGGGAAAGATTGAGGATAGGAGGGAGAAAAAAAAAAAAGCAAGAGGGGAAGAAGATGAGAGGAGGCAGCGGTGATGGGTGAGAAGGGAGCGAGAGAGTGAGAGAGCAGAATCTGCACCCCTGATATATTTGGCATCTTAAATGAGGGCTTCGGCAGCGCCAGTATCGCTCTTTGGAGTATATTTCATTGCACCGCAGTCATATTTCCTTAGCAACATTAGTGTAATGAAACTCTCATCTGAGCCCAGACCAAGCCTCAGAGCAAATTAGTTTCCTCACCGCTACGATCTCCGGCTGCACCGCACATTTGCACTGGACGGAGAAGGCTTTCCTGTTCAAATTAGCCTGCTTGGTCAGCTGTCAGTGTGAATTATTTTTACCATCTAGTGTAATAAATGTTTCAGATTTGCGTGTCAAGGGTGCAGACGTGCCGACAACTTGCTATTTCATAGCGCGTATGGATGCATACACCACAAGCGGAGCGGTGCAGAACATGCACTCAACAAATACAGTATAATCAATATCTGAGTCTGAATGCAGTTCAGTTGCAGCCCTGGAGGAATATGTGCCATAAGTGACCAGCAGTGCAGAAGTCAGGAGTACTGTGACATATTTATACTGAACAGGAGAGCTGCAAGCATTCTTCAGTTTGTATCTCAGCGTTTCGCAAAGTTATTACTTTTGGGCTTTGTGTCTTGTCCTGGTTGGATGTAGTTGTGTGCATATTTCGGCTCATACCTTTACGATCATTTTTTAAATTCCATTTTACTTTTTACATTTATGTTTTCATGCTAGTGGCCTGGCTCCAGGGATGGCAATGTTGGTTGGTTCATCATGATAAATCAAATAAATTTACTGGTACATTGCCTTAAATTGCCCCTTGGGAATAAATAAAGTTTTTTTAATTGAAAGGAGTGATCCAGACTGAAATACCTCAACAACTACTGGATGAAATCTTATACAGATATTCCAGAGGATGAATCCTAATGACTCTTGTGATCCTCTGATGTTTCTTCTAGTGCCATCAGCAGGTCAGTTTTGACTTACCCAGTAAAATATCTCAACTTGATGAATTGAAAATTTGATACTGAGATTCATGGTTCCCAGATGTGCTCACTTTGGTGATCCCTTGACTCTAGTGCCACCATGAGGTTCACATTTGTGTTTTTTATGGCAATTCATCAATTAAGTGTTCCCTCAGGATGAATTGTAATAACCTTGTTGCTCTTCTGACTTTTCCTTAACTGACAGATCAAAAATATAATTTATAATATAATTTGTGTTTAGAGCTAATGAGGAAATTTTGGCATGAGTGTGGTAAACATTGTATGTACTTTTAGTCTTAGTCAACTTTTAGTTTCAATGTGAAAGTTTACATCCATATTTGAGTGAATAGTGTTGGACTGTCCAAAAATTGGGGGACATGTCTACAAGGGTTCCCTTTTGAATCCATCGACTGCAGAGCCAAAATGATAGAAAATGTCACTATCCGAGCAGACTGTATATTGCACATGTCAGAAGACAAAGTGGAAAACAATGTTAAAATACTGTCAGTGAGCGCCATCAGTCCCGAGCACATCACACTTTGTTCCTGCTGTGTGGTCATACCGTCTCCCAGTAGATGGCTAAAGCCAACGCGTGCTTTGCCAGCCTGCGTCAGGGCACAAACACTAACCAACAGTGACCCACTGACGCTTTGTTTTTCTGTGTCACGATGCCACCGCTGTGCATTGTGTGCAGCTGACTAAGCCGCTTCAGAACCCTCTATGCAATGCGGCAATTTGGCCGCAACCCAGAGCCCCAGATTTGCCCTAAACCTTTTCAGTTAGGACGGCTGTGCCAACTGTGGCTTAATACAGAGAGAAATAACTAGCCAGAGTAACAAACCCAATTTGTCAAAAGGATCAAACAGATGCGTAGTGTTTAGGGTGTCTGTTTGGTCCGGTCCTGTCATCTCTTTATCTGATTGCCGTGCTGTTTTGCACTTGCATCTGGCGTATCATCGTAGGTGGCCATCTGTGTATTTACTGTGAAAAGATGCAGGCTTCCTAGACAACCTGCGCATCTGTGTCTTTTATCTGCCAGTAGATTTATGGTTAGTTTGTATCTGCCGTCTAAGGTGTCTGTGTATGTACAGTGTGTGTGTGTGTGTGTGTGTGTTTCATCTCTCTTTTTTATCGATGCTGAAAACATGATTCTCTCCCTCATCCTCCCTCTGAGCTTTAAAACCATGCACACACACGCACATGCATGCACAAATGGATGGAGAGAGGTCGGAAGGAAAAAAAAGATTTTCTATCTCTTCCTGGCTCTTAGGTTATTTTTATCCTGAATGCTTGTAAGCTGTGTGTCTTCCTTTTTACGTACCTCTGTCCCTCAGCGACTTCTCTTTTTCTCTCTCTTCCTTTCAGATCTTTCCCTTTCGAGTTCTCTCTCCGCTCCCTCCCTCTTTCTATCCATCCATTCATCAGGGCTGTGTGAGAGAGGCTGGGAGAGAAGAGATGAAAGACCCCAGAGTGGGGTTTTCATCATAGACACACATACGTAGTACACACAGACACACACACAGTTCTCCTAAAGTAGTGTGTGCATTGACCTGAATGCACATGTTCCTGTGTGTGTTTTGCATTCTGACAGTGTTTTTAAGCAATTCACGTGTTGCAGCTGATGAAATAAAATGAAAGGATTAATGTGCTTTGGAGTTGCCTAAATTGGAAAATTTCTAAATGTAAAAGATGTGTCATTCATCAAAATTAGAACCGATTCTGTCAGTGCATGCGTGCGTGCGCGCGTGTGTGTATGAGCTAGCATGCCTTAAAAATAACCACGATAAGTCTCTTACCAAAAACTGTGACAGTGCATTTTAGATTTTACAAAGAGTGTGTGTGTTTGTGTGTGCGGGTGAGTAGGTGGTTGCATGCATATTACTGGATGTAAGTAATAGCATGAATACACATTTTGCATGTTTTTGTTAGCACATGTACACACACACACACTCGCTCTCTCTCTCTGATCCACACACAAACAACGTACTTGCCAATCAAGGTCTTTGCAGCAGGGCTGCAACCAACAAATATTTTCAGTATTGATAAATCCATCTGTCTGTTATTTTTCTGATTCATTGTTTAGTTTAATTGTTTAGTCTATAAACTTTCTGAAATTTGTGAAAAAGTCTCATTACAGTTTCCCAAAGCCTGAGGTCCAAAATCCAAACAGAGAAAAAGCAGCATCTATATTTGAGAACCTGGAACCACAGCGTGATTTTGTTAATCGACTAATTGATAAGGCAACTAATTGCTTTAACAATACGATAAATGATTCTTTTCTTTAGTTGAACTGCCATTTTATGAATTTAAAGCACTAAGCTAATCATGTCGGCAGCAACCAGTAATGGCCAAACACCTAAATTCCTTCTTACTGTGAACATTTAAATGCATTGGAACAATTAATTTGCCTGGTCAATGAGAAAATCCTCTCTGCAGCATCTTGAAATTGAATGAATTGTTGGTGGATTGAGCGCGGGGCCGCCGAGCGGGGGGCCCGACGTCTCCACGCCGAAGCCCGGTTGACTCTTGACATGCAGCTTTGTGGGGGTGTTTAACATGGTGGTGAATGGGAAGAGGATAAGCTGACAGGCAGAAAGAGCCCTCCTTTGATGGGATTAACACAGTGGCAGACAGGGACTAGTGCTTTAGATTGATTAAAGTGTAATCCTGGTGGATAATCGTGCCTCCTGATGTGACATGTGTGGCCAGCACCCTCATACAGCACCCCCCCCCCATTCTCTGCTTTATCATCACGCACATAAACACAAACAGCGTCCTCAGTCCCATTCACGCTCTCTGTGCTGTCTCTCTACCTTCCCATTTCTTATTACGTCTTTCCTTGTCTATTGCTTCAGAGAAAGTTTAAAGAGGAATGGAGAAGAGATGGCAGAGATGGGAAGTGAGCACTCTAGCTGTCACGCCATCTGTCACTCGCATAGAGAGACACAGTGTCCTGCTCATTCACCACATAATGAACACTTCATAGTTTACTCGACAGTCGGTGGCAATTTTATGTTCTAGACAGTCGTGAATCATCATCGTTTTTGCACCATCACTGACAGGTGCACAGCTCTGACTTACACATCCACTAAAGGCAAAGCACTATAAGGTTTTTAGCAAAAAGTAGTACGTGATATAAGGACCTCATTTTTCATTCTGTTGTGGGAACTTTTGATGGGAGTCACCATAGTGCACACACTTTAAAATCTGATTTTGCACACACAACTAAAATGGCAGAAAGTAAATGCAGTGCACCGAGTAGCAAATGCTGAGTCAGAGATACTAGTACATTCTCTTTGCCGACAAAATAATTTTTATAAATTGTCTACTATTTTCCATGTTTTTTGTATGTAAATCTCTTTTTCAACATGAACTCTGGTTGACTGTTTTCTCCAAGTGCAAGTTGATGGTCAGTTTGGCTCATGACTGTTGTTGCCAGTCACTCACACCTTTCTTTATGTAATGAGTGAAAACATTGGAGAAAGGTCGTTTGTGTTGTCCGATTGTGTCCACAGAAACCTTTTGAGTCATCTGGCTGACATTAGCCACACATGCCTACATCTCACATTTGTTTCAGTGATTCAAAAAAGTGAGACACAATGACAACTCAGCCTGAATCGGACACGGCTGGCATTTCATATTTATGGAAGAGTAAAGCAGCATTGTCTTCGTTAGAGGTACACACAGTGAAATTGTAATGAATGCTGGAAATGCAGTGACAGTAGTGCTGAAACTGTCACTAGTATTATTAGTTCACAGCAAGAGCAACAGCAGGATTTGCTGCTTTTCACTGAAAATCCTGCTGTTTTATAACATTGTGAACTTGATATTTTGAGCATTTTTTCACTATTTTCTGACACTTTAACTAAGACTAATGATAAATGTATCCATCAAATAATCATTAGCTTCAGGTGGTAATAAATGACAGATTTAAAGTACACCTCTTTTCACAGTCCCACAGTGAGCTGGTGTGTGTTTGCATCCACACACTGACTTGTGTCCAGTTTTCCGTGCTTCGTTCCCAGATGTGTGATTCATGGGAACACTGTGCATGAGGGGCACTGACAGTATGGAAGCGAGGTCAGCTATCAGTACTTACTCAGGCATTATCATGATGGGAAGAAAAAAGGTCTGAGCTCTGCAGAGTCTCTGGGCGATAGCTTGCAGTATGGGAACTGGCCTGCAGCCCAAAAGAGGAAGAAGGCTATTTATTTTAGATTCATATAACACATCCATGGTCTGGATGAATTCAGCTGTAATGCATTCGTCACGTTCTGAGGCAGATTAAAATGTGATTATGGTGGGTTTTGTGGTGACTGTGTGGTTAAGCTTTGGGTATGGGAACACAGTCAGCAGCCTATAACACAAGATCTTGGTCTTTTATTCGTCCTCTCTGAACTGTTTATTCTGGCATTTAAACTGTGGGTTGTGTAAGAAAGAGGCAGCAGAAGAAATTGTAACAAATTGGATAGTGAGAGGATAACAAAGAACAAAATGGGCATGCTGGCAATTAGGAGAGGAAAACATTCAGCTTCACACAACAATCACACAAACAAACTGGGTGATTTTGCAGAGTTAGTCATAGTAATATCTCCTCCTGTTCATTTTTATCTCACCTGCACAAGCTGTGCATTTGTCTCCTCTCTTTCTTTTAGTTCAAGAATTTCATAATAGCAGCTCAAGTGGTGACATCTTATCCTGGCAGACAAAGCAGGGGACAGGAAAGGAAATCAATTCTGGGAGAATAATACAGAGCCAAGATATGAGATGATGCATGCTGGTAAGTGTGGAGATGAAGCCACAGAGAAGTGGTTGACTCCGATTCGGCCGCTATTTTCTGCTCATCAAGGAGGAAAAAACCCTCTTTTGGCCATATTTTGCATCATAACATATGGCTTGTCAGCGTGTGTATGGTGACATTATGTTCCCATATGTTACAACCCTGATTCCAGAAAAGTTGAGACGCTGTGTAACATGTAAATAAAGACAGAATGCTGTCACTTGCAAACAAACTGTTTTTAGTGACAACAGTTTTACAAAGTGTTCCTGAGCACATGTAGTAATCTCCTTTATACAATCATGTGTTTGACAAAGTGTTGAACCTCTCTCCATCCTTGCTTGTGAACGACTGAGTCTTTCCAGGATGAACCTTTCATACCCAATCATGATCCTATCACCTGTTACCAATGAACCTGTTTACCTGTGGAATGATCCAAACAGGGGTTTTTGGATCAGTCCACAACTTTCACTGTCTTTTGTTGCTGCTATCCCAACTTGTTTGAAACATATTGCTGCCATCAAATTCAGAATAAGCAGATATTTACAAAAATCAATGTTGATTGAGGTCAAACATTCAATATATCGCCTTTGTACTGCTGTCAATTGAGTTTATGTCAAAAAGGATTAGTAAATTATCACATTCTGTTTTATTAAAGTTTTACTCCACTTTTTTAGAATCAGGTTGTATAATCAACATATACAATAATACAGGAAATAGCTGTCCATTTGCTCTCTCTTTGAATAGTTTTTTCTTTTTTTTTTTTTTAAAATTGAGAAAAAATTCTCCATATTTGTTCCATTTGTTTCACACTCTGCATAATTGCTTTTCAGGTTTTTCTCTTGTTTCTTCCCCTGAATCATTTGCTCAATCTGTCTTTGTCCCTCTATCAGACACACTGGCCTCACACATAGATGGAGCTCATCTTAAGCCATCTGTACTGTATGTCTCTGACCATCTGCTCTCTCAACCTCTCGACAGTGGCCTAAACGCTACTCAGTGCTTTTCGATGGAGAGGCGAGCAGATTAAACTTTTTGACTTTGTTTTTTTTTCTCCCCCCACATCACTCACAGTGTGTGGTAGTAAGAGGCTATAAAGTAACAGATGGTTTTCTCACATCAGCATCATGAAAAGATGGGGATAGTTTGATTTGAAGGGCACTTCTCTCAAGGTGATTTTCTAATAAACATACAGTGCAGGGTTGGTTTTTTTTATTGGTGTGCTAATCCTTCGCGTCCTGTGCTATAATCACCTCAAGGCCTTAAACAGCATGAAGATGGATGGATGGATTGGTGGATGTGTCCTGCTATTGTATAGATTAGACCAGTTTTCGGTCAGTTCATTGTCTGTCTGTGAAATAGAACAGTTTCGATGCATATTAATCTTCATCTTCCACTTTTTCTTCATCTCCTTCAATCATAGTATTCATTTGAAATTCTGCATCATTTTAGAAGGTTGGCTTGTTGTTAGTGACTTAGGGAAGAGTTCAGCATTTTGGGAAACATGCCAGTTCACTTTTGTTTTGAACGTTAGATGAGAAGATCGATAACCACTCTTACAGCGAACAACACCTGAGCTGACTTCCTGGAGTCTTGTGCTCAGAGTTAGGTTGCCAGATTTGGCTCTCATACTTGGACCTGTGCTCATCAACCGTATCTGGCAACAGTTGCTGGAGCTGAAGATGTTGTAGAAGTAGATGCTGGATGGATGGATAAACCCAATTGTTCTTTACATTTCTGTTTGTGTGCTGATGAAACAAACAAGATGCAATGTGTTAATTAGTCATTTTAAGAAATGCTGCTAGGTGGATTTTTGAACTTTGGGGCCAGGCTGTGTCGCCATGCTTCCAATCTTTGTGCCAAGGTAAGCCTTCTGATTTTAGATTTTCACTCAATCTACAAACCTAAAAAATGCTATCAACGTTCTCATTTAACACTTGAACAGAAAGCAATCCACTCCCTAAGGCTGTCAGGTAACCATATTCCTTCATTAAGTAAAAAGAAAAGTTGAATAATTTGTTGTCACAGTCTTTCAGACTTTTTAAGATTTGCTTGCTTCTCATTATTTCATATCATTGTAAATTAAATACCCATGGGTTATATTCATGGTCGCACAAAATAATTGGAAGACATTCCTTTGGGCTATGGAGAGAGCTGTGATGGGCACTTATCATTGTTTGACATTTTCTAAGCTAAACGATTAATCAATTAATTCCTTGCTGTGCAGCTTGATTAAAATTTGTTTAATGTAGTCTCACTGTGAGCTGCTATTAACTATGAGCTATTTTTGGCTGTAGGAGAAAGAGGAATATTGAAAGTCTTCATCCTATTTTTTATTTATTTCAGTTTTTTTTTTATCGCCGCCTTTCATGTTTTGAGATACGATCTCTGTTGACTCCCCTGTCCCCTTCACTTATTCTCTTCATCCTGACAAGTGTGAGGGTCCAGAAAAAGGCACTCAGCACCGTGTCCGGCCCTCCCAGCTGCAGGAGGATTTTTACTAGCTTGCAAAGCTGTAATTTGAAAGTGACTTTTACAACTGTGGCAGGTTGACAGCTAGTCCGTGTATTTCCCAGGTTAGTAGTCCAGGGCGAAAGGGGAACGAGAGAGAAACAGCAAGAAGTTGTCATGGTGTTGTGGCCACAGTGCTGAGAGAGAGAGAGAGAGAGAGAGAGAGCGAGAAGCATGAAGCAGAGACAGGTTAGAGGAAAGGCCAAGTGTGCACACTGAGTCCAGGAGCTAAAATAAGAGAGGCAGGAAACAAGCATGGCTTTATTCCATCTACTTGAAGAGAGAGATAGTTATGGAGCTTTGAAAAGCAGGGGGAATCCCAGTGAGGTGAGCAGCTCCCAGAATCCATCGTTCTGCCGGCTTCCTGTTTGTGGTTCCTCTTCCCCGAACCGAATGATCATGACCTTACAGCACTCTCTTTGACAAACAAAACCGTTCAGATGCACTTCTGTGGTTGCCCCTCAGCCTGAGAGACGTACGAGCTGAGGAAATAAGCAAAGCTCTGTCCTCTACTACGTTGCCTTTGAGCTGGGAACTCAAATCCCAGCAGCACCAGTAAAGCTGCCCGTTGAGAAAACCGTAGAATGCTATGGTTGTACTGGGCAGCACCCGTATGTCTGCTTCTGTATGAATGCTCAACTGTCCAGTGTGCACAAAACTGACTAAAACCCTTCCCTGCATTCTGAATTTACTTTGATTTTCATCATAATTTCACTCCACACACTTTCTCCTCCTCCTCATTAGATCCATTACTGAAATCACCATCAGTGAGATATGGAGGGATTTTTGCTCATCTCAATAATGTTGATCTTTGGTGATGCAAAATATCGCAGAGAAAATGACATTCAAAATCAGGAGGCACGTGCATGAGCAAACGCTCTGAGCCAGCACAGAGGGTTGCCTCAACACAGCCAAGTTTTCACAGACCGTGGCCTGTTCTTTTCCCATTTGAGCGCCTTCTGCGACTGCCTCTTTTTGGAAAGCAGTACGACTTCATCCCTTTTCTCCTTGGCTGCCTGGGCTGTAATTTAAATTGTAAAATTCGCCTTTCCCTTGCACATGCAAAAGCCACATTTGAAGTTTGGTTATCAGAGCTAAAGCAGGTGCGTCGTGTCTCTGTCTGTTTTGGCATTGGCAAGTGCACCAGGGATCAGCAAAATGTGTGATGCATCCAACCTTAATTTGCAACATATTTTTATTAGCTCTATATTTACTTCAATGCACGGATATCAAATTATGAAATGTTCCTCCTCGCATCCAATTTCCCTCTTCTTTCATCTGCATCTTTTATAAACGTGAACCCGCTCAAAGCGCTGTGTCTGCCTCTAGTCAGACAGCCAGCCTTTTGTTTTAGAGTCCTCTCTCCTGAACAAAGTCTAGGTTTTTAAATTAGTTCCCTTCAGGCCAAACCATACTGTGCTCTCTCCATTTGGATTTTCTAGCTGTCATTGTGTGTGAATGTGCGGTTGATCGACCCAGTGCCCGTGTCCTGGCCTGACTGTGACCATTTTAATGGCCTTTTTTATACTAAGTTGAACAGCGACTGAAAGTGGAAGCCATAGTGCCTGAAGCTGCAGTTCCCTAATGGCCTCTAGACGCTGGATCCAAGCAAACTCTGTCTGCACTTGAAGTGAAGGGGAAAACTGCACTTTCTCTATACAAATATTAAGTCAATAAATATTGTCTTTGAGAAAACAGGGTAACTGCAGACTTCAACATATCCCTTCAGGCAGCTATGAGGGATACCAAGGGGGCTGCCTCCGTGTTTTAGTCAGTGTTGCAGGACTCCCTGTTGGGATTCAGCAGCAATGAGACAGTGTTGCAACCATGTAAGAAGTGGCTCTATGTCCTGACCCACAGTTTTAGGAGCACTCTCAAGTCGACCGTGCTGCCTCTGCTGTTAGATTTGCTTAGGAATAAAGATGTTTCCTCAACTTGTTCATTTTTAGTTGCAATTAAAGCAAAACCAGTTATTTCCTGTGAGATGGTAGTCCATAATAATCTCACAAAGGAAAGCAGAAGCTCGTCCCATGTGTGTGTCTGTGCGTACATGTGTTTCATTGTCTTCCCAATTGTAACAATATGTGTGTGACGTGTGTGTGTGAGTCAGAGACACAAAGAGTGTGTCTATGTCACTTCTGAATCTTCCCTCTTTGTCCCACAGGGAACCTGAATACACCCATTTCATCTCACCGGAGAGCATTTCAAACCTATTTCAAGAAGCTGGTAATTTGGGAAGCTTTGGAAACAAAATGATGCTGGAGGAGCAGTCTTTTCACTCTGTCTGCTCCCTCTCTCTGTCTCTCTCTCTGTGGTTTAGGCTGGCTGATATGGATATCTGTGCAGCTGCAGTGAGGAGGAGGAGGGACTGGAGGATGTAGGCTTCTGTGTTTTTCCTCAGATGGAGAAAGAATTAGGGTATGAGCAACACTGTGAGATATATTAAACTCATTAAGCTCCACAGTAGCAGCGTAAGCCATTTTAACTGTTAACTCTTTAACTATTAATATGTCCTAAAGAAAAGACACAGCAAAAACTGTTATATAAAGTTAGAAGAAGGTGCGTGAATGTGCATGCAGTTTTAAAGTTTGGGCCCATCATGTGCAACCATCTTTGCAGTGACCTTTAACCTTTGCTCTCATGCTTTGTCCCTGCACTGCTTACTTTGTGTGTGAGCAGGTGATTCATGTGTGTTGCATGTCAGTGTGTGCTCTTGGGTGTGAGCTATATTTATCCTGATAGTAAGACAGATAATAGGATATTGCAGGCCTTTCTCCGTGTCCCTTTCAGTGGTTCCGTCCCATCTCTGTTAACAATATTATACATGAGCATTACTTACATTTATTGTCTTTCAGTGTAATTGTCTTGCCATGGTGGGATTATATTGTTGTATTAACAGATGAAATGACACAAACAAGAGTTTGAGTACAGTAATCATCACTGAGAGATGAATATTAAATCCCCACAGGTAGTACAACAGTATTAATTTAGTAAACATAAACCTAGAGACTTCAAGAGTAAAAGAAAAAGGATAAATTACATAACAGTACGCAACAGTCATTTAACAGTCATTACTTAGAATATTGTATCATCAGCACGTTATCCTCAGAAAGCTTGTATAATGACTGGCTTGGTTAGCAGTACACTGATGGCAGGGAAACTGAAGTGTAATATATTAAAAAAAATCTTGTCGATAGAAGGTTGACAGAAAATGTCTGTCAATGTCTGACACTGAAACAGCTGCTGGCAGAGTATTAACATATGGAGCGTCTGATGTAATGCATAACAGTACAACACATGTTGCTTTGAACATCACTGGGATTATTTAATGCACTGTTACATACAATTGCTAAATCCTGATACATAATACATTACATAAAAATTCCTTCTTCATAATGTTATTGCAATATCAACCATGTCACCTTGCATAAATCTTTATGGTATGTTTCTGACTCTTTTTTTTCCGAGGCGTCACTTTTAGTTTGACACTGACATGACTGATGTTTAAAATCCTTCAAGTCGCTCTGTAGTATCCTCATGGGTGTCTTCAGGATCCTTGTGTGTGTGTCTATGTAGCAAGCCAGACATTAGTCACATGACCACTGCAGTGAATAATTAAGCAGGACTTCCATCATCAGTGGAAATGATGGCTATCTCTCAATCCTCCATCCCCTGAGAATATACATTTAGGTGATGATTGTGTGTGAGTAACAGGGAGGGAGAAGTGACCTTGGCACCTCTTTCTTTCCCTCTGTCTTATTTCTCCTTGAAGGAAAGAGTAGGAGGCGGTGAGGAGAGGAGTGGGAGACGGCTTTCATTTGATACCCCCCCACGCTCAGGGAATACACCCTCTTCCCTCTCTCAGTCCGGCTATCTGTTTGTCTTTCTCTTTGGTTTACAGCAGAATAAAAGCTGCCCTTGGAATTAATGACTCGGGTCTTCATCTTCATTAACATGGAATTCACACATGATCTGCTCGGGGATCATAGATGGATTTTATGGGACTTACCGCCGGACTGTTTGACCTCTGTGAAACCTTAAATTAGAATCAAGCTGGGATTAGTGCGCTAAATATGATATATAAGAGTATACAAACCCGATGCATTGTGTGACCTTTTAAGAGCTGCTTTCCACTTGTGTAGTCTCCTTGTTAACATGGAATAAACACAATAGAACTATTTCAAGGAGACTGTCAGCATCTCCTAAACTTCTTGATGCTAATACCGCCGTTACGTTTGACTGAACTTCTACCAGCTGTCTCGTTCGCTGGCGTTAAGAAAACACTGATCAATATTTTCCCCTTCTTTTCTTGCAGCTGTGACCAGGAGATAAATTGGCCAGGAGCTTAGCCGGCTTGAACACAAATAAATTGGGCCCCTCAGTGGTATAACTGCACCATGTACTAGTAATGCTCTTTGCCTCTGTACTATCAAATGAGTCAGAAGCACCCAAACAATAATTACTGCACCTCAGCCAAGGAGGTTATATTTCAGCCTTGTTTCTTTGTCTGTTTGTCAGCAGGATTACAGGAAAACTGCCGGCCCGATTTTCATAAAACTTGGTGGAAGCATGCAGCATGAGCCAAGAAGGAGCATATTAAGTTTTGGAGCCACTCCAGAACAAAATATTTTTCACTTCTATTAACATTGCGACATTTGACCTTGGCAGAATAAATGCCGTACATCTTACAATCCAGTCGATGGGAGTAAAGTTCAGTAGTAGCCAATAGCCAATTGTAGAAATACAATGACTCCATATTAAGATCCACATTCACTGTATTTACACTGTCAATTTCCCCATTGTGGGACTAATAAAAGAATATCTTATTCGCAGGTACTAGTAATCCTCTAGTTTTTCAAACGTTACACAAAAGCAGTGGTTATGGGGCACTTGGCGTTTCATGGAAGAACCAGTACAAAGCTTTTTCTCAAATTAAATTATGACTATGGAAATGTAAATACACGCATATCATGAAATTAGTTCTACTCTTATTCACATCCAAATGTAAACTGCCTGCAATAAACTCCGACACAGATATAAGGAAAAATATTCAAACTTTACACTTACACAAGAACAAGCAAAAATTTAAAAGTACGTAATTAATGCACAGGTCAGATGATGAGGCTTCAGCGAGGCAAAAGCATATTTTGACATAATTCTAATAGCTTTGGAAATATATCCAGATATACAGTGCAGAGTGGACTATTGGCCTTGGTGGAGGTCTGGCAGAGCACCCCTCTTGTCATAAGATTAAATGAGCACTGTGAACAGTTTAACTGCCAGTCTATGCAAGTATGGAAAGAAAGACACTGGGCTGTGAGCTCTAACAGGACAAAGGACGAGATGAGGAGTTGTGATAAAAAGAAGAGAGCAGTTGGCACAGACGGTAGAATTGCAGTGTGAGTGAGCTGACAGAGCCTGCAAGCTCCGGATCAGAAGAGATGCATTGTGTCTTATATTTGTTGATGGACGGAAAAGGTTTTTTTGTTTTTGATATCTTGCTGTTTTGTCCCTCGCTTCACTTGTGCATTTTTAGTCCGAACCACCAGTTAGTTCAACAAGCACCACCTGTGTCACTGAGTGTCACCCATTCAAAGGCCCTGCAGACCTACCGCAGTGTTTTCATTTGTTCTGGCCGATTAGACCTCCACTCAGGTTGAGACTGGGGAGAGAGCGACGCCATTGTGCGAGGTCACCAAACTCAGTTGCTTAATAATAAAGGATGAGAGCGTAAAAGGTGCAGTCCAGACAGTTGGATTCAGAATACAGAGAGGCATTAATGTAGAAGACAGAAGTGTGATAATGTAAAGCGATGAAAGGGGGATGAGGTGATCTTCACACGGCTAAGGAGTGGGCATGCAGCTTTTAACTCAGCGCTAAATTTAGTGAGAAACAGTCTTGCAAGTCTTTCTCTGTGGTGTAATACTGTGAAAGATGTTTATGTAGTAACCATAATTCAGCGAGGGAGACACTAAGAGATATAGGGAAAGCATTACTGAATACAGGTCAGTGATCCAGGGAACTCAGGAGGGGGGTGCTGGGTTACATTGACAAGATTTTTTTTTTTTTCACTTTTTTAAACCAAATGGTATTCAAGTGATTTAATGTCATGAATGTACCCACTCCGATACAGTGGGTGGCAGTATGTTCCATTTGCATTGGTTTTGTCATTTGCCAATCGACACAAAGCAGAAAAAGAAGGTGTGGTCCGGCTTTCACTCTCCATTCATTTCAACGAAGGCCGGGGTTAGACACATTTGCTTATGTTCACAAGTCGACCCTGCGAGGGTCTCCAGGGTCTGGCCAGCGTGACAAACATCGTTGTCATATTCTCGTTCCAATAACCATGTGACAGATTGATGCTGCTCGGCTGTAGTGAGCGCAAGAACAGTGACAGAGATTAATGACGGTAAAGACGCTGTATAATTCACAAATTATAGAATGCTGATGTTGTTCTGCTGACATTGTTTGGTCCCACAGTTTGTTTACAACCCGACCCACGCTGTTTGCCGTCCCGTCTGCTTTTTGCCACAGCGCGCCATAAATTTCAGTCTGACCGCACCGTAATAAAAAATGGCAGAGGCATAATTTGTCTTCGCCAACAGGTGCAGCAAAACAAACAGTTGGGTGAAAATGTCAATCAAGCCAAGTTTGTACACACACACACACACACACATATCCAGTCCTCAGAGGAGCTCCAATCAGGCAAAATAAGCAAAAACACTGGTGTGGGTGCGACATGATTGTGTTTCATATCATCCTGTAGATCTTTTTTTTTAGCAGTTTTAAGATGCAGCATTTTATGAAGCTCTTGAATAAGCAGCTATCAGCAGCATGTGGGATACTTTTAATTAAGACATAATGTATTTTAAAAACCACCATAAATTTGAAGGATAACAAACGTTTTCCATTAACATAATCTGCAAAGTGCCTGTGCCGAGTGTTAGGAGAGGAAAAGCTAAAAGCTGAAATCATTTCACTGCATTTTCATCTGCTGTTCAAGTTACACTCAAGTTTACTTGTTCCTCATCAAAATGAAATATTAGACAGTTTGCTGTCTCTTGACTGGTTGAAAAATGACCTCAGCATCATGTGATATCTCCTTCTGAGGAAAAGAGATGAAAGAATAAGTCATTCCATCCCAATGAAAAAGTTGCACTCACTCGTGTTTTTTTTACTGAACTGAAAATCGAGGACCCTTCGCATTGAATTTGTTTCACATAGATGCACACAAACTCACAAACACACAACTTTGGAGTTTTGTTTAGGCACCTTTTTAAAAAGCCTTGTTTGACAGTTTCTATCTCTGCTTTTTGATAACCTCATCAATCATACCGACTCGAATCCTGTCTCTGTTCTTGTAATATGTAAATCTCTCTGGCATTGGCCCAGTGTTTAATAGTTGTTTTTGCAGGCTCTCGCTCACACCTGCCCCTCAGGCTGTCTTCAACAATCAGGAGTGTAGTTACACACCTGCTGTCCATCCATCATCAATCCATGTGCCCATATGCTTATTACAGCAAACAACTGAATACACCTTCTTTTTGTACTGTAATTTACAGGCGAAAGAAGTGCGTCCCCGACTTGCTTAAAAGTTGCCAATTGAAAATAAATGTTAATATAAAGAATTGTAAATACAAAGTGCAGCTCATGCGCCCTTTCTTCATCTCATTTCTGCGAGATGCAAAAGTGATGGATTGTGCCACAGTCGCAACCGAGTGGAAAATCAATTTTCCCCAGGGAAAACGTTTCTCTTACATACATTATCATATTTCACGCTACATGACACAGACTGAGATGTTTTATTTTCGGATTTTCGATTTTGCTCACGGCAAAGCGAAAAACGGGCTGATGATTAAAAAAAAGTGGGAGTTGGTTAACGAGGTGAGGAAAAATAGTACTTCAAAGTCACAGCCGGGTGGTACAGAGTCAGGAAAGAGTTTGTACCCAAACAGCTTTTTCTGCTCATTAGGAAAGTGAGAGCGAGAAGAGGAGTCAAACTTATTTACACTTCCACTACAGACAGAGTAAGGTTTCCTACCTGGATGTTAAATTACACACGGGGGGTTCTGGTCTGAAATCTGTTTACATTTTCAGAAATGATATTGTATCAAATATCTCTCAGTGGAGATAAACAATTAATCTCCTACATTCACTCAATGCAGAAGAAAATAAGAAGCTTGGAAGGTCCCTGTTTAGTCAGTATATATTGAAGGTCTTGGAATCAAGCAATTAGCAAAACAAACCAGTGTCAGATCTGCGTTGCTTACAAACAAAATGTCAGAAGCAGATTTAGAAAATGAGTCAGTAACAGAGAATAAATTGGCCCGAAATGAGAATACAAATTGGCTGAGTGTCTCTGTGGAGTCAGAATGGATATATGCCAAAATCCACAAATAACCTTGTTTTTCTAAGGCTGCCTATCAAGACGATGAATATATCCTCTGTTTTACAGGTGAGCTTGAGAACATGTGTACTTGAGACGAGGAGTGGGGAAGGACTCAAGTGCAAACACCCGGATTTGACGAAAAATACGTCTTTTAATAGAAAGGCAAACAAAATCTCAATTAACAAAAACTCACAACAGGGTTATATTCCAGTAATGTCCAACAGGTCTCATCAAAGAAAAACAGGTACAAATCAAAAAAACTGATGAGCATCAATGAATATAAAATGAGGAAAAGAAAGAAACAATCCGGCAAAGGCTGAGTGGAGTAAGGTGGTATATATAGAGTTCTGATGGTGATTACAGATAGAGTGCAGCTGGGAGTAGGGGCATGTGATGAGATGGGAGTGGCAGGTAGGTAAGGTGAGGCAGAGTGGGTATGGCAGGTGAGGAGTGACAACTATGACAGGTAAACTAAGACAGAACTAAGGCAGACTGAACTAAAACATAACAGGGCTGTAACAGACAGAACTAAGACAGAAAACCAAGACAGAAAACTACAACATAGAACTAAGAAACAACTAGGACACACAACATGACAGCAGAGGTAAGGAACGAATACCGAGACAATGAACTAAGACAAGATTGGACTAGGACAGGACTACGACAAGACAAGACTACGACATGACAAGACTACGACATGACAAGGACCATAACTAACAGAACTAAGACAAGACTGACAGGATTAGAACAGAGACTGAAACTAAGGCAGAAAGGCTGAAACACTGGACAGAACTGTGGCAGGTAAGAAGTGACATGGTGAAAAACTAAGGCTGAACAAAAACTAAAGGCTAAACAAAAACTAAACAGAGGCCTAGCAGGCAGAACTGTGACAGTACTTCTTTGTAAAAAAAAAAAAAAAAATGTTTTATGCAATTTCAGTCCTTCAAGATTAAATTAACTCCACAAGTCTTCCTTATGAAGGGAACTGTAACCGTGTCAACATGTCAAAGAAGGATCAACAACTTTAAATAATGTGAAAGTCTTTCATGCACCAGTTGTGTTTGTAGTTGAACGTGGACCGAAGTGGACACACTTGTTGAGGATTTTCTATTTCATTTGAATGACTACAGCTGGTCACCAAGCCCAATATCTGACGAGGGAGTCCTTTTGAATTTTTATGCATCTGACTGGCCATCAGTAATAATTATTCTCACCATGAGAAGATGAGGGGACCTCTCAGAAACAAAGTGGGAATAACGATAACTGATGGCTGTAATACAAACTAGTATTATTAAATTATCCAGCGTGCTTCTCTGTTTTGAGGAATGTTGCTCACATAATTAACTACATTTTTCAAATGGAAATTTACAGTGGTTTAAAAAATCCATCTGGAACCAGCAGCTCCTCCCAGTTCATTATGCTTGTTTGCTTTTTCTTTCTGCTGCGATGACTCAGTTCCCCCTCACCAGTTATTTTCATCTATTATATAGAATGATCAAGATTAATGGTATTTTATCATATCACACATCATATTCTGAGAGCAAACCTGTCAGATATCAGCTGCATTCCACTGGCTTTAACACATGTTTGCCAATGGTCAGGACGCTTCAATCTTTTATCTAACAGGATGTGTATGCATATCACGCATGCTTGGCAAAGATAGCCTGGCATGTTTGTGGCTACTCAAACAGCGAGCCATTGTCTCATACCCTTGTCTCTGCTGTGAAATATTAGCTTTGGCATCAGAAAACTGGGAGTGCTGGGACTTTTCCACATCAACATGCAGAGGTCTTCGATGTCGTCTCTACCTTTTTACCTCCTCTTTCTCTGTGTCTTTAAAAAGGGATAAAGCCTTTTGCTCTGTTCTCTAGCAGGATTTTTGAGTTTCTTACTTATTCCCAGCTCACCCCATGGTTACTGCAGAGATAGATGGCTTCTATTAGACAGTGAGAGACAGAATGAGGTGAGTTGAATAGGGGTTTAGCTGCACAGAAGCAGGAACCACCACCCCCCCATAAGAGGTACTGTTTTGATAGATTTGGGGTCGATGAGATTTTGGGATTCAGCTGCAGTGGAAAGGGGGATGGGGAGGTTGAAATGATGTTCAACTAAGCATGTCCCAGATCCTCAACATCTGTGTGTGCACATGTGTGTGTATGTGTCTCTCATTTGTGCATGTACTGTATGAGCTCAAGCTGCAGTAAATGTGGGTTACGTGTGCTATATTTGTGTGTCTCCTTGTTTGTGCTTGAAACATTATATCCACCCACTCGCATTCAGCAGCTGACAGACAGACAGATGGATGCGCAGCAGTCGCAGCATCTCTCCAGTATCTCTGGGGCAAACAAACGACAGTGCTGTTAATAAGAAACCAAGTGGCTACATTTTGCGGCAGGGCTGAGCAAGGGCTGTAAAGGACCCACCGAAAATGCTTACAGCGCAAGATCAAAAGCACTTAAAAAAAAAACTTTGGTTAATTAAAACGATTGCATGGACGTGATCAGACAGACAAAATGGGCAGGGAAGCGGCGCTCCCCCTTGCAGAAATGAATGGAAATTGTGTTCAAAAGCCCCCTTGAAATCCTCTGGAAAATACAAAAATATAGTGTACCACACCGACACTCCAGCTAATGATTTATCTCAGCTGGCAGCGAGAGAGGAAGCAAATTAAAAGCCCTGTTGTAAAAATGAGTAAAAACTGTACTGCAGGCATGTCCAATAATCAACATGCCCTCATCCACATCTTGTCTCCTTCCTGTCCCTCTTCAGCGTGTGGTTTCATCCCCTCTCTTCACTTTGGCTCATTTTGCTTCTCTTCAAGCTCCTCGTGTTTCCCCTCTTCTTTCTGCATTTCATCTGACTGATAACCCTCGATTCTCCTTTTCTATTTGCCGGTCGTGTTTCCCATCGTCCCCCTCTCTCACTATGATTAAAGGCACGGTCACATCAGAAGGTGGCACATTAAAGTTCACATCTTTGCGAAATAGGTGGTGATGTACGGACTACTTGCTGAGTTAGTCATGCTGCATTCATGCAATACTGGCAGAATGAGAAGAACAGGTAAAACCCATTTGCCATACTGACTTTAGAGTTCACCTATTATTCCAAGATGCCTAGTCTTGTAGTCACAAAATGGTGACGGCAATGGTGGCTTTGCATCCAGATATTGTCTGAAATGTATTGATCCTGTACTAGTTGCACTATAACGTCGCTGCCAGAAATTCACGATATCCCTGACACTAAATAAGAAGTCTGAGTCCAACATGAATAGTTTTTCCTCCTCTGCATTGGCGAACAGCTGTAGTTGTCACAATAGCTCTTTAAGCTTCTTTCTCTTATCTCTGTACTTTGGCTTCACTCCCTCCCACCGTGTAAACAGGACTGTACATAATTTCAATCAATAATGACTTATTGAGGGTATAAGATTCTCCCAGCAAGTTGCTAAAGGAATAGTTTTATTAAGACTTATTTGTATCTTCAGCTCTTGCCTCATAACCTCGTAAATCCTTCCTATTTTGTGGAGCAGTTTACACAAAGAAGGGTTTAATAAAAGTGGACGGTGCAAGTTGCAGCACAGTGAATAAGCTATAATAGCCTCCTTCAGTCGACTCTGCAGCTCTCATTCCATTGTGTGTCCCCTTTTCTTTCTGTTTTTCAGCTGTTTGATATTTTCCTCACTCTCTTTATCGGACACTTTCTTCCTTCTGATGCTCCTTCAGCTTCGCCCGTTTCTCTATTTGCACCACTGGAATATCCCCCATACATAAAGAGTGGACAATCAGCATCCCCCGTCACCACATCTATCGTGGTGAACCCGGCGGGCCTCGCTCTTCACACCCGTCCAATATCCTGCTGTTGCTCTTTGTGCAGTCCTTCTGCCTGCAGCCCTCTGCTGTATTTAGTGTGCTTCCCAGTGTGGCGAGTCAGATAATGGAAAAAGGAGAAAAGCACAGAAAGAAATACAGGTGGAGAGAGGAAGGAGGCTGAAGAAATGAAAGGGTTCAGCCCCGACTCTCTTCTTTATAGCCGTAGGCCGCTGTTGCTCTACAATGCCAACAAACAAACCTCTCCCCTTTGGTTGCACTTCATCTTCCAGATTAGTTTGACACTCCGGCTTTTTAAAACAGGGAACCACGGCGAGTGTCAGGAAAGATAGAGAGCGGGTGTGACACACGAAAAGGGCTGTGAGCCAGACTTGAACCCTTGATTTCACGAGTACGTGGTAGAAGCTGGCTGTTTCACCAGCCCCGCCTCCTTTGACATCTCCTACTTCTTTTCCCCATCTTTCCTGAAAATTTCTCCTCTTCTCTCGACAATAAAAGGCACTGAGTAGGAGTAAAAAGCCTGACTCCACATTCTCTTTGCTTTGCATCTAACTGGATGCAGACCAGGAACAAATTCCCACAAAAGACAGTTTATTTACCTAAAGAAATTATTTCCATTGTTATCAGCAATTATGTAAATCCCCAAAGCCGTTCCCAACAAGTGGCCCCACTTTTTAAAAATTCAGGCATTTTGTTTGAATTACAAAGATTTATGTATGTGCTATCTTGCGGTTTTCCCTTTTTAACTCAAAGGAAAACATTACGCTCACACAAAGGACTCCCTCAGGGCAGATAAAGATGGCTCTGCTTTGTGTGAGCAATGCTCATTGGTAGAGTAGGAGTATTGCAGGCTGTGAGATGAATGTATATTGTATAAAATTATGCTTTTCCTATCATCTTCAAGCCTCTGTACGCTTACATCTGATTTCTGTGCGGCCCTTTCTTGGAAATCAGAACATTTTGTTGCTTTATCTATCAATTTTTTGTCACATACAATAGCCTACATTACTCTTACAGCATGAAGACCAGCTGAAAAGATTTAACCCCTTTAGCATCAACACACCTCTGAAACACATTACCCGCCCTCCCATTTTCACTTATGTAAGGAGAGATTCCTGGGAAACGTTCAGACAAGGTCGCGACCCCGTGTTGCTTCCCGTCAGACTCAACAAATTGCCTGTGCTGAGAGAGCCGAGGCGGCCTCCTAGTTAACACCGCTGTTTTCCGCTTGTTCGCTGTGGCACAGAGTGAGCTCAGATGTGCCCGGGGATAGTTGGACAACTGGAAAGGAAATCAGCAGGAAACATGATGCAATTTGATTTGTTAGTTTGTTAGTTGCAAGTTCTTTCCCTCCCATTTGGGCCTAATCCAGTAGCTTTGTGTTTGTTGCCCTTTTTCATGATGTGAAAGTGAATTTCTTAGGTATTATTCTATTTCGACATGATAACATTTTACTCATCACTTCTGTTCTGCAATATGGATATGAATCCTACTGTATATGCAACTTTATATTGTGATCATTAGTGTCATATAGTATAATTTCTGGAAAATCAATTGAGAAACTGGTTAATTTAACAAATGAAATACCAGACCTCATCACACCGATCATCAAAAATCACGTTGGTCATCATATAAAAATCCAGTAATTCTGTTTATTGATCAGCAACAATGTTAAAAATGTTGAAAAGAATGTTTCATCTTCATCTTTATGCTTTTTGGAGATCGGTCCATCTTTTACTCAGCTATTCACAGAAACAGAAATTTTGACCAAGGGTACTCAAACCTTTTTCATCATCAAATGTAAAAATAAATGTAAAAAGCCCTCGACCCTTCCTCTGTTGTAGAGTTCTGGGAAACATGGAGGATGATCTCAGATGTTTGTCTTTGACTCAGATCAACAGTGAACACACAAAGTTTTCCCCTAGAAATCCAAGTATATATAATAGTGAGCTGCTTGCCAGCTGGCTCACCTACCTGCACTGGATCAGATCCTTTCCCAAATCTTTACAATGTACTGTAGATAGTGAGTAAAATGGTATTGTGTCAAAATGTATAAAACATGAGAATAACACCCAGGCTGAAAAGATAGGAATTTCTCTTTTTGACACAGCATGTTGTCAAAATCAGCGTGTCTCTTTGTATTGTGTTTTAACTGAAGGAACCATACCTATTATTATTTGTGAGTGTTTTAGGTTGTTATCTCTTCTGTCAATCATTTTCCAATGCCTGTATTTTTAGATTGATTTCCCATCTTCCAGGGAGCTGTTGGTTTCTGTGCATCTCATAATGTGATAAAAATCAATGTGGAAAAACTTGAAACCTGCTTTAGATAGTAAATCAATCAGTCAATGCATAATCAGCTTTGTTGTCATTTGTATCGAGTGATACTATCATCATGTGGTAATGTAGTTTACAGCAGGACTATTCCAGTCTCCACTACAGGCGATCCACAGCTTCCCATCGTCGCCTGTATATATCACTGCATTTGTCTGCATGCATAGGTTACAACTCTTCCCATATAGACTGGAGGCTGAGATACATCGGCTGTCTGCTCTGGTCATTGTTTAGGCTTCAGCGGCTTCAGGCTTGATTCACGGTCAGGAATAAACATGGCGGGAGAGAAATACGAGATGCGCCATGCTTCTGCAAAGACAGTGAAACAGAGATAAAATAACAGAGCCATAAACACTATCTCGCTACTTTGTTCCACTGACTCTGTGCTTTCTCGCTGTGGTTTCTTGGCTGTAGTGATTATTAGTGATATTAGAGCCCAGCCTGTAGTCTGTGTAGTCGCTCGCCCCCTCAGGTCAGCAGAGTTCAGCCCCGACAGGAAGAGGCTGTCTGTGGGAGAGAGCAGACCAAAGCCACAATCAGGTTATTGCTTAGCCATGCTTCACCCACACTTAATGATAAAACTCTCTCTCTGCCTCTTCTCTCTCTTTGTCTTTCCTCACATCTCTTTTTTAGGCCTATGCATTCTCTTTTATTCTCTGTCTTTTTTTTTTTGTTTGTTTCGACAGTTTGTCTCTGTCTCACCAAACCAGATTACCACCTGAGCAGAACTGAGATTGAGAAAAGATTGAGTGACACTGGGTGATAAATAAAAGGAGATCTTATTAAGGAAGGGAGACACACAATAAGAAACTAATGCTGAAGTTCCACTCCTGCCATCAGCCACTGGTAATGCGCTTCCTCCAAAATCAATGAAAGCTGATCACATTTGTGTTCCAGCTTCGAGCGTCACTGTTTCGCACCTGATGGAAACGTGCGAGCTCTAAAATTGCCCAGATTAAATTTCTGACGGCTGATGCACATTTTCATCTCCATCTAGCGCGCCGAACCGGCGAGGAATAAAATCGATTTAGTTTGTTTTATGGTTTATTGACTCAAATAAAAAAGTCATAAAATGAATGGAAATCCCTATAAGCTATCATGCTCATTTAAAGACGGGCCTGCGGTGCTTTCGGAATGACAACCCTTATCCAAAAAGCAAATTATTTCAAGTGCATGGCTGGAGTTTGCTTCTGTCTTGCAGTTTCTTCAAACCCAGCTCTTGTTTACTTTTTGCACACAGCGGAAAAGCACCAAAGCTGTTGTTATGCACACTATTAACTATAGTACAGATGCATTTTCCCTGTGCTCCTCTTTCAAAACAAGCTGCTTTGTGGCAGTGAGAATGACACATTGTCATGTTTAGTAGGATTTGTGGGTTACAGTGACTCTTCTGGGGCTCGGATGAGAGCCTGAAATAACAGGACAAACCAGGGAAATGTGACATTATGGAACACAAAGCAAAGCATCTGGGCAAGTCAGGATGCAAGAAGCAAGAGAATCACAGAGAGGAGAGAAGTGGCTGAAGCAAGAATTGCGTCTCTGTCTTTATTGCGTCCACTCTTTCTGTTTTCCTTGTTGTTCGCCCAGGCTGCTTTTGTTGCGACCACGACAAGGAGGCCTTTCCTCTCTGCATTCATTTTGCCTCCACGTTGCAGAGCAGAGAAAGAGGTGGAGAATGAGAAATGATTGAAGTACGATGTGCAATATATATAAAAGCAGAGGGCGGCACACATTACTCTTACAATGCATTTTCTCACTACTGTGTTCTGCTGACAAGAAAACAGACAAGACAAGGCTGTAAGTTATAGATTGAAATCAGCAGTCCTCTATCTTTAAGACCGTTTCTCTCTCTCGTGCCTTCTCCCTGTCTCTTTGCACACACACACATTGCTCACTGCAGTTCAGGTCATTTTCACTTGAGCAATGAGGTGTGTACCATGGCCAGTTCAGTGGGCGTCTGTTTCAACGTATAAACAGTCTTTTCCCTGCCTGAGGGCCTTATCAGCAACTGGTCTTCCTCAGGATGTCTGCCAGCCCTGGCCCAGCCGCATCCACACACATGTACATTAAATAACACACACACACACACACTCTCTCTCTCTGTGTGGAAAATCCTGGTCATAGCTTGATTTGCTGTTATTTCCATCTTATAACCAGCCTAGTAATGTATATTGTTACACTTACAGAATTTGCCTCAGAGAGGTACAACCTGAACAACAACGTTTCATTTCCATGAGCCATTTTGCATCCCGACTTGTAGATATAAAAACAATCCGTCCAGAGGAATTCTCAATAGTTTTCATGTGGATGGTTTGTTTTGTTATTTCAATGTTTCGGTGGCTAGAGTTGCTGATTCACTGCTCAGTCAACAGCCAAAATGTCAAGAGCTGTACTTTGTTTCACTCCTGACTGAGTTTTTGATTCGATCTTAACATTTGGAAAGAGTTTTGTGTTAATGCCATGGGGGTGTTACTGCTTCTGCAATCCCCACTGGGACACACAAACCCACACTCACCAACCCACATAACTGAAAGTTGGACCCAAGAGAGGATGTTTTTTGGGGCTTGCACAGGTTAAAAATTCATCAGAGGAGAATGTGCAGGCAACACAGTGTCAGAGTGTGTCTGGAGTGTTATCCTTGTCTCTGCGTCTGTGTGTGCATCTTCCTTGAAGGGAGAAGAAAACAGAGCAATGAAAATAAAGAAGAAATGTAGCACGTTGTCTTTGTCAGGGATGACGGCCAACGATATCGTCAGTCTGCGGTGCAAAGTTAGTCTAGACTATATATGGTCTTGAGCTGGAATTGTGCACTTCCAAGAAGAGATAGTTGATACTGTGTGTGTATCCAAGCAATGATTTATGGCGTGTGATACCAGTATAAATTAAAATCAGTTTGAAAGATGTGGCGAGTCAACATGTTTGCTAAATATTATAAATTTGGAAAAGGATCTTTGTGTAAAATGTATAAAGGGTTTTTTTGCTTGATATATGAGGCACACTGTAAGAGTATGAAAAAGCCTAAACATTGATGTATTGCCAAATATGATTTTACTGAAATGTTATGCATCCCCAAGCAAAACATCATTTATGACTGATTACATTTTACTGGAACTGGATTAAGTCAGTTTGCAACAGAAATCTCTAGTCTCTAAATGGGAGTTTTGGTTTTTATCATCCTGTTTCTTCAGTTTCTAAAACCTGCACAACTTTGACTTTGACTTACTTTCTTAAATCTCCTCCCAGCTCACTTTTCATATTGTTAAACCCAACTGAACCCCAGTTGCATTTGACAATTGGAAGCGCACCATTAAGGTATAAAATGAGAGCGAATTCTCTTGTCGCTTGTGTCGTTGCACAGGCGAAACAGAAGGTATCCATCCCAAAGTCAACATTTGTGAGTTAATTACATTTTCTACCGTTTTTTTGTTCTTGTGTATTTAGTTCATTTTGAGACGAAAACTTTTTTTTTCCAGAAGGCTTCAAGCTGTTGGATTTGATGTTATTTCAGAATTATGAGCTCTGCCAGGAAAAACAGTTTTGGCTTTTTTTCACACTTGCACCCACTCAGACACATGCACACACATACTGCGGACTGCACTTGCACAGATAATTGTGCGTTTCAAGACTTGGCACGAGTCTCAAGCTACCAATATTGGAAAAATTTAACAGTAACACTCAAACTATCTTATACATAGCAGGCAGTTAAAATGATCAGCAGGAGTGTATTCAGTTTAATGAAAAATGAAATATTCCCAAACCTGAGATCATTTAAATACATGTTAAGTCACAATATTTGACCTGCTTTGAGGTGAGCTGAAGAATTAGCAGGAGCAAAACTTACTTAAGTCAGGCTGATGTTGAGTGATGACTCAAGTGCCTGGTGGTGGCCTCGAACCATTAGTTATAATTACATGCTACATATTACAAATAATTTTCGTTGTAACTCCCACAGTTTGAAAAATCACTCTGCATATGACTCCAAGCTGTTATGGCGAACTACACGTTTATGAGCTGTGGACTGCAGCCTTTAAAACATTTTTAGGTTTTCACACTTACACGCAGCCCGACGCATTCAAATGCATACATTTGCTGGGGTGCCAGACTTTACATAATGCTGCCTGTTGTTATTTTAACATTTTAACTGTGTGTTTTTGCACACGCTGGAGCAGCGAGATATGCAACAATGCTCTTTATCACATACAGTATGTATCACACAGGAATGTTGGAAAGTTCTATTTCAGACGTGGAGAGTAAAGACATCTCAGTCTGCCAATGTCCCCGTCTTCAAGCCGCACCCTGACACCTTTTCTTGTGAGCCCATGCGGTGACGGCAGAGACTGTCCTCCCAAGAAAAACAGAATCAGTCATTTCAGCAAGTGCCCCGAAATATCACAAAGCCCTCTACTGCCCATAGTAATTATGACGGGAGCAATCAGGGGATGTTTTTATAGAGCAATAAAGTCCATGTACAGAGGAAGTTGGGGTGGATGGAAGGGTCAACAAAATATTGGACTTTAACACGGGAGACAGATATTCATTTCCTGTTTCCAATTCAGTCATTATTTTTAAAGCATGACCACAATCATTCCATAGCCTTAAACATGTGGTTATTTCTATTCTGACAAAGGTCCCCTCATCTGAACTAACTACTTATTTTAACCCATTCAGATGAACACGTTCACAATAAGATATGCAGGATTTAAAGTTAACATGCAAGCTCTTATTCTTTACACAGTTAATTCCAACAAGTGCAACACAATAAATGCCTTTGGGAAAGATTGTCAGAATACCCATTAACATTTTGCCCATCAGAAGTTGTCATGAGACCCAACATACACTAGTTTGTTTGACCCTTGCCCAACCTTTAGGTTCTTGGGACCTTTACCTTGCCTTGGGAGAACCTTCAAGGAGCTATTTCCCCACAGGTCTCAGGGTCATGTGGGCATGGGAATCCATCCACCATGATTGAGAGGGTTAGTCTAATACCCTGTATTACTGCATGTGCCCTATCCACCTTTCGATTTCATACTCCCCCCTTGCTCTCCGATGTGAACAAGATAAAGAGATACTTGAACTTGAGGCACCAGCTCAGTCCCAACTGTTGTTTGTCACGGTGCACATCACTTTGACATTGCATTGTCATTTCTGTTAACATAAGAACAAACGACATGGACAGACAATGTCTAACCCCCACACAGAGAAAGACAAGAGGAGTGAGACTCTGTAAGTCCGAGGGGGCTGAGGTGGGATCTGATCCCTCCTGACAGGAGACGGTTCATGTGATCGGCAAGAGGGAAGCTTAACCCTGTAGGCTGCATTACACCCTCTTTCAGTCCACTGCTTTAGATGAAAGGATGTGAGCTGATTTCATGCAGCGTATCGGACATATAGCGAGAGGGGAGGATTTAGCCACAGAAGATGTGAACATTGTCTGAGTTTATGTTTGACAGAGGTTCTGTGAGGAAATCAATCATCTTAAGAAAGACAAGCAGGACTTCTATTTTCAGTTTTAATGTACAAAACATGTGCATCTTATATAATGGATATCAGGTGCCAGACCAAACGTGAGCAAGAGTGCCAAAGTCAGGCCACATTGCTCATATTTAATGCTGTGATGGAGAGAAAGAAAAGTTACCACACTGTATGTTTTCTATGTCTGCTTTTTGTTGTGGGCTCATCAGCATTACAGTTTGTCTCTCCCACACACTCACAGACCTCCTTACATGCTCGGCTTCCATTACACCAACAGTATTTAGCCATTACAAACAGCATCATCAAAGTAAACAAAGTGATATATGAGACAATTAAAGCGCAAATTAGCAGTTAGGCCATCAGCAGTGTGGGTGTCAAATTTTCTCCCTGCAGTCTTAAATACAACGAACCCTTTGGCCTCAGAAAAAACATGCATCCACACAGACTGGTTTGATTTAGAGGCCCGGCGTTGCTGCAGCTCTGCCGTATATCCATATGAATATTTCATGTGCTCCGTATATCTGCGCACTCACATGGCTTGTCAAGCCCGTGTGGAGGCTATATTTTATAGATGCTGCGTGCTTGATGCCGAGCTGTTTTAAGGGGGGATGTTTGCTTTTAAAATGTGTTCCACACACTCTGCTAAGAGGGGAATTAACATTGGTGGTCTGAGGGATCGGTGCAGGAGTGAGATAAGAGATAGGAACCATTAGCCCGGGCAGTTAGCCTATTTAAAGGCTGTTAATTATTTACCTCATTTACACTACAGAGCCAGCTGGGCTACCAGGGGTTTACTCATTAGACTGCTTTCTGTTATTGAGACGGACAGAGCTAACTAGGGGGGGTTCACCCATTAAATTTCACAGAGATGATACGTCAGCGAGGCCGGTCTGATGTTTCTAAAAAGCAGTTTTTTTGATCCAGTGTGCAGCTCGACCTGGTCAAAGCAGGCCTCATGTGGCCCCCGTGGCAGCACAGCAGGGGTCGACTTTAAGCCCTCCAGTAATAATTAGACTGGTCCATAGTGGAGTTCACTGTAGGGCAGGCCTTGTGCCACAGGCGAAACACACACACACACACAAGCACATACCACAGAAACAAACACACACACCAGTAGACGCATGAATGAGCAGGGACCCTTACACAAAAAGTTTGCATACACAGAAACACAGGGCTGCTCTGCCTCAAGTCTCCCTTGTGGTCATTTGCATTTTAGGGAATCTCAAGCTTTACACACACACTCACATCCTACTAACAGCACACAGAGAGGCAGTGGTGGTTGATGACTGTGTTCGTATGTGTTTTAGTTTGTGTGTGTGCTCTTCATTGAACCCATTTATGTTTAAGGGTGCTATTGTTTCTGGGCCATTTGGTTGCAGTGGGCAAGCTGGTGAAACTGTAATATGGAAAGAGACGCTAATCTGACCAGCCAACGTCTTCTCTTCTCTTCTCTTCTCTTCTCTTCTCCTCCCTCCACCCCTCAGCACCATCTCTGCCAACACCTCCACCCCTCTCCCACCCTTCCTCCCTGCCTTTTTTCTCTGTTTTTTTTTTTCTTTCTCTGCTGAGGTTAAAAGAGAGACAGGGTCACCAGCACTCACAGAAACAGAAACAGGAAGGACAGGAGGTGAAAGGAGCTGCATGGCAGGTGAGAGGCAAACCACCCCATGAGAATTTACTCCCTTTTTTCTGACTCATCCTCCCATTTTTGTCTTGTTTGCTCATGTCCTATGATCATTTTTTTTTCCCCCCTTCAACTGTTTTCTCTCTCAGGAAAATTTCTCTTCCCCTGTTTTCATCTGCCATAATTCCATTTTGTTTACATCGCATTGCTCATCTTCTCTGCTTTGATCTGCTGCACCTCACCTCTCTCTTTTCTCACTCTCTCTTTCCCGGTCTATTTTTGCCGGGTAGAACACAGGTCACATGTTTTTGCCCTGTATGTGCGAGAAAGAGTGTGAAAGAGAGAAAGAAAGCGTGTGTGTGTGTGTTTGTAGAAATGTGTGTACGTGTGTGTGAGAGAGAGAGAGAGAGGGGCATTTGTGTTTTTCTGTTCGCGCTCCTCACACAGCTTTGGCAGCTGACACAATGAGGGAGGAATAAGTGGGCAGGCCAACAATCAGGCAACACACATGGCCGCATTCAGCCGTTCACACACAGACATGCAACACGGTGAAATGAGTATTGAGCTTCTCAGTGTGGCAATCAGCCAACTATTTTTTTCCGAGGCAGTATTTGAATGTGTGTGTCACATGTCCGATTTCTCCTAGAGCACACGTGTGTGTGTGTGTTCTTCTGTGTGTGCGTGCAAGGGGAAGCCAAGCTGGAAGGCTGTCATCATGCTAAAATCAATAGAGTGTGGATGCATAAGTGTTGATTTCTTCCCAGAGTCCTTCTGCCTGCTCTGCAGACTGTGCTGCACAGCCTGGCTTCACACTCCGTTGGTGTCAGGCAGGCTCTTTATCACCAGGAGGTGTGTGTGACCGCATGGGGGAATAAATTGTGTGTTTGCACGCATGTTTGTGTGTGCTTGCATGCACGAAAATGTCTTATTTCATGTTTGCCCGGCCGTGTTAGAATTTCCTGATTGCATGCGAGTGTGTGTGTCTCCTCTATTTTGGCTGTCAGTAGAAAATGGTAATTAATGAGCTGGGGGACCCAGATTTATTTATAACCCATGTTTCCGTGAGAGTTTGTTAACACAACAGCTCAAACTTGCCTATACTGTACATTTGAATATTTTATACGTGTTTGGTGTTTGTGTGTGCGTGAGTTGTTTTTACCTGTCACAGTGAGTGGAAGGGGATGTAATGTGACATGGCAGCTCTGTAAGTGATCTACTCCTCTATGCAAGGTACAGCACACCTTCTAGCCTCCTCTTCCTCTTTGTCATATTTCTCCTTCCTTTTGCTTTTTCCCTCATTCTTGCACACCCCCCTCTGTTCTTTCCATAAACCACATTCCCTTCTTTTCTCTTTCACATTCTTTTCTCTATTCTAACTCTGCCACCCATCTCCAACTGTCCCTTCTAATTTTATCTCTTGTCACCACCCTTTTCAACCCCTTTTAACATCTGCCAATGTTGACACAGGAATAGTCAGATAGCCCACATGCTAATTAGCGGTAGCACTTACTTCACCACCATCATTAACTTCCATGAGTGGAAGTGGCCATAATGCCAACACAGCTCCGGCTCGAAGGGGCTGGCTATGTGCTCCGATGAATAATAGATGGTGTGTCACTTCCTTTATCTAAGGAGCGAGGAGAGCTGAAAATGGAAGATGCTTTCATTCTGTGTATGGAGGAATAAAGAGATCGCGCAACCTTGGTTAGCAGGTCCTATATGAATCGCAGTTAAATGAGTGTTTCATACTCATGTGGTCACCTGAGATGAGAAGGCTGCTGTGTCTTAATAAGAACACCTGCAGTGTGTGTTCAGCTGCAGCATCCTGACATACAGAAGATCAGGGAAAAGGATGGAGATGACAGAACGTAGCTGTACTGAGTGTCTATTCACTTAACTAAATCTCTCTATCTTTTTGCTTTTTGGTTAAATGGGCTGGGGTTGTCTTTTAAATGCTGCATGGTAGAATACAAACATTTCAACCAGGAGAGACAAGAAAATGAAGTAAGATCATTCATTACAACAAGTGACATGATATTGAAACTTGACAGAGTCTTTGGTGTTTTGGACTTTGGGGGAAGACGTCTTGATTGAAGAATTACTGTCTGAGCCATCGCTGGATAAACCCCCAAAAGAATGGGGTGCAAACCCCAAAGATAACACAGCCGAAGAGTCTCCCCCAAAAGGAAAATATGCACTTACTGAATGGTGAGAACATTGACGTTAAACAAAGAAGATGACATAATCTGCTGAGAACAAACATGACAGGAAGGATCAAATTAGAAGGACAGAAAACACTTTGTTTTTCTTTTTTGTTTTTCTATGGCTTTGCTTTTTTTGAATTTTGCCAATTGGCTTTGCTAGCCAATGCTCTGACTTTGCTTTTTTTTTTTTTCTTTTTTTTCCTAGCCAAAGCTATGACTTTGCTTTTTTTTGAATTTGTAGCCAATGCTATGGCTTTGCTTTTTTTGAATTCGTAGCCAATGCTATGGTGTTGCTTTTTTTTTAAAAATTTGTAGCCAATGCTATGGCTTTGCTTTTTTTAAAAAATTCATAGCCAATGCTATGGCTTTGTTTTTGTTTTTTTTAATTTGTAGCCAATGCTATGGCTTTGCTTTTTTTTCATAGCAAAGTGGCGTGTGGAAATCTGAGCCTTGCTGAAAGGTTGAGCACCATTGTTCTTTCCATAGAAGAACCAAAGTTCTCAAGGTGCAAAGTGATTCTGCTGGTGACGTGTGAAGGCCTTTTGTGAACATGGCCTGACATATTTAAGCCACTGCTGGTGGTCTAAATAAAGGGCCGGATATAGTCCAAATTAGATCCAGTCACAGTTCTATTTGTGTATATAGAGGTATGTGTTGACATGTTTGTCGGTGTGCGGTCTACACATACAGTTCAGGTGACTGTAAATGTTGGGCTGCACATGAATAATGTGACAAAATTTACACCACATTGACCTTCGCAGCCATGTGGATGATTTAGTCTGTTTTTCCTCTTCTTCCTTCATGGCTTGCAGTTTTGGTGTTCTTCACTCTCTAATGTATTGCTATTGCTCTCATTCATGTAGTCAGTGAACTAAGATGTGAGTGTTCTTGAACTTTTCTCTCAGAAATGCAGGAAATCAGGGTATCAGGTGTATTCAGATGATAGAAAAACTTGTATTCTTCCAGGTTTTTTATGTCTTTCAGCATACCCATCACATGCTGCAAAGCAACAGATGCTAATATTTGGCAGCAGCATTCGCAGATCTTTCCAAGTTGAACAGATAGATACGATGTAGACCGTCCTCCACATGCATCTTTCTGAATGCAATTCCTGGGCTGTGTTGTATTTGATTTTCTTACAACTAATTTCCTTATACAGAGGCAAAGGAAACTTGCAATTGCAGCTGAATAATAGAAAAACAGACTTAAAAGCCAATATTTGGAGCCTTTTGGTTTCTTTGTTTTTTTTGTAAAAGCATGTGTTTCTCTTGTTTGCCCTGAGCTTAGAAAGAGAATAATTTCCATTTAGGATTCAGAAACAGAACACACTGTTTAATGTGAGCTAAACTAAAGCAGTAATGACAGATTTTGTCCAGACACAGACTGTGCTTTGTGTCTTTTGGGCTCAACAAATAGCTGATAACCAGACAAACGACTGGAAGTAACCAGCGTCGTAGCTTCTTTTTTCTCAAAGCTTCGGCTTCTTTTGTCTGCTTTCTGTACTTTAAAGACAACATTTACTTACTACAGTGACAATAAAACTCATGTTCCACTCAAAGATGTATTCTCCATTAAAACATCCAATGCAACCCGTAAACTTAATTTACACTTCCTCAAAGACAAAACAGCTTGAATTGACCTAAAAGAAACAGTTGCCTCCTCACTGCAGCACTGATGGATGATTTTGCCACTGTTTAATGAAGCCCGTAGACAGAAGTTCCCTCTGTCATTTTCTCTCTGGGGTTGAGAGCCAGATGTTGTAAAGCACAAAGGGAACAATCTGGTCTCTTCTGAATACAGACACTGTCACACTGGACTAGACTAGATCATACTGGATTAGGCCTGAAAAGAGTAGGACCTGACAGAACTGGAGTGAAGCAGATTAAAGGCAATATTTGCCCAGCAGAGGTATTCTAGTAGCAGAGTATTGGTGTAATGTACTATACATAGACAGAGATAATCTCAGACTGGAGTGGGATGGACCAGACTGTGCTCAAATAGCTCTCATAGAGCGGAGGGATTGATCTGTTCCTGCAGAGCACGCACAGACTATCAGATAAATGTCTCCTAGTTTTGTCTTCACGATCTGGATGCAAACGGCGTCCTTCATTCGATCTGGTTCAGCAAATCAGAAGCTTTCCAGTTCCCAGTGGTTTTGTCAGTGAATTTCCTCAATATTCTCAGTTCGTTGCACCGGAGCATCTCTGTGCTGTAGTTTGTCATTATGCAAAATTGTCATCCACACCTGCAACTCACTAGATTGAACTAATTGCACCATCAGCTGTGTCCCTCACTCCCACTTGTATCGCAGGGAATGTCTGTGTAATTGGATGTAGATGAGTACAAAACAGATAACACACATCATATATATTGTAATCTCCTAAAGAAGTGACATGATTGACAACAGCTTTCATAATGTGACATTTTAAGTTTATTTAAAGTGAGACTTAAGTGCTTAACAGTAGCTAATGGCAAATGCTAAAACATAGCCAGTCTGCAAACAACTCAGTAATGTCAGTTACACAGCGATATCTATCTAAAGTTTGCTAACATTAGCTACCATAAGCTACTACTCATACCAGACAAAGTAAGTCTGTAGCAAGTGTATAGAATTGAGCAATTGGACATTTTGTTGCTGATGAATTCAAGTTTTATTTGTGCAAGTAATACTGTGTTATTTCCTCTGATGAATGATATATTGTCATTTTAAAGCTATGAAAATTGCACAGGACAGACTGCACTTTGTGTTGTGTGCAGGTGTGCACAGGTAGGTGGCACAAAATCCTTGTAGTCCACGACACCAAAATTACAAATGCTGATTGTTTTTATTTACTGCTACACTTTAAATACCCATTTAAATGTGGTCACATTCGTATCAAGTGACTCAGATAACAAAAAGGCAAAAATAAAAATCAAACAAAAGCAGTACCAAAAAGCGTCCACTTGACTGTGGCAGTGTAAAGGTGGAGGCTCTTCACAGACAGAACTATCACAGTTCTGATTTCAACAATGACTCTTCGGATCAGAATGAGGTGCACCTGCTTAATGAAAGCGTTTAAATCCTTACATCCTGACGCAACATCTAAGTAATTTTAAATTTAAAAATGTCAGTAGCGTGCCTTTAAACACCCAAATTGGTTCGCAAAGTAATCTTTGATTGTGATGCCCCATGAGACACCACCTTTGGCTGCTTTGTTAAAATTGCACTGCTGTAAAATTGTGCTGCTGTAGAGAATTTAACCTCTTTGCATATGTACGACTTTATCTGTGTGCCTGTGTATGTCTGCACATGCGCTCCTGCTCGAATTTGTTTGTGTCTATCTCGGACTGAGAGTTGGCGTATCAAGCTGGACAGTCCTGGCTTCATTCTCAGGGTAGTGCAAGGGTAAACACAGATAGCCGGTCCCATGTTGGAGCTGTGATAAGGACTTGGGACCTGTGTTATTTCTGCCGTCCTGCCTTTTTTCTTTCTCCTCTGCTTCTGCTTGCAGCTCCACACTGCTGCTCTCACATATAGCTGATGAACACTTGTGTTTAGAGCCACAGCCGGTCTACAGCACTTTACTGTGTGTGTATGTGTGTACGAGAGATCCTAATGCATTCATGTGTACGTTTTTTTTTAATGAGATAGAGTAGGAGACAGAAAATGTCGAGTGCTGGAAGAGAGGGAAACATAACGGTAAAGCCTCTCTGCATGTCTGAGATATGAGTGTGAACAGCTGCCACTCCCATCTCTGCCTCTTTTTCACTTTCTCACCTACTTTCTCTCTCCCAGCCGCCCACCTCCTGTCCCCTGCTTGTGCACTCCAATCTTATTTCCTGTTGGCCTGTCTTCTATCTAAGCCTGCTCTGTGTCAGTGTATCAGACTAATTCAATCTCCAGTACACAGGCACTCCAATGTAATGACCCATGACATTCAATTAATGCTTTTCCCCCGTCTTAGTAGGTTGGGTCAGCAGTAATTTTCCGTGTTGTCTGGTGTGTATGTGTGAATGCCTGAGTGGGTGTATGTAGAATTTGAAAAGCTTGGCAGTCAATGAAAACTAAATTTATATCATCACATGCTGCATTGCAGAATCTGTTAAAATAGCAGTTTTCCCCATTGACTGCTATGGGTTTTTTTTTTTTTTGACATTTTACAATGCAGCATTGAGCATTTCTTTGATTCCCTGGGTCTCTTTTTGAAAATACCCTCAATAACAACAGCATGAAGTTGATGAAGAAGGCATGTAGTTGAGGTTTCCATGCTGATGACACATGAAAACCCCCGGCTGTCAGTATGAGCTTATTTACTATACTCTCATTATTCCTGTCTTCCGGGCTTCACATTACCGATGTCGTCGCTTCATGACCAGCTGCCACACTTATTGGATTGCTGTTGAAAGATTGTTCCATGTCCTTTAAGGGGTTATGTGCATGTGTGAGTGTGTTTCCTGTTCAAACACAGTGACTCAAACAGGCACACATTTAACCTACACACTGCAGCCAATGTAGGCACATAAACAAAGGCCGACAAAGAGAGTGACTAAATTGGTACTGACACACGCGAACGCAATTTTGGACACACATATCTGTGGCATCCTTTAAGCTTTGTGTAGCCTGTAGCAAATGCTATCAATTTGGATTAGCATTGCCTTTATGAGCTTTCATCGTCATTATAACTGTAATCCAGCATGGACTGCACGTCGTCAGTGTCATCAGGGGCTTCCACTGTTTAATCACTAACCCAACCTGGATAATCTACTAGTTACCCTGATGCAACAGCACTGTCTGCAAACACAAACTCGTGCATTCTCACTGGATGTCTGTGGACTGATATTATGGCTCATGATTTATGGTAATCATCCTTATTACCTTGCTGAAGCTCACCAAATGCAACATGATTTTTCTGTTGCTCTGAGGCCTTCATTAGCCACACAAGGATTAAGAGTGGCTTTAATTAAAAGAGGAAACTTAAAAAAAAAAAATCCTCACAACTGCACTGTAGGGAAGGTCAGGTAGACTATCTCATTAGGGAAATTCCTAGCACTTCTGTCAAGTCACTGATTGTTACTGTGGAAATTTTTTCCCACAGCACCATCTTTTCTGTCACTTCTATCCACCTCATTTCTTTCTGTCTTACACGTCTGCCAAACTTTCCCCTTTTCCACCCTACCTCTTTTCTTACATCTCTGATCCCTCCTTTTTTATCCACCTCCTTCTCTTTCTGTCCTTTCTCCATTCTCTCCCGCTCCACCTCTGTCTCTCCGTTTCGGTAATGATCTAATTAAGGAGGTTTTTGTTGCCTGCCCACTGTGTATAATTGCCAGTGGGGTCTGCCTGTACTTCACTCGGCAATTACGAGCAGCATTCTTCTGCTCCCGTATCGGCTAATTAAGCCTTAAGGACAGCGAGGCGATCGTAGTCGCACTAAACATCAGGAGGAGTCAGGAATGTGCTCTCGTCACTCCTGGGACACGCCGAAAAAGTGGATTGAAGAAGAAGAAGAACGTTGCCATGGTAGCAATCACATGGTGTCAGATCCTGTGCAGAGGCTGTCAGTCAGTTGATCTGTGTGTGTCTCTCTCTTAGTGTGTGTGTGTGTATATCTGTTCATCTGTAACTGAGACAACAATTCTGCTCTAGGTCACCAATTCTTTTCATTATTAAGGCTCAATCTATGAAGACGACACAGGGGCCAAACAGAGCTTGTCACTGTTCCTGTTTGGGTCCCTGGGTGGACTGCCTGTCATTTTGATTGATTACATTGCCAGCTCATGTAATGCTTGCCTTGCAATATGTCCCTACTCAGCACTGCACAACGCACAGCTTACCCTGTGGCCAGGACTATGCACGTACTCCAAACTGCTGTACATCAGCTAAGTACAGTGTTGTACAAGCACACAAACATACCTAAATATACTTCATTTATATATATATATAATATATTTTTACTAGTATAATCAATTACAGTAGTTGCTCTGTCACACGCAGTAGAATGTGGTCACTTTAAGAAATACCAGTTGTTATAAGATGAGTTGAAAACTTGATTAGAAATTAGAAAATTATCTACAGAGAAAAGGCTGGTTTCTCGAGAGTCTTTATGCATTAGATTTTTGTTTTCAGTATCACAAACTTCTTGTAAATACAGACACAGGGTAGAGGTGCACGTTCTCACTCTTGCAAGACATCAAAGCAGTCATTTTAAATGGGAAACCTGCATCTTTCATATTCCCACAAGACCTTTATCATCTTTCAGTGTAAAAATTGCATCAAAATAGGAAAGAAAATGATATACAACAGAGGGAACATGAAAAAGTCAAATGGTCTACACTGTTGCTATTTGTATTAAAATATAGCATCAGTTATAACATCTGCCATAACTTGTAACCCAGGGGCATAATAAAATACAATGCACGAAAGCCTGGTGTAAAAAAAATCTCAATATGTAGCATCTGTTTCAATACATATATTGCATATACTGTAGCAGACCACATACAAAAAAAAAAAAATTAAAATGCTAATTTACACGTCTGAAACTGCCTCACATGTGGAAGTTTGAATTCCAGCACTTATTAAACCAGAGCTTCAGGCACTCGCTCCTACATAGCAGATATGTTCTCCAGTGACACAAATTTGCATGGAAATTGCATGAATAATATGTGCCTATTTGCTAAATAGCCTTAAAGTTGATATTTGGCTCTTGGGGCTTAAGTGTTCATTTAGTGGATTTGAACAGTGCAGCTCAACTCAAATCTGGACAAACTGTCTGTGTTTTATTATTAGTATTGGATATTTTATTAGGAAGCTTTACGTAAGCCCTTAAAAGTGTTGACTCCCCCTGCTGAATTGTTTTCCATCTCACTTACCTCTAGTCTTCACGAGGTTCATTGTAAAAAAAAAGGACTGATGAAAAGAACAAATAATACAAAGTGGCACTAAATGGAAAATGTCTCCTTCTATGGGCTTTTCTAGGGTTGTGTTGACTTTAAATGGCTTCTAATGGAGTGGTTCAGTGAGGCAAATGGCTTGGTATAACTTAATAACGTTGTCTTCAGAGGAGTAGTGGAGAATGCACAATAATTAACTGCATATTTATCTTTTTATAACATTTAGCTGAATGTATCCTGATTAAAATTCCTTTCTCACCTCAATAAAACCACCTAGATTGCTGTATACTGAATTTTAGGGCAACCATTTTTTGCAAAAATGTTCTGTATTTTGTTTGTGCATGCATAGTAGAAATCATGTTGGGTTGGCATAAATACTGTTTCAAATTACTTAGGTTAGATTGGACATAAGTAAGTGTACGATCTTACATAACTATCTTATCTCACAGAGGCCAATATCTGTTCTCTTGTTGTTTGAGTCGATGTCTTATTTCAGTTGCTGTACTCGATGAGTGAAAATATACAGTGTATCTTGGAAAACAAGCAACTTCCACAGAGGAAACCTTTTTATATTTCAAGCTGCACAATTTATGGAACCTCACCTCACTCTCAAGAACAAGGCACTGTTTTCCTGCTTTCATTCGATTTCACAGATCTGTCACTCTCCCGTAAAAATTAGACACAGCAGAATGGAGAGTTCAGTTCTGTTCAGATGATGATTATGGATAATATTTCAGTTTCTCACACAGCTCTCTCATTTCTGTTTCATCCAGGCTGCCAGCTCCAACTGTAGCAAACACAAGTCGATGACTGAGAACTCCGCCTCCCATGATGGACAAGAAAAGTGGTGAGTGTCACTAAGCCTGCATTTAAACAAACAATCCCCTGGCTTCTAACTTGTGGTGCCACATATCAGATTTTTCTACAACTGCAAGAATAGTAAATAGTCATGTGCTGTCAAATCAGATTTTTGTTCATTATGCAGGACAATATCTGATGTGAAGTGTAAAAGCTTTTAGCTTCCTGTTCCTGTATGTGGCCAAAAGCAGCCAAGGGTTTATTTTCTTCAGGTGATAACCGCCCCCTGTCGCATAAGTTGACACAGCATGTGCAACATTTTGCATGCTGATTAGTTTGTTTTGAAGCAATCACTGCATGATAATTACTTCCCAGTAAGTGATATGGTTTTACATAATGAAGCACCATGTGTGCAGTGCAGTACAGCCTGTCTGTACAAATGGGTGAAAAGGAATAATAATGCTGATGATAATCTGTGATTTTGCTCATCTTCAATTTGTCAAGCAATTGCACATGTAAATACATTTTAGTTTTATAAATCAGCTATTAATTTTGTCATTGTTATTATTTGTAGTAATAGGAGGATTGATTGATTTTTATGTTAATTTCCTTACAGCCAATGGCTTCCAGACCAAGGCCAGTGAGGGCGGTGTTCAGAGGAAGCAGCTGCCCTACTCAGTGGAAACTCCCTATGGCTTCCATCTGGACCTGGACTTCCTCAAGTATGTTGACGATATTGAAAAAGGCAATACCATCAAAAGGGTCCACATTCAACGTAGGGTCAAGGGCCCACCTAAATTCAGCACTCTGCCCAGAAATTTCAGCCTTCCTGGGCATGGGGCAAGGCCTGCCCCTAAGGAAAAGGACAGCACATGGTCTGGGACATCCACCCTGGGGCCCAAGCCTAAATCACGGGTAACAGAGGTCCAACAGATCTTCGACTTCAGGGCAAGTGAAGGGGGAACTTCCAGCCAGAGCAGCAGAGGGGGCAACCAGTCCGGGAACTGCCTACGTTTCAGCCAAGCTCAGAGATGAAGTTGGAGCACGGGCTCGGGATGATGATGAGAAAACTGTGGGGATTCAAAGTCGGCCGAACCTGCTCCGAGCATCGAGCATGCCCATCACCCTACAGCAGCGGAAGGGTTCTGATTCCAGCAGTCCAGACCGTACTGTGGGAACACCGGAGAGTGGCTCAACAGAGAACATGTTCCGTGCTTCACCGGACATAACAGAGAGACGATGTGTTCCCCAAGATCGAACAGGGCTTCACCAGCAAATCACAGTGGCACTGAAGCGGGTTAGAGAGCTGGAAGAGCAGGTCAAAACCATCCCAGAACTGAAGGCTCAGATCTGCTCACTAAGGGAGGAGAGGGAGCAACTACTGCTTCAGCTCCAAGCCCAGGCCCAAGCCCAGGTTTCTACATCATCCTCTACTAAAGTACTGAGCTCTGATTCTGGGACACACGCTCTGCCAAAAGGGCACAGACCTTCAGAAGGACTCAACTTAGCCCTGATGACTCAACCCACTGGAGGTTTAGAGGCTTCAGCAGTGCCAGCAAAGCTGGTAACAGGGAAGGAGAAACAAGGTGTGACAGAGAAAAGTGGAGTGTTACAAAAAGAGAGGGAAATAAATCATGAATCTGTCAAGAGTTCCTCAGCACATGGAGGGTTGTCAAAGCAAGAATCAGCAAGACAAACACAGCCGTCAGAAATATCAGATACCAAACAAAAAGAGACACTGGAGCATGCAGTGCAAAAGCTATCAGAGAATATTGCAGGACAAGAATTAACATCACTTATGGTGGCTTTAAAAGACGTAGAGACTAGCAGTATTCAAGATGGTAATGCAGCAAATGGAGGAAAGCCTGTGGACCAGGACAGTATGCAGAAGCTGCAGGAGAAGCTTATGACACTGGAGGCTAAACTTACTCAAGCTAGCCAAGAGCTGGATAGAACCAATGCTCTTTTGAAAGAACAATTACAGGAGAACAAGGTAAAAGAGGAGAAAATACTACAACTGAGCGAGGGAATGAGGGTAGAGGTGTGTACTACAGAAGCACACAGCAGACCAAGAAGAGAGAGTATCGACACAGGGACAGAGACAGAGAGAGTAGATTTTGCCAATCAAGAGACAGAGACAGAATCACCTGGTACAATAGATCAGGGAACAGATACAGATAGAATCTGCATTGAAGTGTGTGTGCCCAAACCAAGGACAGGAAGTATAGATCAGGGAACAGAGACTCTTCAAGTTGACACACAAGAACAGGTGACAGAGATGGAGGCAGAAGTAGCAGCTATGAGCCCACCAAGACCCAGAGCCAACAGCATTGAACGGGGCACAGTAACTGAGAGGATCCCCACTCAGGATCAAATGACCGAGACACCCGTAGTGGAAAGGGTAAACCAAGTCACAGAAACAGAGGGAGAGACAGTAACAGACCATCCACAGAGGCCGAGGGCCAGCAGCGTAGACCGGGGGACAGAGACAGAGAGAGTGGGCACTGTCGACAGGGTGACAGAGACAGAGGAAGCACAGAGGACAGACCAGCAGACTGAGACGGAGATAAACAGACGCCATGATAACAATCCAGTCAGAGGTGCAGAAGCACAGAGTCCAGTGAGAGAAAGTGCAGGCAGTGAAAGAGTAGAAGATGTAGATGCAGTGGCCAGTGAAAGAGTGGAAGATAAGGAGGCAAGCGAAAAAATTCTGAAAGATAGTGGAGAGAGTGAAAGTGTTATTGTGAAAGTTGTCACAGAGAGTTCACCTGCAGTTATAGAAAGCAAAGTTGAACAAACTGTTTCAGATATTGTAAGCCAGGATGAAGGCCGTACCAGTCCACTTGCTGTAGCAGGAGAAAATACAGAATCTAAGATTGAAACAGTTACAGCAAAGAAGGACTCAGAAACAAAAGAAATTGTTCCCCCAAGGAGCGAAGTAACAGAAATTGTTGAATTACAGCCGATCGCACAGGAGACTGTAGAGAAGAAACAAGCAAAAGAAGGTGAGACTGTGTGTGCAACAGTCAAAGAAACTGTGGTAACTGACACGGTTGTTGTAACACCAGATAGTGCAGCTGTGAAGACGGTAGCTCCTGTACGACCCCAGAGAGGCAGAAAGCCCTCAGCAGAGCAGGTACAGCCGTCTCCTACTCAACTTCAGGCTGCACCTGTGCGGCCTCGTAGGGGGTCCAGTGAAAGTCAAGCCCAGCCGTCCCAGCCCCAGGTGCAAGCACAGGCTCCGCCTCAGTTCGAGTCCCAAACCCCAACACAGCTCTCTGAACCACAGATAAAACATCCTGCCCCATCTCCGTCTCAGGTTGAGGACCACACTCTAGCAAAGAGACCTCCTGTGGAGTCTAGTGAGAAACAACCTCAATCGCAGCCTCAGACTGAGACTCAGGGCCCCTCTCCAAGCTCCAGTGAAGTCCAAGTCCGGCCAAAATCAATTCAAACCCAGTCTCAGTCTCGACGGGACTCCAAAGAGCTGAAAGCACCACAGAAGGGATCTAGTGTTTCACAACCTCCTAGTCGTGGATTGGGAGAAGCCCAGGCCCGCACAACTCGCCAGGGGTCATGTGACACCCAACCTCCATCTCAGGGCTCTCGTAGAAGTTCCAGTGAGACTCAACCCCCTCAGAAAGATGACAGCAAGACACAATCACTGCGCAGAGGCTCCAGTGAAACAGCCCAGCGCCGTGGTTCAAGTGAGGTCTCACGTCGGGACAGTGGCGAGGCCCAGCAACCTCGCAGAGGATCGAGTGAGTCACCAACGTCGCCTGCGGCTTTGGGGCAAGTCGTAACCCGGTTAACAGGGCTTCTGGGGGAGCAGTGGGCACAGCTGGGGAGCGGCTCTGGAACTCAACAGACGGCCAGCCAGCAGGAGAGCCTCAGCACACAGAAACAGACGGCAGGGAAAAGAGCAGAGGCAGGCAAAGGAGCAGCAGCCAAGCCTGTGGGGAAAGCAGTCCCTGCAGCAACAACGGGGAAACCAGCAGGGAAGCCTGGTCCTTCCAAAATGAGCTCTATTCAAAGTCAACTGGTCAGCTCGCTCAGCGTTCTCTCTGCCTTCTACTCACCGGGCCAGAAAGCTGCTGCTGCCAACAAACAGCAAGAACAAGGTAGGCCTGTGGTTCAGTTAGGACCCCATGGTTTATACTACATACACATTTGTGAATCTGTCTGTCATATACCTGCTTACCTATTTGTAATAGACTCTGGCGATACACATTCCATCCCATCCGAAGAGAGATGTGTCTGTTTACACTGATATGTGTGACGTAATTATCCCGAGGACAACCCCACTGACAGAACGCAAAGCTTTTTCCAATATGTCAGGTTTGACTGCTGGGAGAGAGGGACAGTTACAGTTTGGATTTTTATCTTGTGGTCATCCACAATGAAATGAATCGATTTGAAGAAACATAGTGGCTGATGCACAGGCGTGTAAATCATGGAGCTGAGTATTTTTTCCAATAATAGCAAGCAGCTTCATCAATAGTGGTTCCCATCCTGTTATTTGTGCTTTCCCGAATAATGTAATCAGATTCAGGTACATCTCTATTAATTACAACATGTCCCTTCTGGTCTCTGCCAAGACACTCTGCCTGATTAATGTGTACATGTACACCTCTCTAGCCTTGAATATCAATTTCCCATCCTCTCCCTTGAACAAGAAGGCCAACAGGAGCAGCCGAACATTGCCAGAAGAGTTTGACAGATTTCTGTGGTGTCACTTTTATAGATCTTTGTAGTAGTTCAGGTAGAACGCATATCAGCACACAGCTGATGTAAGACACACACTATTACTATCAAACTGACAACAAGGTGGTGTATTTACAGCAAGCTGGTCTGCTTCATAGTGACTGTAGTTTCTTTTCTCTGCAACCTGAAGCCACACCATTCCTACTCTATTATTTAGAAATACTCTCCTGATGTGCTGTCAAATCATGCCTTTTGGTGCTACTATCAATAGCACTATATCAACACAAGGCTTATTTTCTATCTGACTCATTGTGGTAAGAATGAAAGGTAATGCTATGCTTCTTTTTAGGATCCCTCCTTGGACTGAATCTGTGTTTCTCTCTTGAAAGACAGGCCTCTATACTAAATGTAACTGGTTACATTTTTGAAAGACAGTGCAACAGAACACAAAAGATACTCGCCACTGTATAGTAATTGTCACACTGACACTTTACCAGTGGTCTAATGAGTCTGAGTGATGTGGAGTTCATGGTTTAGTGTCACATCTATCTGCTAATATTTATGAAATGCCTACCTTGCCTTCTAGTTCACAGTTATAAGTCTTATTGATTTATTTTTCTGAAATCCAGGCCCCATCTTTATACTTGTATACCTTGAATAACTTGAATAACAGTGACGTTAACAAAGTGTAACAAAGGTAAGATTGATTAATTAACAGTAAAGGCAAACACACTTACACACACGCTCACACATACAGTATGCATGTGCATACAAACGCTTGCTTATGCGTCAGATGGACACTCAAGCACAGACCCACACACACACACACACACACATCAAACGGGCGATGCTTTTCTTCCCTCCCTTGATGTCTCGCTGTTCTGTTTCTGGCCCAGAAGCTGAAGTACAGAGTGACTCTGCTATCACACACATATTTTATGTTCAGAGTTCATTTAAAGTTCAGTGTGGGGAGTACAGTATAAAAGAATGATTTTATGTGTTTTGTGTGTGTGTGTGTGTGTGTGTGTGCGTGCCCAGATCTGTATATATACACAGTATGTGTTCTCTCAAGATTGTCACTGTTTGTATGTGGTTGCTTTCTATATCTTTGACATTTGACATATTCAGCCTGACATCTTTAACCTCAAATTACGTCAGTGTTTTACTTCCAACAACAGAAACCACTGCCGCGACTCTGAGAACTCTCGCTCATCCCAGTCATCAGAGACTCAAGCTGAGCTTTAGAGATTTGTATGGATGAGTGAAATGAGTGTCTCTGACACAGTGAGGGAAGGTTAAATTACACCACTGTATTATTTATTGGAAGATGGCAAGAGGTTGTATTAAAATGCCAAAGATGTTATAAACTTCCCCTCTCCCTGCTGCTATCTCCTGAGAGAGCTACTGGATCTAAAACCACTCTTCTTCTTCTTAGATGGTGGTCACTGGGATCTTTTCAGCCGGTGGCTTTTGGCTCAAAGCCACATCAATATGTCCTTGCATAAAACATTACGGAACCTCTGCACCATGTCTGCTGTCAGGCACAACTAAGACAGCCATGCCGGGCTTAGAGCCAAGGGGAGTCAGCAAAGGCAGAGCCCATGCAAAATCAATTATAGGACAGTTACGTACATAAGGAGGCCTGACAATGTCAAGGTTGTATGTTGTCATTAAGGCCTATAATCTTGATCTGTGTGTATTTCCCTGGTCCTGCTTTGGGTGGTCCTGAAATACATTTTTGTACAGCCAAAATAGCTGCAATAGTCAGTCAGTTTGACCAGGTTGTTTTCTTTAACACATGCTTTAGCATCTTATAGAAAATAAAAGTTTAGTCTAATTGTCATCATGTTATAATTGTGTAATCCCTAAATACCTCACATTAACAGATTTTTGTCAGGAAATCCTATTAAGAAAAGTCATTTGTCTTGACAGTGTGGTATTATTCACACATTGGTTTTATTGTTGTCTTTGTATGGAGTAGAGAGATGGGCCAACAACTTCCCATTTCTCTACCAACACTACTTGATGAGCTATACTTGCTTGTAATTGCATCCAGAGGTTCTTCAGTATCATCTGGTCTCAAAAGGTTTTTTAATAGATGTACATACATAAACACACTGGCACACAGAAGAACCCACAGAAACATAAAGAAAAAGATAAAGCACTTATTTTGATATGAGGAAATGTTATGTATGACTCTTGGAGAGACTTAAACTACAGCAACAATGGCTGCACATTTGTATGGACATGGTTTTCTAGAGGCTATTCAATTACACAGCTAGTAACAAAGAAGTCTTGGAAACTCCACTGGAGGTTGAACACATTGGCCCAAAATCTCTCATTAGGTGCTTAATTGGGTCTACTCATTCACTCAGTTTTTTTTTCTTAAATTTGTCACCAGTCTGCAAGTTCCTTATTGTACTAATGCACATCAACAGCAAGTGTGTTTGAAGTGAGTCTCAGATCATGCATGTATGGCTCAAGGATCAACATGGATTAGTAACCATGAACGGGATGTCTCTCTAACCACTGAGCCACTGAAAAACAACCTACTACTAATATGAGTTTTCTTGCCTTGCATGCACACAGACAACAAACAAACATATACAATATACACACAAACTCCACACAGGCCTAATAAGTTTTTTCCCACCCTCCCTTTTCTTTCTCATCTCCCTTTCTCCCTCTCCCTCTGTCCTCCTCTTCACCAGGTCTCAAATCTATTATGAAGAAAAATGGTGTCGCTGACAAGCAGGGGAACAAGGGAGCCAAGAAAAACCTGAAGTTTGTTGGGGTGAATGGAGGGTAAAATCTTCTTTTTTAATCAGTATCCAAATACGTGATGAATGTCTTTATGTGGGCTGCAGTGTGTTTTTGTGCATTTTCATTTGTCTCCTTATGCTTTTTTATTTCTCACAGGAAAATTAACCCCTTTGTGGACATTATTGCAGAATAACTGAATGTAATATTATATATTATCCTGATTCAATTTAAGAAATTCACAACAGGGATTACAGATCTTCAGTTTTCAGGAGTTGCCAGGTTTAATGTGTCACATTCTGCAAAATGGCTTCAGTCGGATTAGCCAGTTAGCCAGAAACTGACTCCAGGTAATCCTAGAGTATTTCAATTGATACCTGGTTTTGGTCCTGTAGAAAGAGCGAAAATGCAATAAATGTATAAAACCTAATTTAAATAATGTACAACCGGCTCAATTATTTAAGAAGGGCTCAAATCTTTTGCCCATCTAGGCCTCATTAGTAAGATATTGTTCATGCTCATCACAGAGAATTCTCACAAGGTAAATATGTGTTCATCCTTACATTTTAGTAACCCATGAGGAACAGTTTGTATTTTCAAATTACTGTCTGGTCATATCAGTTCAAGATGAAAATGAAACGTCCATTTGTCAATGATGCAGCATTTTGCAGTATGACAGCTTTCACATTGTTCACCTGACTTTGACCACAGTGACTGTGAACTAAGTCCAGCTGTGTCTCACACATGTGCTTCATGCTGTTCGTCATCAAGGCTCATTTGAAGACACACTGCCCTGAATTTGACCTCACTGTTGCTGCTGAGAGTGTGAATGTGTGTGTGTATATGAATGTGTGTTGTACATTATGGGATGAGTGTGCATATTTTTTGTCTGTATTGATGATACAGTTCTTTGTGCAAGTCTGCTTACGTCAGCATTTGCTGATGCTGGATGCAGTGTGTGTGTGTGTGTGTGTGTGTGTGTGTGTGTGTGTGTGTGAGTGTGTGTGTATGCGTGCTCATAAAAGAAGATGAAAAGAAGAGGATGAATTTTAAGTAGGCAGATGGTAGTGGTTGGAAGAACAAAGATGTGTCCTTGGACAGTATATAGAGAAGTGGATGGAGATGGAACCACCGATTGGTTTGTGGACTACTGTTTTGAAGCCTTGAGTTTAGAAATATGAGGGTCCTCATCTCGAAGGAGCCAGAAGTGACCATATTTGGATGAGAGGGTGGAGCTCATGGATGTAGCTGGGGAGGAGCTGGGGGTGGATCTGACTGAGAACCTGAGGACACACTGTGGTAGCAACTTCTCAATTACATCTATTTTACTAAGGTAATGAGTTAAGTGAGGAGTAGGGTTGTTTTCTCATAGACTTTAATTCAAGTGAATTTCTTTTTGCAACCAGTGGAGTCGCTCCCTGTTGGCCATTAGAGAATATGCAGGTTCTTCTGCGTTGGCTTCACTTTTCAGACCTGAATGCAACATCCACTTGTCTATATATTGTCTGTGGGTGTGTCTGAGTGCAGGGAGATCTCTCTCTGGCTCGTCTGATTCAGTTGGTGCTACAGTTATAACATGAGGCATCTGTAAGCACACAAACACACACGGATGTGTTTGTGTAACTTGACCCATATAAAGATCTTGGATGCTCACTCCAACCTTAACTATAAATGCTTTTGTAGATCATGTGTAATCCTAACATTTAGCCTAAACATATGAGTAAGACCAAAACCAAGTCTAGTCCTAAAATAAAAGTTGGTTAACCTTGTTGGGACCAGATTTTGTCCCCAAATGGGAAATGGGTGCGGACAGATTTTTGTCCTCCCAGTGCTCACATTTATGAACACAAACACTTTTGAAGACAAATAAAAACAAACATCGCCACAGAGCTACATGCTCATCCACATATTATAGTAATTACCTCAGTTATGAACCCAACAGCGATCCACTTCTCTGTCAAAGCAACAGCAGCTAAGACATTTGTAAGCCCACTGGTTCTTTCTCTCAGATGAGAACTCAAAGTTTCATCCAAAATGTTTCAGTGTGTGCTCAGTCTCATTTTTGTGTGAAATCTCAAAAATGGAAAAACTAATGAATCACAAGAAAAACCAAATGCATATAGAGTAGAATAGTGTAATGGACTGTGCCTCATCCCAGTCAAAAAGAAAAAATCAGTCTATTTTTTAGGACCATACACATCTAACAATACATTATTTTTCTTGTTTTCTTCCTGCAATGTTTCCAATGTTCCTCATTACTTGTTGTTTTACCTCCTACATATCAAGGAAATGGCTGCTATGAGGAGTGTGTTTTATACTCCTGTGTTCCTGTTCTTATATTCCCAAGCTTCATTGTTTTATGACCTGCTCGCCTTTGCTATGTTTTGTCAGAGTTGTGGTGAGGTCTATTTCTTCCTCCCTGTTTTAGAATGAACTGAAGCTTAATGGCCATCCTCCAGAACAAATACTTAATTATCAGTGGTATTGTAAGAAGCTCTTTTATAAACACACACTAAAAGATAGGCATGCCAATAAGAAGTTTGGTCCACATCTAGTCTGTCTCTTGTGTTTTTAACCCTCGTTCTGGACAATAAATGCCTCCCTATCTATGTTGAGCTATTTATAATGAGACAAACATGTGAGACAACAATATTTTCTCTGACTATCTTTAGGCTTTCGCCCACACCAGGGAGTGGGCTGCTGTTTGTACTTCTTCTCTTTGGATGGTCTAACCCATCTTTGCTCTCCCTTGAGCTCCTCTGGAATCCAGGGAATGCTGCGTGGCCCCTGAACGCCTCTTGTGGTGTGGCGTCTCAGTTTGTGTGTGCGAGTGTGCGTCTGCAAATGAGCATGAATCAGTTGCATTCAATATGAGACTTATCTGATCATTGGCCTCACAGAGGTTCCTTCATGATACACCCCAGTGATCTCACCCATGCATACATACACACACGCACGCACACACACACACACACACACACACACACACACACACACACACACAACCCCAGAAACCTCCACAGCTCTAAACATATCATCAACTTTTCCTCACTGAACAAGGCTGTGTTTTGTCAAAGGTTGAATATGTGAGTGTGCAAACATACCTATGGATTTTCATGTATATGTTTAACTGTGTGAAGGATGTTTTTGGATATGTGGGCCAAGGTTGTATTAGACAAGCATCTTTTTCATGTCGTGCTCGAGGCTTAGAGGGGACTGACGTGTTCGCATTTATCTTGCCCTGACTTATGTTGACTTTACTTTCATTTTTAGTTTTTACCTGCTTAGGTGTTTGACTGATGTGGTGGCTTCTGTATGTCTAATTTCTGTACACATGCTTACTTTTACTGAAGAAACATGAGCCCAATGTTTCAAAGCCTTCATCATGATGTCTGCTCTGCATACATTAAAGATGGATTTCCGTTGAGCTAGGAAGTAGTTTCTCCTTTTTAGGTAAAGATCGTCTCCTTAAGTCATTCAACGCAAACTCAAGTACGAAAAAGCTTTTTCATAGGTGATATAATGTGGATATATCTCAGAGTATTGTGTCAAAATTGCGCATGTGTCCACTTGTGTCCTCCAGCTATGAGACGACATCCAGCGAAGAGTCCAGCGGAGATGAGAAGCCGAAGGTGGAGGTGGAGGAGGAAGACAGCTCAGAACCAGAGGTGGAGAAGGAAAAGGAGACGGAGCCTCAGCTGGCAGAGAAGCCTGAGGACAGAGATGAGGCCCAGCAGAAGGATGCAGAGGTCTCAGCTGAGGGAGGAGGTGCTGCAGCAGCTGCAGAGAAGGAGGGTGACAAAGACCTGCTGGATCCAGAAGAGGCTGAAGGGTGAGACAGAGAGTAAAGCTTCATTTATGGTTGTGTGTATAAGGGGTTATGTCATACAGAGCTTGTGCATGTATGAGCTATAATGACCTGTGATTGGTCAGCATGTTGCTTTCTATTGCTGATAGGGCTTTTTGAAAGTGAAGAGAACATGAGGCAAGTTGAAAAAAAGACTTGTTTTTCAGTAACACACGTCCAGCAAAGCCAACTGAACTGCAAACCCTCTGATCGCCATGTCGCAGCTGCACAGAATAGTTTCATGTCCAGTAATGAAACGAGGTGAACCTTCCCACGGCAGCTCATATCTTAAAGTTAATTACAGAATGTAATCACAGTCGTACAGGAATATAATTAAAGCACAACAATCACATACAGTACATTCATAAAGATGACAGTGTGACGTGTGATGTCAGGGAAGCACAAGGGAGAGCATTGTTTTGTGTCTGGCTACAGCCTACATACTTTGTAGGCTGAGGCAGGTGCTGAATGACACTTCAATATACAGTGGGCCACACACACACACACACACACAGAAATCCAATTATAACACACTCATACCTACTTACACTGCTCGCCTCTTAATATCTTGCACAGACTCAGTGCCTCACTCACACACCATAAGCCTCAATTTCATACACATACACACTACATGCGCACCTGTGTCCACACACACACTTTAACGTACAGTAAGCTTTGCACAAGCACACACAACTTGCTCCTACACACTTCAGTATGAGCTGCTCTCACTCTAATAGAGGTCTCAGACAGACACACAGGCACACTTCGTTCCCCTACAGTGCCAGGAGTCACAAAAAGCAAATAACTAGCAGCGATGTCGTCCCTGCCACTGACTGATCACTTGTCTCTCCCAGGTATATGGACAGGGCTGAGGGCCCCTGGGGGCAGACAGTAGATGGGGTCCCTAGGAGAAGGCAGACTTATATTAACTCATCACTCAAGACCTGTCTGATCATTCCTATGTGTGTGTGCTTGTACATACAGGGTATGTGTGTTTCATGGCTGTAGTACGGTATACATGCGAGTGTCATCCACTCCGACTTAGTGCTGCTTCAGATGTACAGTATGACTGTGCATGATAGATGAGCAGTATGAGCACTCAGTGGACATTATTGGACAGTGAATCAGTTTAAACTGTTACCATCGAGGTTTGCATGTGCTTTCAATGTGTCAGACTGCTGACTGATGTACGCACACTGCAGAGGCCCACGGGGCATCTTTTATCGCTTGTTTTCATCCCAGACAGAATTTACACAAGAACCAAAGTAGCCGTCTCTTGGCCATGTGTCATGCAGACTTGATGGTATTTCCACATTAAACCTGGAAAAGCAGTAAAGAAAACAATAGGGAGAACAGATGTGGAGTGCGCCGGGTTAAATTTTGATGTTTTTTCACTTCCAGATACTCCTGGTCTGCTTGGAAGTTCTAGACTAAAAAAAAAGTTAAGAGATTATCATATCTATGATGGGTCAAAAAAGCTGCTTCTGACTGTGTTGTCTGGTCTGTTTCCAGGACAATGGTTGACCAGAACTTCATAGATGCTTGCCTCTATGTAAAAGACCGCATGGAAGAGGTTTCATCCCCAGATAAAGAAATGGTAAGATCATTCTTTTGACTGTTAATTCTTCACAACTGTGGAAAATGATTCTATGCACTTCATCAAATCTAGCTTGACTGCAAAGTTCATGTTCATGGTTGTCAATCTGTTTTCCATGCTGTATCAACTATAGGCTCTTGTTATGTGTCACTCCGCTTTCCAAATTCAGTTTCAGTTTGACAGTGATAAAAAACAGCTTTTGTTCAGGGAAAATGCTCCAGGTTCCCTGTTGATGTTCTGTTGGAGCTCTTTGACTTCAAGGAGTAGAATAATATCGAGTGATGTGGTTTACAGCGCCATTCCTCAGGCTGAAAATGCAAGCTGCTCAACAGCCCAAACAGTAAAAAATAAGTTCAGGGAACAATAAAAAGGCTGCCACAGGCGGCTTTTTCATTTTTATCTTTTCTCTCCTTTCTCTCTCCTCAGCGTCAGGTTTTAGTGGTACTCTACCAGGAGTGGTTCAGGGTCTCCAGTCAGAAAGACTCTCAGGCCGACACTGTCAGATTATACCTGCGGCAAGTGAGCTTGACCACGCCAACTCTCCTGCCATATGTAGTGAACTTGACAGACGGCAATGGGAATATGGCCCTCCACTACAGCGTGTCGCATTCAAACTTCCCTGTGGTCAAACTGCTGCTGGATACCGGTGAGATGCAAATGACACACCAGCTGCACGCAGAGCAGAAGCACAGACATACAGAAATACAATTTTAGCTCAAGAAAGTGGATGCACAAAAATGTTGACTGCATAAAACGTGTTTGTGTCTCCAGGTCTGTGTGAGACAGACAATGTGAACAAGGCGGGCTACACTCCAGTGATGCTTGCTGCACTGACGGCTGCTGAGACCCCCGATGATCTGGAGGTGGCACAGCAACTGTTGAAACTGGGCGACGTCAATGCGTGTTCCAGACAGGTAATAGAGGTATATGCTTGCACTGACGCATGGCTTCCCCCTGTGTTTACGGTCTCTGAGGATTTGCTGTGTTGTGTGATGTGTTATTTTTGTACAGGAAGTTGTATTTCAGGGACAGTAAGTCCTCTGGGGAAATGAGGACATGTTATGTAGGAATTTTTTTAAGTGGGTCACTTTACACTTTACATATTTTTTCTTGACAGCAAGGCCATCTATAGTGCAAACCAAACAAAATCTATAAATGGGAAGAAATAGCATGTTTGGCTAGGAAAACATACTGAAGCCACAGGAACTGTCAAATGTTCTGTTTGCACATTGTTGAATGCAGTCACACAGTGTAAGAAATGTATCTTCATGCAGTTTTACTCATCTTTCCTTCTCTATTTCTTCCTCTATCCCCATTTTCCTCCCTCGCCCCCAACTCTGCATCCCTCTTCATTTATCTCTTCATCCCTGCCTCTCACTGTTTAATTCTAATTGTCACTCTTTCTCCAGGCCGGCCAGACGGCGCTCATGCTTGCGGTGAGCCACGGCCGAGTTGCCATGGTGAAGCTGCTCCTGAGCTGCGGCTCGGATGTAAATGCCCAGGACCGCGAGGGCTCCACGGCCCTGATGTGCGCCAGCGAACACGGCCACACGCACATCGTTCGTCTGCTGCTGGAGACGGGACGCTGTGACCTCAGCCTCACAGATAAGGTACGCTGTTACAAAGCTGAAACGACACTATCTGCTGGAGTGTTGTATAAGATGTTTCACCTCTCATCTAAGATGGTATAGAAAGTATCAAAGATGAGCTGAACGTGTTGTCTCATCCACTCTGACACATAAGACCCCTTCAAGCCCTTGTTCAGATTGTCCATGCTCTCTTTCTATATTGTTTGGCTTATCTTTTAACTGGACATAAATTGAGGCATTTTTTGGTTCTCACCACTGTGCAGAACTGTACTTTAGTCGCTGCACTTCACTGCATGAACAACGTGGTTCCACTGATGTTTAAACATGCAGTCCCATGGGTGAACTGTTGTCTTAAACTACTTTCAGACTGGGACAAAAAACCCACTAACATCTGGCTTTTGTCTTCAGTGGGAAAGGGCACAAACAGCATTCACATGCGGGTCATATGCACTTCAGTCATGACAGGTATCTATTAGCTCCAGCTCTGATCAGCAGTGATGGAAACAGGCTAATTTTTGTGCTGTGCTGTGTTGAGTTTGAAAGAGAGACTGAATTAAAAGATATAAAAAAGTAACCACCATAACGTTGTCACTGGAATCCATGCTGCTTTCTACTGTTCCCTGTTTTCCAGCACGCTTGTGACATTGAATGTGACACAAAAGGAAAAAAATAGATGTCTATTGGCAGTGGTAAAGGAGTCAATCACCTACTTTTAGCAAGTATATCTGCCTGTACAAAACTTGCATATATATAATTTGGTGTCAAAATGGTATTAGGGTGTCAGAATGCATCTCAACCCAGACCACATATGCTCACTGACAAACACAACATATACAAAATATACAGACAAAAAGAGCTGCTCTCCATAGGCAAAAAAATAGCTTCAATATGGGTTCACCTCTAACCCCCACACTAACTAATTCACACAAGGAGCAAGTGGCAAAGAAGACACTGATCCGTACTGAGGGGAAGCTTAAGGCAAAAGCCTGAGACTTCCTGCCTGTGCTGTCTTTGGCTTAATTTGGACTATGGTGACTCTTCCATAAGAGTTCATTCCTCAGTGAGAAGCCAGGGATCACTGCTTCATTTCAACAGCTAGTTATTTGCTGCTTGTGCTATATGAACGGCCGCACAGTTCCTGACTCAAACATGCTGTAGAATATGAGACATCAGGCAGCCCCTGTGGTCAGCGCTAGGTGCTGCCTGGCCCACATGTAGTTGATTGATTGTTCAGTGTATGCATTATTGATTTCTCTAGATTTATGGTTCCCCTCTGCAGTCCAAGGTGCCCAGTCAGAGAATGGCCGGATCAAGTCTGGTGCACTTAGCCCTCGCACACAGTCCCGTAAACAATGATGTTAACACTGTTGCAACACTGTTGCTGCTCCACACCTGCATCCAACTGGATGCCACATGGATGACAGAGATGAATCTATTCAATCATCCCATTCTTGTATAACATGTGCCTCTGGTAGACCATTTGCTGCGTGACCCCCACACACAACACATGAACACGCTATATGTAGTGACAGTGGGGGACAAACATCTCAAACCTGAGTAGAGAAATAAATGTGTCTGGCAAGCAATTCAATAAATCATATGCAAGTGAGTGAAGCAGTTTGTTCAACAGGTTTGATACATTTACATAAAGTGTAATACAGAGCGAGTCACAATGTTCAGAGACATCTGTGTTCCCACGAGACAAGAGGTCTCTCTCAGTATGCAGCCTTGTCTGTTCTAGTTTCCGCTAATATCTAATATCTAGCCTTTGATTAGAAGAATAAGTAGGAGACGCCGAGACACGCTGTGAGAACGATGCAGGAAGTTACAAGCAGCGTTATAGATCATTGCCGGTTCAGTCAGCCGGGAACATTTATAGCAACGTGTCTTAATTCATGTCTCAAGCAGCATCTTAACTATATGGAGATGGAAGTGCTCGCATTCTGGAGAGACTTGTTCTTCCAGCGACGTCTTAGGAGGAATGTTATCCACAAGGATGCAAATATAGATTTCTCATCTCCTTTTTGATAATTGCTACTCGAGCATGACTTGTTCCATAAGTAATGAATATGCTGGGAGACAACTACAAGTATGTGAGTTGTTTATGAATACAGCGATTGAAAATAAACCTGATTGCATCGCCAATGTTGGTGAATCAAACAAACAAAGCTGTTCAATTATCAGTAAGAGCAGTGACACCAAAATCATCCATCATCCATGTTTAAGACTGAGCAAAAGACAGATATCCTTTAAGCTAATTGGTTGTTGAGCTTATATATGAAATTAAAAACTAGTGCAGACACAACAGATGCTCCTGTGTTGTATTACAGTTCCTTGTGCAGGTCCATAAAAACACAAATAACACATTTTCAGATTTTTATTGGTCTTGTTTTGTTTTTTGTTGCACTACTCATATTGTTACTGGAGAACTAGTTTAGAATGTTTTTCCACTAAAGTGTCAAACCTCTTACTGATGTTTATGTCTTTTATGCACTGGAATATTTCCTGTTTCTCTTTCCATACAAAACCCTCCCCAGGCTTATTATTTAATCACACAGGCAATTTCTGCATGATGCAAAGAAGCTTATCCGTGGATATTATTATAATCTTTGTTGCACATTTTAATGTGTAATTTGGGAAGAGAACGATTAGATCAGATTTACAGAAAACTGGCATTTCACATTCCAAGAAAGGCGAAAGTGCTAAGATTTATTTTCAAATACTCAGCTCTGGCAGATGCAGTCTGTAACATAATGGCCAGTAGCTGGAGATAGAGCGAGACAACACTGCCACTGTCAGGATGAGAAGAGTCACTGCAGCGTCTTTGATGTGAAGCTGTGACATTTTCTATTTGTTTTTCTTCAGAATGGACAGACAGCACAGTCGGTGGCAGAGGGAGCCTCCCACCAAGACATAGTTGACCTTCTGAAGGCCCACGCTGAGACCCAGGCCTCTGAGCCCTCGTCCACCACGGACCTCCTCTGAGCCGGGCCGACCCTGTTTACTTCTCCAAACCGCTCCAGCTAGCCGACCCCCAACCCTTCAATTTCTAAGACCCTCTGCCCACCAACAAAGAGGTCAAAGGTTAAATTAAGGACACGCTGACGCCATACAAGACTCTGTATGATCAGTGGGGAAAGAGGATATGCTCTGTTTACCGTGGAACTACATATAAACCTCTGAGACTGGACTGTCCAGCAATGTACGCCCACACTTTTCTTCCACATCTCTGCCAACATGCCCTGTGGATGTTTATGGATATGCTGCATCAAACCACTCAGTGGACAGAACACAAAGGGCGCCGGTTGGATTGATGAGAAGATATTGCCATATTGACAACTGTGATTGACAGGATATTACTTAGGGAACAAGGTGAGAGTATAAAGAGTGATCAGGGATGGACAGATTGGCGAGTGGATGAAGAGGTCTGACGAACTGCTGCTTCTCATCATCAACTAGCTCTTCAAGCAAAATACTAAGCACATGATCTACCTTTCAAATATACAAGATTAAATATGACATGATTTCTATTTTTTCTTTCATGACATTGACATCATTCTTTTCATATTTGGACATAAGCCATTATTAAAAAACACAGTATATGTAGAATATTATTCTAACAGATTATAATCATATACAAACACAGAAACTGTATTTTCTACTGCACTTTTTTTATTGTGTTTGTGTACAGTAAATAGTCCTCTCTAATATCGATGTCCAGAAGAAACTATATATCTCCAAAAGTGCAAATTAGAAAATTAATTAAAAAGGATATAACTTCTTGTCAAATTTCCCATCATTCATCGGATATTTGACATAATTTAATGTATTATTTTTTGCCATAGTAATGATGTTTTTCACATACAGGACATGGGAGACCATCATCCGTGAATTACTGAATAACAAATGGTTTAGATGGACATAAAATGTTTCTTGTTGGACACAAAAGAAATGATTTTTATAACCACAATATAACCAGATTAAAGAAAGACGAAGGTCTTCTCATAAGGAGATTGTACTGTTCGGAAGGTGCTGCATGCCGATACACAGTTACTCCCCTACTGGCTGTCTTATACTACTAAACAACAGTATGTTGTAATACTGTATGTTCTCATGATTAACAACTCTCTCTTTCTGCGTCCCACTGTTCAAATTTTAACGTTAACGTCTTGTTCGCCTGCTTGTTTCAAATCAAACCATGTATGCAACTGCTACAAAATGCACAATGAATGTCAGGCTGGCTGTGATACATTCCAAGAAAATAAATGTAGCAAGTCTAACTATACTGGCATGGATCATGGGACTAACAGAGACATAGGCTGTCAGTGGATGTGACAGATATATGAATGAGCCTGGATATTTTTGCTATGTGTGACTAAAGGTATTTAATTACTATGAAGATCTTGATTGCAAAGATCAGATCTGCCTGTCCTCAAGTTACTAACAATAGTTCACTTTGTTCCTGCCTCAAGGCGTTCATGTTTCAAAACTGACAAGATGTGAAAAGTAAAGCGTTGGTTATGGCTCACAGTCCTAAAAGAAGCAATATGAATGAAATACTACCTTTTCAATCAGAAGCTAGGTAGGGAGAGTGGCTTTGGTCTAGCCTTAATCAGACGACCGTCCTACATGTTCGAGGTGTGTTTCAGGGAGTGTGGTCTTTGTCTTCTGTTTTCCACAAACCCACATTCCTAAAGTATCTTAAAACAGGAGTACTGGTCTGATAAAAATGTTTACAACTCAACAAGCTCCCCTTCAGTGGCCCCTGCAGAAATCATCAGTCACCAGTTTACAGGAAACAAAGGGATCAATCATTTTACCTGTGAATGGGCATCTGGAGGAGTATTTTCACCCTTCTGGAGAGGGATCGTGACTGGTCGACGTAACTGTGCAGTTTTTGAGAGCTGACATTTAAACCAGAGCTTTGACTTGATTTAGTATTCACCTCCATAATCTCTCAAAGACATTACACAGGAGTAGTCACAATGGAAGCAGCGGAGGCCAAGATATGCTGACTTAAAGTTCCTAGTATGAGTCAAGCTCCAAAAACACTGGATACTTCCATTCCCATAATGCAACCAATGGCAACATTTTTGCCAGGTAAATGTCCATGTCATTCAAACTCCTTACTACCAGTTTGTAAGGCGGGCTTTCTGTTCTAAATTTTCGGTCTCTGATATAAACCTAATAATATCACATGGATTCCTTTGACTGACTTTACAAAGCTCCTCCAGAGAAAACACGATACACCTGTGCTCATGTGTACATTTGGTGTAGTGCCTCTTTAAATGGTGACTGCCGGGATTACTGAAGGTGGAATTTAAAGGGGAATACCACTCATTTTAACAACTGCCATATCTGTGGTCTGTGACAGTCCAGTCTGCATTTACAGTCAGAAAGTAAATCACGTCCCACGGAGGCTGGATTGTGCTCTGAGATTTGGATCGCAGCTCAGCATTTGTTTCTTACTGACAAATCAAACATCTTGACTCTTATTATTAGTTTTAGAAATTCCAAATGTATTCATTTGCTTTATTCCTGATTAACTATATTGTCACACCTACAGTATATAGAGCTGATTTAAAAGCTGAATTTAACAATCTTTCTGAGATGCAGTGTGATCTGACCACTAATCCTCCACCAGTACTCTCTCATTCCCAGACACTTTATTAATGTGGGTGCTAATATGGGACTGACTGACATGAAGATAGACCTATTATATAAAGTATCTTGATTATATATAGTATTATATATAGTATTGTATACAGTGGCTGCATTTACTCAGCAACAACGGGAATTTTCAACAGTGGCTTAGTAACCAGATCATCATTTGTTGAGTCACAAAGTAGCACAGATTTTCTCAACAACGAGGCTGCATTTACACGTGATCAGAAACTCTGAAGTCTGACTGTGCAGCACATCTGATCATTATTGGCTGTCTGTATATTAAGGGAGGGAAATTAGAGCCTGTGTAGCTTCCCACATCTCAGACAGCTAAAGGATGATCTTATCTGTGCTGTGCGAAATATCTGGTATATCCGGTCTTCCGTGCCTGTGTATTAAGTCTTAAAGTAAATCGCTTCCATATGTTTAATCCAGTGTGACCCAGATGTAATAAGGTTTCATAACTGGCTCAACACCAAAGAACTGAAATCAAATCTGTTTCACATGGGTTAAGTATATACTTTTATCTGTTCCTGTAAATTCAGCCAAATACATGTACATACAGTATTGTGAAAAATATATAACAAGTATTGTCTGACAGTTTGATCTAAAAATTATATGAAGTATTTATTCCAAATGCTATATTTTTTAACCATATATAGTATACTTATGTATGCATGGACAAATATTCCAGTGATTCTGTGTGAGGGGAATCTGGATGATTGATAATGAAATTATGCTGAGTGTTCCCTGATGATGTGATTATTCAGCTTGTCTTTGATTGGTTGGCTGGTATAGTACATGTGTGATTTGATAAGGTTGTGGACTGTGTCACGTGACCTGTAATGCTAGCGTTGACATTTGTGGGGAAAATATGAAGCTGATTTGACACTGGCTTAAGCTATAGGGGCAACGTCTCCCATGTTTGAAGACCCATGTGAAAATCAAAGTGTATTTACATGACAGAGTCAAATGTAAAAACTTGTACCTCTCTAAAATATTCCTTGTACGATGGGCTTATATGTTACAAACCAGAGAACTACTTCTAAATAAATAAATATGAAGATGTAAAACTTATTAAATGGCCATTTCATGTTTCAAAAACAGCATTTCCTGCAAAAATAAGATGATGTCTGTGTTGTTTATTTACATCACCAATGTCCTTAATAAAGGCCTTTATTTTTAGTTATAATCAGTAAGGAAATGCACAAAATGTTTTAATCAATGTGTGAAGGAGTGAGTATAGATTTGTAACTTGCAGAATATGGACTAAAGTTACTGATTAATCCTTTAAACTAAACTATAATTTTAATACAACAACTACCTGATAGACAATATTTCTTATCATCTGGTACCTTAAAGCAGCCTAAACATTTAGAAGGAAATCACTGTGTTGCGATGATTAGATCAAATTAGATAAATTTTTTTTTAGCTTCAACAGAAACAAAAGGTTCCCCTGTAAACATAATAAATATAGTCATAGTGCAGCTTATACATCAAACAACTTGTGAATGCTTGATTTGAATCAACAATAGAAATGAAGTGAAAATGTTTTGATATGCAGGATCTCACATGGATGAAGGCGGTGTTATGTAGTCAGTGCAACTAGATGCTTACATGTGCATGTGGTGACCTCAACTCCAATGCTGCTATATGGTGTAATGAAAAACAGCAGCCAGCAGATGGTGGCATTGCAGTATGGTAAGAAAACTAACTGAGGGACGAACGCTAGCTCAAAGGCAAATGGTCTTGACTTCTTGAAGACATCTCTCATAAAAAAGTGGGGGCCATTCACATATTGAGAATGTTAAGATCACGTTTGATCATAAACCAAATGGCAGCCAGGTGAGAGTCGCTGGAATCATAGGGGTCAAGGGTCAGTCAGGATGAGGCGAAACACCCAATTGTCTTTGACTTCTTAATATACAATGACCTCCGTTATTGAGAAACCTCCCACCTTCCTAACTGATGACCACTTCTCAAGAAAGCAATGAGAAAATATAACGTCTTAATGAGTGGAAGAACTATTGATAACATTAAGCTAAAGTGACAGTAGCAATGCCGGTGCAATGTTTCTGAATGAACGTACAGTATGAGCATAAACACTGCTTCCAGACTGCAGTTCTCTCTAAACCTTTTCTTTACTTTCAGCTGTGGTATCCAGCATAATGGACACTTAATGACACCAATCATTAGATAACCTTGATCATTATGCCACGTTAACTGCTTGATTTCCTGAGGGAGCACGTCTGCACAGAAACACCTGCCATCAACAGACTTTGTATGCTTCTTTCTCAAGTATTTCCTTTGTTCTGGCACTTGCTTGTGCGTACTGAAGACTCTGTTTTGCTCATTTTTGATCTAATTAATCAAATCTGTTTGCTCAGTGACTGTTACACATTTGTCAGATTTTAAAGCAATACGGAAGATTGTTTAATGTAATGAAGACAGTAGCTTTGTGCTCTTTTAAGTGTCACTTTTGTAGCAATGAAAGGAAATGAAGATCAAGAATTTGGGTGCACTCACTAACATGGCTTAAGTTGTCATAATGCCTACTAGCACATGATCTTTCAAACTTTAAATTAGGTCTGTTCCTTTTACATTCTTTTGTCATTCATACAAATATGCGAATGTGCTGGATGCAACTGTAAGATGCTTGGTTTAAGCAGAAACTGAGCTGAACTGGAACAGTTAGCGTAGAAACAACAACAGTAATTCAAAAATAAAAGCATGTGTTTGGATTTTTATGGGTTACATTGTTTATTGCCATTATTATTCTTAATAAACACATACCCATACAAGTAATGATTTACTGTGATACAAAAAAAAACTTTATTGGAATGATTTGATTGATTAAAGCAGACTGGAAATTCATTTTTACAGGAAACAGATGGCTGTTAATCACAAACAGAGAGGAGGAGAGTGATTTGCTCTTAACTGAAGTGGATGATGTGTTAGTGCTGTTGTTCCGGCTGCAGTAATTACATACACACAATACACACTTTATATACGAATAAACATGTGGATGCACACACACACGCAGCCAGGCAATTTTGAATTTCCCTTCATGCACTCTAAGTATTCCCATACACTAAGGAAAGTGGAAGAGAGGATAATGAGTAAAAATGATGTTGTTCTCTCCTCATCAGCTGCTGTCTGGAAGCCAGGGGATTAACAGGAAGATGAAGGCTTAACAGGCAGGTTGCAAATCAGATTTGTCTGAGCACCTTCACCTGTCCCAGCAGGTAGAAAATTTAATTAAATTCATTTCTCACATATATGCTAAAAAAAACAAAAAAACATCTGCAGCCCAAAAGGGTAAAATATTTGTTTTGGTGTAATTGCATCATACACATGTCTATGCTCCTGTTGCTGACTGCCTGTGTGTGTGTGTGTGTGTGTGCAACAGAAATCATTTATAAAGAGAATAAGCCCATCACAGGGAGTGAAGAGCGAGGCCATTACAGGCATCCACTTTATGTAGTGTATGGATGCCCTCAAATTCAACTCACACTGGGCTCCCGTGCCAGCCAATTACACTGATATACAGTGTTTATGTATGAGTGTACACCCCCATGCATGCAAACGCACACTGAGAGGCTGGATTCAAAATGTGAATCTCTGTTAGCAGTAATCCCCCTCATCATACAGAACATATAACTGAACACACACACACATGCACAGATAGAGAAAGAGGAAACAGAGGGGAATATAGAATGCACACACACAAACACATGCATGCACACAAGGGCTCCTAATCTGCATTGCAGATGTTTTTTGTGGCCTCTCTGTCTGCCAACACCGGGATGATGAGCCGTCCTCGTTAGCATGGAGACTTTTAGCTGTAATTATCTGGTAATGGCACTTAGCCCATCAACTCCTCCTCTAGCGTGTTCCAGTGAATGCACACACACACACACATTCTCACACATATATTCGGACGCAAGCACACATCCTGGCATGCAGCTATACAGGCGGACACGAAACGCAGACTGACAGACACACATGGCCACACACAGCTGGACAGAAATCCTTGAATACAGACAAAGAGGAGCACACTCAGACAAACACAAATACAGACAGGCAAACATTAATGGCAACACACACACAGCGAAACAGAAATCCGTGAGTTTGAGTGGATACACACTAAATGCAGAAAACGCACTCACTGGCAAACACAGACAGGCACACACACACAGACACACACAAACAAACACACATAAACACACATACAGCGCGCCATATCCCTGCTCCTCCGTCTGCCCCCATGGCTAATCTGTGCAACTTATTATCCAGGAGATAATAGGAACTGTCATCCATGAGGCAGAGGAAGGAGGGAGACAGAGGGGAGAGAGAGAGAGGCAGAGGCAGAGGGGCGGCCGTGTGTTCACTGCATTTTTAAACAGAAAGAGATTTTACTGCAATAACTTTATGGGGCCAGATGTGGAAAATTAACTGATCCGGCTGCTTTCACAAAGTCGAAACACCTTATCACTGCAACAAAAGGTGCCACAAAGTGTTACAATGGGAGGAGCAAAAGTGCTGATAGACGTAAAATGAAATGGACCAGGAGAGATAGAGAGACAGAGGGAGAGAGGAGAAATGCAGGGAAAGAGCTGATGCAAATGGAAATAACCGAGAGAGGAGGCCGAATGTTAATTTGCTTTTAACAATCACATTTTATTGCAGTGGCTGTGAAACACTTTGTTGTTCGTTCTGTGAAAATGTTCGCACACACAGGAGCGCCATAAACCTGCATCTCCTCGGGAAAGCTCTCAGAGAGCAACACAAAGGCAGAGAGGAAGAAGTAATGAAAAGGAGAAAGAGAGTAGACAATAGTGGAGAATAATTAGAAAGAATAACTCCAGCAGACATAAGCACAGACTCTATGGTCTTTATGTCACGATAGTTTACAGAAAGTGCTGTGCCCTGGAAACAAAATGGCATCTTTCTTGGATGAAAGCAGACTGGAAGCTTGGTCGGGGTTCAGTGCGTTGCTGCACTTACAGTTTTGATGGTGATAACATTAGTGTAGTGGAGGCCTGCAACCAGCAGGGGCAGCAGAACACGTAATTTAGCTTGAACGATGATATATGACCACATGGATGTGTGGGTAGCTGTACCATACTACATACTAATTAAATGCAGGTTTCATTTTGTTTAGAAAAGCAAGATGACAATTCGACGTATTAGGCGCAATTAATTATTAATTATCTTTATTATTATTGTTCCACAACGTAATGCACAGAGGAACCAGACAGACTTTTCATAGCTGAGAAAATGAAAACTTATTGTGGATGAAAAGAAGAAAACAGCTCCAGAAGAATCTCACAGAAAAAATAGAGCACTTTCAATTGACTGTGCCAACAAACAGCCTATTTACACATCCAGCAGACATGAAGAGACATTAGTATTCATTTCGAGTAATGTTCCTGGCCCCTTGATGAATAAAAGTTGAATTTCCACATTATTTCTTTTACCTGTTTTTATGTCTCCTGAGAGAAGCAGCTGTTTCACTGAGTTTTAGAGCTTTTTTCCCCCAAATACAGCTGCCTGCTGCCTCACAGTTTGGCGATTATTCTCTGTGGATCATATGAGTGACATCTTTCACATTATGCACAGTCGTTTCAGTAACAGGAGAAGTGGGTGCTGAGTGAAACACAGCGGAAAGATATTTTAACCTTTTTGAATAATGTTTGATGAAATGCAATTTTAATGGTTTTCATTCAAGTGCTTGTGGATAAAAATATGATTTCCTACCTCAGTATCATGACATGACTGCTTGCCTTCATCTAAAAGTTTAGAGGGGCTGCCAGCGGAAAAAGAAAAAAATGGCACAGGAAATAACAGAAAATAGTATATTTGTTCTCTATTAGTCAAAAACAACTAAAAACAGGCTAAAAATAGACACAGCCTCTAGTAGAGAGAGTGAGGCTGCATGTTGCATCCCCAGGTGCATTTATGCAGAATTTACGCTGTTTTTTATGCTGCCTGGCTGCTTTTTGTCAGTAAATCCAGTGTTTTCCTATTTTGCTGAGACAGAATCTGCATCCTCTTGTGTTCACAGAGCAGCAACTTACCCACTATGGACTTGTAAGGATTCAACAACAAACAAGCAGAGAAAGAACTGGCAGGTGCAGAGGATGGACATTGACAGTATCTGACACGTGCATCGTTAATAAGATGTTGAATAAAACACCAAAGTGGTAATCAGCCCATATATGCTAATTAAAGATTTTTTTTTGACCAAGTCAGCAGCAGATGAACTTGTAGGTTGCAGGTTTCCACGATCATACGATTAATATTGTGTATTCTGATTTAATGTAGCTCTCAAGAAAGTTCAGTTAACTTCATTCACCTGTCTCTCCACAGACTTAACAATAGAAAATCTAAATCTGTCAGTTGTCTCGTAGACAAGCACATGCATGTGTCCAGGACAGCTCCCTGTGCATGACTCATCTCATCTACTGTTCATGTGATTTAGAGCTTGCTTTAATTGGCATTACATGGTCGCAGTTTCTGACATCCCATAGCACAAATTTCCCAGTTCAAGCTATTAAAACTCCCAGAAAAGTTCAATATATTTCATATGAACTGCAAAACCATACACTAGTAACTTTATATATATACTAGATACTGGTATGTGGTATGTGGTATAGACTTAGGACACAGTGAAGGCTTTGTTGGCAAGGATGTGGAGTGATTTTGAAAGTAATAATCAACAATCCTTTAACATGATACTAGCATTATTACTATGAGTTAGATTTAAAACATTGTTTTTGAACCTAATGCAAAGTCATAAAACCTTTTGTGCTCTAAAAAACACAAGAACAAAATTGAAGTGGGCAGCTACAACTGTGACACAACATTCAACATAACTGAATATCAACATAACTGTTATCTGGGGAAGAGGAGGTGAGCACACTGAGGCCAACTCTGCTATTCTGAAATTATTTTCTTAAGTAGAGTCATTCCAGGCTCCCCAAATATTTTATTCATTTTTAAGTGACAGGTGGAGAGAGGAGATTTTCTGCACTCAGCCACCTGGATGCCCCACTAACTCCAAATGTTAAGAGGAAAATACTGAGAATCTGTGAGTGAGCGAGGGAGAGGTTTACTAACTATATAAAATTATATACTACAGAAAATGATTAGTTGAGTTTAGTAAGGCATCCCTGACACTGATATATGACCTCTGCAATATCAGCAGCAATTATAGAAAATACTGACAAAGAATGTCTTCTTCAGCCTGTTCCTGGCTGCTTCACTTCCTGAATGAGTTTTGCCAGATCAATTAATATCTTAATTTAGAGGCATGATTTTTTAATCAAGGAAGGAACTGAGGGAAATTCACACCTATGAAGGTGCTGGCTCACAGGTTCATATTGAAGAAAAGAGGGGAAAGCTTTTTTTAGTTCACATTCTAGAAATGTTTGTAGCACACTGGCTTCTTTAGGACAAGGGCCAGCCATCTAGCTGCCATATATAGTGTTAAAGACAGGTGTTTCAAATCAGCTCTCAGTCAACCTGAACATAGGAATAGAGTCCATAGAGAGGCCTCTCTATAGACTCTGATTCTATGTTTAGGTTGATTGCCCTGACAGCTCTGATTTGAGACACCTGTCTTTGACTCTACATGAGGTGAGTGTTGAATTGAATTTGGAATTTCTATTGTTTCTATTTCAACCATTTTAACAATTATACATGGAGAAAAGTATTCAGAGAGAAACAATACAAATCCCTCCTCTGACTGTAGTTCCAGGAAAGTAGAGTACAATGCACCTCACTCCAAAGTTCAACAAAATAAGACGTCTTCTGATAACATAACATCTGTATGATAAAATGCGATGCAAGAGGTGTTCAACAAATACCTTTGGTGGTGTTTGAATTCTTGTTGAGTTGAGCTGAAAGGTGTCGATTCAACTTCATGCTAATGATCTGAAGCCACGGTTTGTGGTGTTGTTTTGTTGTACTGCATTATTTTATAGCAAGTATATATTATAGTTTTTTCTGGAACACAACGACACAAACACGTTTTGATATAAAAATGCATTCTGATATAGGGTGTGTCTGCCTTTTACTCAACAAACAAGCCTAAAAAAAATGATCATAAATAAACACTTCTCATGCTGCAACAACTGAACATTATCATAAGTTAAAGCTCTTTTTTACTTGGCATTTCCTTCATTTTGTCTTTTAAAGTAGGCTTCAAGATAATATGTCAGAACTTGGTAGTGGCTGTGCCATATGATTCCATACGATGGATTAATGTACTTAGACATGATCAAACCTGTGTAAACAATCTGACAAGACATTTTAAAGCTTTACATTCCAGATACTGACCCATCAGACTTGCAGTCTCAGCACAAATGTAGGCTGGATGTCAAGTCCAAAGACACTTTTCAAACTAACTTTTCATGCTCATTTTAAGAACTTGCAGCACAATGAAATTTTCCCAGATTCCATCATGAATAATCCTAACCATTTGAGAGACATTTATAAATTCTGTTTTGACTGCACACGGCGGAGACAGACAGTCAAAAACGAGATTCAGAGGGATTGACTGAAATATGCTGCAGTCTGTTCAGACACTGACGTACAGACCAGAGCCCATAACCCTTTGATCCACCGCAAGTCCTTCAGTTATCATGAATCTTCAATAAAAACCATTGAGCTGCCTTGGCTTCTGTGATGCTCGGGGAGATGACAGCATGGGGCACTGGCAGAGTTGAATCTTCAATGAAGAGCAACAGCAACCCTGGAACAATGGGCAGGCCAAAGAGCTCCCATATCCTCCGCCAACTCTCCCCACCGGCTCATCCATCAAACCCCCAGTGAACTGTCACTCCTCTCAGCTCTCTGGGGAAGACACACATCCCCTGTCTCCTGTTACTTTTCCCCCCTTCCTTGCTTTTACTGTCAGAGCACTTTACCCTCACACTTCAGTTGTGTTTCTCCTTCCCTTTACGGTAACTTGCCTTGTCTTTTTCCAAGGAGAGCTGAGTATCGCGGACAAGGGTGCTGGTGACATTTTCATCCATCATCAAAGAAACACACCAAACGATTTGTTCGGGACACACAGATGTCAAAATCAGCCATGTGTCCCTGGGAAATCATTGACCACAGTGAACACTTCAGCGAATGTTTTACTAAACTCTAAAGTTAAAACAATCAAGGAAATCTGACCATATCAAATACAAGTACTTTCTTTGAATGAATCTCTGCTGAAGTATCCACAATTATTAACACAAAAAATCTCATTATGAGCTCAGTTCACCACTTTATTTCTTATGTTGACAAGCTGTGAAGGATTGTTCATAACCTTTGTGCATAGTATGGTATTTTCTTTGTTGGACAATACAATTATTAGAACATATAGAAGTACATTTTCGAATAAAATAGTTTGAAAATGTAACCTAAATTATTCCATTATCGTTCTGTTTCTGGCAGATAACACTCACCAGTATACCTCGTATGGACGTAATGTCTCTCAACAAGGGATTTAAGATGGCTGCCATGCCCTGTCTCTAAGATTAAGGTGTGTCTGAATCTAACACGAATCTGTGTAATCCTGTCTGGAAGTCTTACAAACAGACGTTCACTGACTCAAGCTGATGTTGATCCACGCTTTCTCTTAACACTGTGGACAAAATTACATCAACAATGAGTTTCTGGCTGTAGTCAAAGTAGAAGCACTTCTGGTCCTACTAGGCCTCTGACATACAGGCCTGACTGGATGTCAACATGTCCGACATCTATCAACTCCTGGCACATCTCGATGAGCCTGTCTCCTAAACCTGTTAAAGCATCATGAGGACGATTCAGTGCTTACAATGACTGTACTCTCCCAGTTAGCGGAACAGCAGAGAGAACAAAGAGATGTTACTTCAGCAGCAGGAAAACTTACTCAACAAAAGACTGGATGGTGTTATTAGAGATGTACAGGAGCTGAAAACCAACTTGGAAAATATTTAAGATGAGTTTCAATGAGTCGTGAGGATATTTGACAACATAGCGAATTCAAAGCAGGAAATGTATGGAAAGTTACCAAGCTAGACTATACTGACGATCAGTACAGGAGGACAAACACTTCAACTGATGGCATTGCAGATGAAAAGAACTGAAGTGAATCGGGGAAGGTTTGACAAATGCTCTCATGCAACCTGGGACTAGATGGCACAAATATTGATATTGAGCTCACCAAGTGAATTGGCCAGTACCAGAAAATTGCTGCACATTTTATTTTGCACTTTTAAAGACAGAGTATCCTGGCTTCTACCAAGAAATGTAAAGGGCACAAACATCTATATTAATGAAGACTTCTAAGGGGCCATGCAACCGAGGAGGAAAGAGCTGAGAGGGGTGATAAAGCCAGCTTGAAGTATGATAAGATGGTCATGATGCCCACGGGTGGACAAACTCAAAGAACGGGAGGAAGGCTTTGTTTTTTGCTCACTTAAATATGCGCAGCCTCGGGAACAAGGTTCATGAAATTACCAGAATCTGCTCCTCAGACAATATTCAGCGTTGTAAGAAACAGACCTGGACACTACTTTTAATGTTTCTGAGCTGGCTGTGGAAGGATATAGGCTATATAGAAGAGACAAATATGTTGGTTGTGAACTAATGAACTAATGGCTACAGATTTACCTTCCATACTATAGTTGGTTGTTGTTATAGGCAACACATTTCTACCCAATATCTTCCTTCTTGGTGACCTGAATATTGACTGGTTTTCTAAAAATTGTCCATGACATAAAAAGGAGATGGAAACATATAGAAACACAAGGGAACAATACTGGGGTAGGCCGTGATTTTGACGATTACTGCTGGAGGTAGGATTGTTTACGGCAGTTCGTATAAAAGATTTAATGCAGACTCATTACAGTTGTCTGATGTATGACAGGAAAATGATTTAAATGTTGCTTTGAAAAAATTCTTGGACAAATTAGTGAAGTTAGGGGATAAGCATGCTCCACTTAGAAAAAGGTCTGTAAAGAGCAGAAGAGCAACATAATTGGATGATGAGTTTAAATATTTAATGCTTCAAAGGGACAACATCAAGGTAGCTGCTCATAAATCAAGGTGCTTTATAGATAGAAGCGTTCTTTGGAAGTTGAAAAATAAGGTTACCAAGTTAAATGACATCAAAATGAAAGAATATTTTAAACAAAAAATGTGAAGCTCTGTAGATGATAGTAAAAAATTGTGGAAAACTTTGAATGAAATAATGTGTAAGAAGTCAGGCAATTCTCAAACGTATGTGGAATGTGCAGGAAAGTTCATCACCAGGTCATATGATGTGGCTAATAATTAATTTAACAACTTCTTTATCAACAGAGTAGACGACTTAAGATCTTGTGCGCAGTTAGGTGATGTTAACTTGGAGCATTGTTAACAGTATTATGAATAATAAAGTATGTTTTGCATTTGATGAGGTTAACCAGAACACAGTTAAGAAGCTGTTGCTCTCTCAGGTAAAACATCTCCTGGTATACATAACATGGAGTAGATTTGATTAGAGTAGATTAGGCTCAACTGCAAGACCAACATTTTATATCATTAATAGATGCTTACTCAGCGGAACCTGTCTGGAGCTTTGGATAGAGTCTAAAATCATACCTTTACCCAAAGATAGATTTACTGACTCCAACTGCAGACCCATTATTTTATTAAGCCAAGTAAGATACTAGAGAGAATTATTCTCAATTTTCAGTCAAATGTTATGCTACTTTGTAGAAACTGACATATTAAGCAAAGTATACTCATAGACCAGGGCACTCAACAAGCATCGCATTAATAGACATGACATGATGGTTAACATGTATGAATTCAAGGCTGTGCTTTTTTTTGTGCTCTTGATTTTTATCACATATTTTGACCATGGCATTCTTATTGTCAAGCTCAATGTTACAATGTTGTTAATGTTTTTTGTTTTTTACATTTAGCTCATTTTTCAATGGCAACTTTTCTGACAGCAAAAAAATATCTTGTGGTGTTCTACATGGGAGTTGCTTGGGACCACTTTCATTTTAAACTTTTATAAATTATTTAGCATATGCTGTTTAAAATGCTGATGTAGTTATGTCTGCTGATGACTCAACTTTGTTTTATGCATCACCAGCATTTGTGGAGCTGAGGGAGATCCTACATGTTGAGTTTCATACCATTACTAAATTGGTAAAAGTTAACAAATTAGTACTGAACATAGACAAAATTAAATGTATTATATTTGGTAGAAGAAATGTTCTTGCTAATACCACTGCCTTCAAATTGCCTATAGATATCAGTTGAGCAAGTCACTAAAGCCAAATTACTGCATGTCAAATGAGATAATTTACTGCCTTGGTCTGAGCAGATTGATTACATTATCTCCATGATGGGAAAGGGCATTGCTATTCCAAGGAAATGGTCTGCACATGATCCACCTTCTGTTGTGATTGAATAGTTCGGTCACTTGTTCTGTCACACCTGGAGAACTGCCCAGTCATCTGGTCAAGTGCTGCATCTAAAAAGAAAAAACTTCAAATTGCACAGAACAGAACAGCCAGATTAGTTCTTCATTGTTCTTTCCTCGCTAATGTGTGTGAGATGCAGAAATGATTATCTTGGCTAACTGAGGAGGCTAAATTAAATTCTACTCTTCTGTTAATCATGCAAACTGTCATCTGGAATAATATACCACATTTTTTGTGAAGAAACTAGCATATAGTGGTTTTTGTAATAGTTATATGACAAGTCAAGTGAGTACTGGTTATCTAACAAATTGCATTATTTAGTTATTTTTTTGGTGCAATGTGTTTATGACAATTTTATTTCCATTACAAGTCACTGCTATTTATTGCTGCATATGTAGAATCATTTTTTTTCTGATGCTTTGCCATTTTACAAAGCTGCAGCCTATTTACCTCATTACCTAACTATACAACTGGCAGAAAGAGAAGAGAATCTGGCTTCATCTCCTTATAATGTCTTGTTTTTCTGCAGAACAGAAGATTCGCTGTCTTACCCAGAACACATTAACACCTGGACAGGAGGAGCCAGAGATCAAACTGCCAACCCTGTGATGAGTGGACCACTCCAGGACCACAGTCACCCCCTATATCTATACTAGTGGGGGTCATTACAGTGTCTATTTGCTCAACAGCAATGCTCAGCAATGCTCTTATGTTACTTGTATTTTACTTGGTTATATCAAATTCTACATCAGCCTACAGGCTTAGAAGAAAGATGATTTTCCCTGAACATTAAGTCAATCAAAGCTGTGAAATGTGTGGGCTCAAATTCCAAAAACACACTGAATTTGAAGGTGCTACAATTCAGACACTGAAGTGTAAATGTAATACTGTTCTCTTAAATGGATGATGAGCTACTTTGAGGCCAATATTTCCTTGGCAAAAAAACAAGAAGGCACCTTCCAGTTGTAACACAGACTGACACGAGATAAAGTAACACAAAACACTAAAGCTTGGACAGTTTTTATAAATTTAATATATCAATATATAGAGATATTTATCAACAGCTTGATTTCATAGAAACGTGAGTGAGACCATTTTGGCATACAGTACAGATATTCCATGTAAGTACAGAAGTTGCTAAGTTTTTAACTCCCCTCCCACCACCCCTTCCCTCACCAACCCGCCAATCAACCCCCCCCACCCTGCCCTCCCACAGACACATAACACAGAAAAACAGAAAGAGCAAAAGTATACAGGAGCACAAAACAAGGCACCAATAAATTAAAATGATAACCCCTCTTTTTTTTGTTTTTAAAACACACAACAATGAAATCTATTCAACAGAATTAAATACAGTATGAACACTAAAAATCTGCAATGCTGTTAAAAAGCAAAACAAAAACAAATGGAACAGACAGGAAGAAAAAAGTAAAATAAAAACACTTTGGCAGATTATTAATTTTTAGTTACAATCAAGTAGTAAATAAATCCAGTGCTCTTGTGTACAAATAAATTCATATATAGTCTACACTCCTTTTTACCCCAGAGGTTTATGTACATCTTTTTTTACAGATACATTTAAAACATTATCAAAAAGTTTTTGCTGTATGAAAACGTATTTACAAGTCACGATTCAAAACCATTGGACTGTACCATTGGACCACCCCCCCAATTTTAATTTCCTCCCCTCCTAAGAACGTTATCTCTTTACACAGTGCAGAAGGCTTCTTGAAAAGTTTTGTGCAACAAACAGCGTAAAAAAATGCCTGTCGTATGGCTGTGGAATGGACAGAGCCCCCGAATGGTTTTTGAGATTTTCTTTGCAGGCAATGACACATCAGCAACATTTGGAGAAAATGCAGGTAGACAGTTTTGCAAATAAATTGGAGCTGATAGTTTATTTTATTTGTCGTGATTTCCTCCCACCTCTATCACCGCGGAAGTAATATGTCCAAATCTGTGACATTTATCAAAATATTGCCCGTGGAGATCACCATCCCAACCCATAAAAAGATTTACACACATAACTTCCCCATTGCTGTCTTCTTCCCCCAACCTTCACTTTACACGGACCGATAGAAAAATGTAGGCGACTGAACACTGCCCTTCAAGTAATCAAACGTCAAGAAGATCAAATATGAAACAGAGAACGGTTCGGTGAAAGAGAGAGATAGAGAGAGAGAGAGAGCGAGCGAGCGAGCAACAACTACAACTCACAGACTAACAGTCCATAAAACACATGATAATAAAGAGGAACCAGTTGGAGGAAAGTCACTGGGTCAACAAGAGCTAACTGCCAGCCAGAGTCAATGAGGGCTCCTTCCACAGTCCGAAGCTGGAGCTGGTTGGGGGGTGGTGGTGGTGGTGGTAGGGCTGCTTCTCCTTGCTGAGCGTGCTTGTTTGCCTGTTTGCTGGTTCACAATCGGGAGGACTCGTTTTGCAGTTGTGGGGGTTTTTCTCATTATTTTTGGGATTCCAGGTTATTCCCACCAGTGTTCTTATTTCCATTCTTCCAGTGCGTGTGTGTGTGTCTGTCTACCCAAAGACTGATAGCCCTTGCCAAAGGAAAGATGTCGATGGAGAAGGAGATGAAGATGGGAGGGCGAGAGAATGAGAGTGCACAGATACGGCACTGCTGACTTTGCTCTTTAAACTAAAACTCAGTAGTGGAACAAGCACAGAAAGGCTCAAAGCCTCACAGCTGACATTACTTTTGATGCAGTGCTCGAGGAAGTGAAGTGGTGGAGAGATGTGAGCGATGTTAGAAAGCAGTCAGTGCATCCTGGTTAAAGCGGCAGGGGTCAGATTCTCGGCTCAGAAAAGACTGGAAACAGCCATTAGAGGAGCGCAGAGAGGACGGGAAGGACAAGCGACAGGACAGTTAAAAACAGGGAGCGCAAATCAGGAACGCTATAATTATGACACAGAGTTATGCTGGATTATGGGTTATCACTGTTAGAATTTGCTATGGTGAGCTATATATTTAACATCTTTGCCATAAAATAAACAAAGCATAACCTTCTCATGGATGTTTGACATAATTTAGTGACTATTGTGTTAGTAACCTGCCTATTATGCATTAGGATTTAAACATGTATGAGTTCAGAGGATAAGATGAATATACCAACACAACAGAGATATTTTTTAGCAGGTGTATATGTGTGCAGTGTGTATGTTTAAATCTAGAACCTGGACTGTGTCGCACCAAGTGTTTGTAAGTTCTTAGTAACAACTACTGTTTCGAACTACTGATTTACTAAATTGGGTTTCAGCATTAAAACTTGAGGAACGTCTTAGCTAGTAAAGACTTGTGTCAATCAATTGCTAGGAAACATCTGTAGGGTTATCCGAGCAAAAGTAATCAACTATGCAAACATGAAATCATAAACAAAAATTTGAATCCATTTTAGTTGGTTAAGAGATGAACTGGACTTAACGGCCAATCTTCTGTAAATGCAGATAGGAATGTTTATTTATATCTGCATGCACGGAGAAGTGTGTGTTTCCGAGTAAGAAACAGTCAAACAATTTAGAATAAATGAGAAATATTTGATTACACTAAGTTGGCATTATGTGATCACTTAGTCTCATGTCTTCAGAATAATTGCTTGAGATTTTTGTTTTGAAATGTAATTTAAAAACTTAGCCAGTCAGTGAGATATATTAACCATATCTCATTACCTCTCCTTCAACCTAAAGTGATAATATAGGAGCGAGTTAATGTTAACTTTGCCAGTTCGTTTGATTCACTCTCCACCCAGAAGTCAACAGGTGGAAATATTTACAATTTAACAACTATTCTCAAGGTAAGAACCCTGTTTTAATTTAGTGATGCATAAACTTACAAACTGCCGGCTCCAGATCGTCAGCGTGAGAACCTCTTAAATTCAACATGGGTGAAATTTAAGACTGCCACACGATCCAGCCCAACAAGCAAATTTTTTCATAATTTGAATAGTACATTTCTTGTTTCCTGTTAAATAACTCTGTGCAAGATATCATGCTACACACACAACAATGCAGCAACTACTGTGTTAACAGTGAAAGACTTCAAGTAAATAATTAACAAAAAACTGACCTGGAATGAGAAACACGTACCTATACAACATTATACCTGTATTACAATAACTGAACATATGCACATAAACATGCAATTAATGAATTATTCTTCAACCTCTTCAGCATGAGGCAGAGTGCTCAACTTGATGTTTATGGAGCTGACTGGTAGTAAATCTATGATGCTGCCATTAGAGAATTGATTAGCTCCTAAATTACTCCTCAAAATATAAATCAAGAAAACATACTGTCAAGCAAGTCTTCTGCTACCATTACAATTACTACTATATGATAAATGATAAAGTCCCTTTCCGGACTTTTTCAGCGTCCTTCGCTCAAGGTGCCCTAAAGTGGACCAGCCAATCTGTCTCCACACTGTAGCAATAATAAGAAAGTTTTCTACAATGCCATGCTCAGCCACCTCAATAAAGAAGCAATATATGCTCCAAACTGCAAACCCTCAGTATGGAACTCCATTAGACCTGCAGCAAACATGAACATGAAGGAAACTGGCTGGGTTGAATCCAGCAGGGGGTTTGGGGTTCCTTTAATCTTAAATTCACAAAGATACCTGACCTGTGGCATTGCTCTTATCATCTTACATCATCTTCATCTTTCCTTTAGGAATTAGATATAGGCTTTTATGAAAAAGTATGAAATTGTTAGTCGTTCCTAACAATTCTCATGGCCATCATACCCCCTGATAAGATTAAAAAAATGACCATAGTTTAATAGTAACTGTGCCAATTTAAACTGTTTCATACATGTCAAGTCTAAATTCTGCCAAAAAAAAAAAAAAAAAAATCAAACACTGCGGGAAGCTGCCAAACCAGTCCGGGATCATGCTGAGCTGAGACACAGTCTTCCCCACCGTGTAATGCATTTTATTTTGCTTCGTCTATACAAGGTTAAGATGAAAGGAGATGGTCTCCCCCTTGTGCTCAGCCCTCCTTCGTCAGATAGACGTGGGGGAGTGCAGCGCTGGAGAGGACTATAATTTACCTGTCTAGCATGCCACTCGCCACATACAGTACACACAAACCCCCCTGCTGTGCGTCATAAACTGAAAGGAGAGAGTGCCATCCTTCTGAGGGAGGTGAGTGGAGTGAGTGTCAGAGTACTGCGACACGACATCAGCAGAAATCCGGCAAAATAAATGGCCCGCCGTTCATCTTCCGAGCGCAAACCTGTCTGCATACAGTTTAGTCTAAACCCTGGCAGCCGTTTCCTGCCTACCCCTGTCTTTGTGTGTTTCTTTCTTCCTCCCCCGTGGTTACCTGAGCATCCACACTGAGCAAACCTTTCCAGGAAACACTGAAAACCATGAATAATAACGACCATTAATCAACTGTTCGTTTGCATGCGCGTACTGTCTGTAGAGTAAGATGAATACATATGCTGAGTCTATACTGAGCCGATATTGGAAGACTTTAATGTTTGCATTGGAGACTTTTTTTTTGCTTGTTCTTGAGCCATATGTCAAGTTTATGAAAAGACAGTGGATGTGACTTCTGAGCCCAGCTCGGCTGAAATGCAACATTGCTCAAATTTGTTCTAAGAATGGAAGACCAGGGTTGTATGTATAGTCCGGACAATGTAAAGCAGCTCTGTACTTACACAATAATTGTAAGTGGGTTTGACGCCTTCAAAATGCCCTTTATTGAGACTGACATCCAAAGTCGGAATAATTTGCTCTAACTACTTGTAACAGCTATCATGTTAAGTCGTCTTGACTGCTTCTAGTAATTCACTATTACAACACATTGTGAGCAATTATTGCGGAAGTCACTGGGCATGAATTCCATCTGATTCAATGGGCTGGAAGCATGTCTGTGGCAAGCCAATGGAAGATCAGCTCTTTACGCTGGTTTACACGTTTTTCTCCCCATCCGGCTTTCAAATCAAATCAGCGCTCGGCTCAGTCAGCCTCGGCGTATTACTACTCATCTGCTCGTACAAAACAAGGCCGCGAACAACCATGCCGAACACTAAGTGACAGCGGGAAGTCATTCCTTCCAAATGCGGGCTCTTTTTCAACATCTCATCCAGGACACACACACAGCCACATTGTTAAAATGAGGGAATAAAGTTGGAGAAATTGATGCTAAGGAAAACCAAAAGCAGCGCCGTGAAGCCACTGACGCGCGGCGTTTCTGTGGTGCTCAAGCTCAAAAAAATAACATCTGTGTCTGGCATCGGTCGAAAGTGATATAACTGAGTGCTTCGAAACACCACTGTCATATCTCAAATCAGTCAGAGAAAGGTGTTTTGTAACACTGCGCTGTCTGAATATGAAGGGTTACCTCCGAAATGACGGCAGCAGACACAAAGACAAACAAAAAGTCAGCAGCACCCGTGTGAGTCTTAACACCCACCGCGAGTAAACAAACAATCCCGAGTTCATTATCGACTGTAGGCACACCTCTGATACCAAGAGAGAGGATTACCCATAATCCTTTGCCTTTTCTGCCCTGCTGCCTTTTGCCTTGAGGCACTACCCTCTGGTGGGACAAATCCTCCCATTCCCCTCAAAAAAAAAGCACCCTCCCTTACTCTTTCACCCCGAAATCACCTCCAAACATGCCGTCAACCCCATCATTTTTTTTTCTGTCTCCTTTCCCCTTGGCTATATTTAGCTTTGACTGCCTACATACAGTATGTCATGGTGCGAATCTGAGAGGCCAGGTGTGAGAAAGGATGACATTCCCCTATTTTTCTCTTAGAAAAATCTGTCATGTCTAGTCAAGATGTAAAGGGGACTATGAAGAAAAATAACGCCCTTGTCTACGACTGTATATCCTTGCAAACCTGACAAATCCGCCTTTAGTGCCGTGCACAGAGAGATTACATATATACAAAAGCATACGAAATAAATAAAAAGTCATAATATGAGGAATTAAAAATAATGCATGCCAACTTTTTTTCCCCTTGTACGGTGGCCAGACAGCCTTCTATTTACAATGTGCACTGAGACAGCCAAATGAGGTTAGTTTGAACAAAATCATCAAGCAGCATTTTACACACCACTACAGCTAACAAGAGGCAGAGAGAAGAGAGGACTGGAGCAGAGACTACAAATCAACTAGCACTAAGGGAAGTAGTAGTGGCTAGTAGTGGTAGTAATGTTACTCCAGTGGAGAAAGTAGGGGAAGAAGGGTGGGTGGGGGGATATACAAGATGTACATGTCATCCCTGCTCCTTAAAAACGGGGAGGCAAAATGAGGACTCCTTCTCTTTCTCGTCTGCGTTGTACTGGCCTCATTGTAGTGGTGTAGAGGCTGTGGTGAGAGGAGGGGCCAGGATGAGAATGGGAGGGGGGGAGGGAGGGGAGGCAGGACGCATTCCTCCCCCCCCCCCTCAGGGATAGCCATCATCCTCCAGACTGAGTGCCACGCGCTGCAAACAGCAGATAAAAAGACCGTTACCACAGTAGGCTGGTGAAGGAGATAGAGAGAGGAGAGAGAGGAGGAGTGAGATATGAAACAGAAAAAGAAAAAAAGCAGCATGATGGACAGAGAACAAAGAAAGAAACCAGGAGAAAAAGAGTGAGATTCAAGTCTAGACTACACCCAGAAAAGAAATAGCAGATTCATATACGATGTTTCTCATTTTTCCTCCCCCCCCCCACCCCGTGTTCATTCCCTATGTGAGGAATGCAGGATACTTCTGGCCCACATAATGCCAACCTGATTTCTCCGGCTGTCTGAGTTGCCACATTGCAACGAAATGAAAGGAGAGGAAAGAGGAGGAATAAAGCAAGTAAAAAAATTAAAAGACCATAAAAGAGATTTGGACATATGTATAATAAAACTAGGAGACAAGCGAGAGTATAATTCCCTCCTGGCAGCCCTTCACTGACGGTGGTTGTTAATTCGACCTTGAATCTTAATATGACTCAGTTGTGCACCTGTTTCGTGTGTCTGTGTGTGTGTGAGTGTGTGTGTCTCCAGCCTGTCATCATGCCAATGATACCCAGAATTCCTTGCCTCTTTTCTCTCTGGAGCAACACAAAGAAATCTGTGTTACCATGCCAACCGATCAAAGCGCTAGACATCCCCCCCCCTCTTTAATCCTGTTTGGCTGCCCTTCCCTTCTTGCTTTACGTAAAACAACAAATATAGTCAACAAATGTCATGAGCGTCCTGATGACAGACTCTTTACATTTAAGTGCAAATCACAGCTGGCGTTGTTTCTGGAGTTTCAAGAAAATGCAGCTTCATGCCCAGTAAGCGATTCTCAAACATGCGTCTGCATCAGTGGGAAATCAACAGGGTGGGCTGCAACTCATGGGATGCAGAGATTCATGGCTTCTGCATCTGCGCTCGACACAGAATATGAGAAATTCTATTTTGGACTGTCCTTGGTTCTGATTTGTGCTCCCATTTTGTATCCTTCATGTCTTATTTACACTGTAATGAAAACATAAAATTCACATCAGGGCAATGTCACGATGTTACTATCCACTCTAAAAATCCAATTTTTATTTGCAGAATGGTCTGGTCCTGTGCTCTGCTGTCCTGTCACTCAGCTATCTGAGGCGACTATAAAGCTAGTCCTCTGTCTCCTCCAAGACATCTCAGCACTAAAATCATTTGTGTTCTGCCAATAAACAGACGCCACTGATGCCACCCCCATCATGCATCTCTCTTTCATATATTCTGCATCAAGACAGCAGTGATTACTTTAGCCTCAGTGCCCGTCTAATGCCTGGATGACCCTTTGTTATCATTTCAAACATAACAAAGAAACATCCACAAAATTCCTCTCTAACAAGGACGCTACCTTGTGGCACATTTTTTCTAGTATTTTTAATAGTTTTATTTAATAGAAAAAAATTGGAACTTCTGGATCAGCTGCTTCTGTAAACAAAGATGACATGTGTCTGTGTAAAGAGTTTTGTCAGGAAACGGGAGCTTCATAAGAAACATATGTCTCCCAACGACAGAACAAACACTTCGACAACCAGAACGACGAACACGACGTACAAATAAATGGGATGGCAGGTTGGCAACAAGGATGCGATGTTGATAAAAATGAACGTACTGTATGATCAGGTGAAGTAAATGTGAATGTGATGTACTGGTGAAGGGCTTATGTGTGTGGGTACGATTGGTGTTTCCAGTGATTACTGCAAAAACGATGTGTGAGAATGTGGGTGTGTGCGTGTGCAAGCCTGTTCTTTCTTCCCAGGCCTACATGTACAACAAATGGGCTTTTTCAAACCCCTGCGCATACCCCCATATCCCAAATATTTCCAAACTCCTTCCTTCCCTCGACAGCTTCTCTCATTTGCCGCTGGAGAGCATCGGTGCCCCTGAGTACCAGTGAGAATTGCTGTCTGTGATGCCGCCCCCTAGTGGAAGCGCTATGAAGGGCTGACTGTGGCTGCCACTCACTGCTGGGTACACGTGGCCGATGGACTCGCTGTGTCGCCCGATGTGGATTTCGTCGTCGTCGTCCTCTGTGGTTTTGCGGTAAACGGGGTTGTCGAAGTTCATGCTCTTGGTGTTCTTGCGCCGCCAGTTGCGCCAAACCAGGTACCCGCCGGTGCAGAGCAATCCAATGACCACTGTGGCAAGGATAGGGACTGCATGTGTTTAACACACACACAACAACAACACACGGCGGGAGCGTTAACACAGCCCAGGGGACACAGAGCGGCGCTTTAAGCACTCACACACACAAACACACTATCGTTCATGTACTGAAGGCTCATCATTTTTTGTCTTTATATTTCAAAAATCATATATAGTATAAATAAACTGCAGTGTCTTCTTGCAGAGGAAACCAGAAAGTATTTGGATGCATGAGGATATAACATGGTGAAAATCAGTTTATCAGGATGAGGATTTCTCACAGCATTTTACATTGGAGGTGGGCCAACTAACCAGAAACAAAGACCACCTCTGCTAATATTCAAACACAGCACATGTCATATATTTAATAGAAGTAGATATTGTGTTGGCATTTATATAACTGATCACAAGACTGGTCAGGATTGGGCCGGTTAACCACCTTGGCCGCACCATTTCCTCTGGCAAACCCGGTATAACCATGTGCTATTTTTAAAAAACACAATTGGGTGTGTTTCAGGGAAAATTAAAAAACTGGAAATAATGAGCCTTCATACTGCATATATACATTCTATTACATACATTCCTTCTCAGTCTAAATCTACACAATAATCAAATACACACAAACATGAATGCACATGCACAATTTGCAATGCATGCACCATCACACACACTATAAACTCCACATCCAACACACACACACACACACTCAAACACAAATACATGCACACACAGAGTCTGCACCACAGAGACTTTTCTATTAAATCTTTACATTTAGGACCTGGACCCTGTGCTCTGGGTTTTGGGGTTTGTTTGAACAAAAGCCCAGAAAGGTTGCTAAACTGCCTGTGCTACATTTGGGCTATGGTATAGAATTTTTTACTAGCCTGGGCAAAATAAAATTCAACTGACTCTGGTGTTTTTGGATGGGGTCATGAGAGGAGAATGGACAGGGGAAGACGAAGAGGAAACGAGAGAGAGAAAAGGGGATTGGAGGATTTGAGATAAGCTCTGTCTCTCTACCCTCATTACCATATCAGCATGACTGCCTAGCTGCCCTGTAGGACCTATGTGCACACGGTGCACGTATGAGCCAATGTGTGTGTAGAGACCGACAGCCAACCCAGAGGTGTGTCAATGAGGAGAGATAAAACAAGTGTGTGTGAGTGGGTGTTTTTGTGTGTGTGTATGCCAAGGTCTACAGATGTGTCTGCAGCTCTTCTGGAAGCCCCATCTAATTGCTCTTCTGTTGGATAGGCACTTGAGATCCCTGTGTGACTGGGCTGGAAACCCCAGATCCTCCTTTGTTCTTCTGTTAATGGTCACTGGTTTTAAAAAGAAACACCAGCTTTTGTCTCATTGAGGAAATTTCACTCCAATTAGAGAGTGGCATAACAGCCTGACTTTGGCTAAATGCTGATAATCATTGCTGGGTTGTTTCCCCTCGTGGAGCCGTGGGTGGGCGTGGCGCATTAGTGGATGTGAGCAGAGAACTGGGGTGCAGAAATCCGGCCCTTGTGGACCTCCGACAATAATTAATCTTTCAAAGCTGCCAAAAAATGCAGAATAGGGAGGTCTTTATGGCAGCAATGAATGGCAGAAGGACAGAATGAGGGATGGAGCGGAAAGGGTTAACAGTCTCTGGGGTTGTTTTAATGAGCTGATATCTCAATCGTCGAGAATGAAAAGAGAAAAAAAATTGCTTTATGGTGTTTTAGAGCGCCCATAATTTATCAAAGTATTCAATATTAGGGATGAAAGAGATCTCAATTAGCGACATATGCTGCTACTATAAGGTCATTTGCACATTCAGCTGATTTCTCAGTTAGGTTATGCATAAAAGTATTAAATATTTCCATAAAATGTGATTTTCATTTTAATCAAAGCTAATAGAATAGATTAACTTTCCTAAGCTGGCTTGATTGGAAGAACTTGCATTATCTTTGTATGCCTACCTAAAATAACGTTTTATGGTAGAATTGGGACCCTGATTTTTTATTCCCTGTATGGACAAGATGTTAGTTGACCTGGGAAATGACATTTTTGGCTTGGGGCAGTAGAAATTTTGACCTGGCAAATAATATTCTCTCTCATTAAGCCCCTCATTTGACATTTCCTCCTGTTCAAAACCTGATTCCAGCAACTGTGTAACCCGGTCTTAGTCCACTGGGTCAGAGAAATAGGTCAGAGCACTGGATTGATTTCAACGAGAGCAATGCTGGATGATCAGAGTGGGAACATGAGCTTAATGCTATAACAGCTGGTCAAATGTGATGAGAAAACATGAACTGATTTTCCCATTTGCTCAAATCTCATTAATAATGACATAATGTGCACACTGCAAAGGCCTGGCCATCGCTGACTGACAAGCTTACTGGCCCATAATAGCTTTTTCTAGCCGTAGGCCAAGAGGCTATTGTTGGATAATACCGTGGCTCAGTACAATTTCTCAATTACTAAACTATTATTTTGTGCTCAAGCATCACCGCCGAGGCTGACATCGCACTTTGTAAGGACACAAATTGTTATTGTTAAATCTGAAATACACCATATATTATATATATTAAATCTGAAATACACTAATTTTAACCAGCCAGGTGGGAGCGCAAACACCCTAAGACCCACTCGCTCACAACATGCACGCGCACACGCACAAACAGCCGGACGCATAAAATACCACATCCACACACGACATGCAGGACTTGAGCGACAAGCAGAGACGGAGAAGCAAGGAGGGAGAAGCAGGCGGGCAGAAAGCAAAGGCGAGGAAGTCAAAGGTACTCACCGATAGGAATGACTATCCCCAGAACAGCTACTGTGATGTTGTTACCTATGAGGTAGTGATCACTTGCAGCTGAGTCGCACAGGAAAGGAGGGAGAAACATAAAAAATAAGCAAAAAGTTCTGTTCCCAAACACCCTCCCCAAAGGCCTTGCTCGAGAGAAACACAAGTTTGAAGTGTCAAGCTGGAAATAACTTATTTGCATAATATACAGGCAGAGAATCCATCTGATTTCACTTTGGACTGACTTTTTCTTTAACAGCATGTGTAAATGAAATGTGGATGAATGGGAGATGCCACATGAATACAATGAGATGCCTTTTAATACAGCAGGAGACAAATGCAATGCCAGGAAGTAATGCATCAAAATTTGCAGTAATACGATTCAAAAACAAATTCTGATTCAGGATGCAATACATCTTTCACTGGAGGTTTGAAACATGGTGGAGACTCCAGGTGACCTTGAGAGGGAACTTAAACACATGACCTTGTGATGCAAGTCTTCTCCAATGCAGCACAGCATACATTTATTCTAGACGTGCTTTGTATCCCCTCCAACTCTCACCCCAACAGGTCTGTGTGGAGCTTGACATTAATCCTGCTCCCAGCCCTCCTATTAGCAGCAGGCTAGCCATTAGCCAAAGTGTGATCAGATGGCTATAATGAAGTCTAGTGAGGAAGATTAACAGAAGAGATCACAGCGCTGGCCCTGCATACTGATTTGCTTGTTCCAGAAAGAGACTCTGTGTAGTTCGATACACGGGAAAAGGCACAGATGGGAGGTGACGGATGGGACACACAATTAGGAGATACTTTCGCTCAACAATGGGAGGATAAACCGCCGTGCACTCACAGAGACACACACACACTCGCACACACACACACACACACACACACACACAGACAAAGACACTTTAACATAAAGAGGCCCAGCAGGTGATATGACTTCAGACTGAGCGGTGAAGTGTCTGAGTCCTGATTCAGCAGAAGCGAATTTGGCTTTCCTTAAAGTATGAGTGATGTCCAATGGGTCCCTAAGACTCTAAAAGGCGGATTAATAGAATCTTATTAAAGCAGCAGTTATGAAAGAAGCGGCCCTGGAAGGAGAAGGCAACGAGAGGGCGAGTGAGAAAGAAGAAGGAAAGAAAAAGAAGCAGGTCTCAATTTCATTAAGGCTGCTATTGCTGTAGGGATTTTAAGTTCAAAAAGAATTAGCTGCCGCCTCGATGTAAACGTCACTATTTATATCCCTATATTTGCCTTCTTTAAATATAACCATTTCATAATGTGTAGGTATAGGCATGTAGGAATCCTAATATTAACTGCACACACTGTTCGTGACCGTCTTGCAAGTTTACATCATTTAAAATTTCCCCTCAAGAATGAATAAGCATCAAAGGGAAAACAGAATATCCTTAAAGTTAGGGTGCTCACAATGAAAGTACAGGTTCTCATTTCTTCAAGTCTGTCTTGAAACAATGATCACGTGTCCATAGTATCCTCAAAAAAAAAAAAAAATCTAAATCCACAGACCTCGCTCTGTGCAAAAATACATTCCGAAGTTTATCTGAAGCTCAGACGCTTCAGCAGTCTGAGTTAATCAAACTAAGTGGGTATCGTCCAAAGTTGCAGTCGTCCCAACTGAATTCCATCTTTTTTGTTTCCACACAGTGTTTTCATGTGGAGCTACAGCGGAGGGATGGTAGCACAAACAGGGAATTGGTAATAAAAAACCATAACTTTGAAAGACGTTTTGATTTGTCTAGCTCAGTCTGCTGAAGTCTCATATTAACTTCAGATGAAGTTTGGAATGCATTTTTGCTCAGAATGACGATTCTGGATTTCGTCTCCCATCGCTTAAAACTGAAAGTGCATTAGGAAGGGATCTCTTTAGGGACAGTGTGAACAGGAGGAATGAAACCAGTTTCAATGTTAATATGGTTTCGTGACCATTGATGTGAACCCATCCTTTTAACAGCAAGACAACATTTTCTAGTCCAATGTTGCAGAAAGACTGATGAATAATTTCTGGCATCAAGAGCGAAGGTTAAAATCTGTAAGAGCACAGACGCGTATGAGCTTTGTGTACCAGCTGCGGTTTATCTTTCATTCCTCAAACTCCCGGTTCTTCCTCGCTCCACCATGCCAGCCGCGGCGCCGCACATGCGTAACAGCTGATGCCGGCAAACTTGACAGTGTGCACTGAGTTGAAAATGATAACACATGGCCCGTGGGTTCGGAGACGCGTCTTGTTCATGCCCCATTTTCTCATCCGTGTCTGCTCCACCTCTCATCTGGAGCACTTGTGTTGTGGCGAGGAGGCTGACAACTTCAGAGACTAGAGGAAACATGTTCTCGCTTCTCAGTAACTCAGAAAAACCCAGGCCCCCAAAGTGACGAGACTCGCTGCAGCAGCCATTCTCTTAATTCCCAGAAAATCACTTTCTCTGCTGCTTCTTTTCCATCCCGTCTTTTCTTCTCCGCGTAAATGCTGTTTTCCCTCTCCAACAGTGTGTCATTTTATAACTCCCATCTCCCCCTGTTCAAGCGCTGGACTGTCATGTTCCTTTTTGTGCTCTGTTTGTTCTTTTTTCCTCCACGGCCTCTTTATTGTCTGTCACTGTACCTTTTCATTAAACAAACCTCAGTTTTGCTCCTTGCTATTTTTCTCATTCATCTCCCTGTCCTCCCTCTGATTCTTCCCTTTACTCTAACTACTCCCACTTTCATCATCCTTCCTTTCTTCGTTCCTCCTTTATAGCTTTTTCAACTGCAGTCCTTGCTCTCCATGCTTTCTCAATATAAAGAATAATTCCTCTGATGCGAATGGAATATGGCAAAAATCTGAGTTCAGACACAGTGCAGCAGCTTGCAAGCTTTCTCACTTGCCAACCACTTTTTTTTTTTTTTTTTAAACTGGCCTCTATTTCTTCTGGTCCATCTTTTATTATCTACGGAGCAATAGGCTATGCCATTCAAGTTTTAGTCTCCTTCCTTGGTCTGAAAAGGGCGATGGATGGCATTGGAGCGAGTAGAACACACTAAAAAAGGAAGCACTTAAAAAAAAGCAACTTATGTTGAGGTTTTTTTTTTTTTTTTTTAAATCTTTCTACTCTCTACGGGAACAAATTACTTGAGGACAAATAGCTGCCTTGACTGTTTGACAGTTACCGCTATCTCATGTTAATGTCTCTATGTAACAACGGCCACAAAGAAAGCCGAAAACACTGATTCCTGCAACCAAATCACACTGTGGCATGTGGTGTGCAGCACAGTGGTTTATCAATTTTGCCTTGCGGTGCTATCAAGGATTCCACTCCGCTCCCAAATACAATTTAAGTCTTAGCGTGGCTTTGTAAACCATTGTTACTGCTGTTACATTCTGCTGTCATTGTTTGTCTGGGCAACAAACTGTAAAGCGGTGTTTTTTTTCTTGTGCGCCAGTAAAGCTTGATTGGTGCGAGCGAAGAAGGCTGCCAGTTTGCGAGAGCGAGAGTGAAAGAGATGAGGAGAGGGAAAGACAAAGAGAGCGAGAGAGAGGCTGTCAGAAAGTGAGGATGAGTGATGAGGGGTGGCAGGTGAGAATGGAGGGGACTGTCGTTTGTTTGCTCTGACAGCTCTGTTACACGCTGCTCACGAGGGAGCGGCAACAAGCGGACCGAGAGATGCGCCGAAACAAAGAGAGACGAAGGGGAAGAGGAGCTGGAGGGAGGAGGGAAACGGATGTAAGTAGTGGTTTTCAGCTCCCTGCTGCTTTAATGGCAGGTGCTAGCAGCAGAGATTGCAGTGGACCATTACACTCACAGAAGAGCAAATACACACACACACACAGTATGCATACACTCACTTCACACACACATTCCTATGCACAAACCTGGCTCATCCTTACCTCTGTGGGAGAGGTTGCTGTTGCTCTCTCTCTGAATGCTGTTCGGGGCCACGGGGCCCAACAGGGGCGTGTGCGTGGAAGTGGACGTCTGGCCCGTGCTGCTGAAGCTGGTCGTCTCTGTGCTCGTGGCGGCGGGGGTGCGAGGCTGCTCCGTCGAGGTGCTCCTGGGGGTCTGAGGAGGGGCCTGCGTTGTCTGGCGTCTGGTCGTGGGCCTCAGCGTCGTTGCAGCAGAGGTGGTGGTGGTGCTTGAGGTCGTGGTGGTAGGAGGAGTCGTGGTGGTGCTGACGGTTGTGCTGGTTGGTGCAGTGCTTGGCGTGGTGGTTGTTGTGGTGGTGGTGGTGGTGGTGGGGGCAGCTGTTGTGGTTGCTCTGGGTCGAACTGCACAAGAGACACAGGACAAGAATTATTAGCACTTCACAACCCTGATTCCAATAAAGTAGGGATGCTATGCGAAACATAAATAAAACAGAATATGATACTTTGCTTATCCTTTTTGACATATAGTCAATTGAAAACAGCACAAAGACAATATATTAAATGTTTGACCTCATTGACTTCATTGATTTTTGTAAATATCTGCTTATTCTGAATTTGATGGCAGCAGAAGTTGGGACAGGAGCAACAAAAGACTGTGAAAGCTGTGGACTGATCCACAAACACCTGTTTGGATCATTCCACAGGTAAACAGGTTCATTGGTAACAGGTGATAGTATCATGATTGGGTATGAAAGGTTCATCCTGGAAAGACTCAGTCGTTCACAAGCAAGGATGGAGAGAGAACACTTTGTGAACACATGATTGTAGAAAGGAGATTAGCTCAAACTAACTGGCAACTTTTTATCACCTTCAACTTTGTCTCTGATCACTTCTTTGTGTATCCATATTTCACATAACACAGATGATATGCCTTTCTGATTGTGTTATCAGACAACCAAATTACAGTATGAAAAACTGATTTGATTTCCAAATACATTTCTTCAACATTTTATGGTTGCTGCATATGCGATAAGGCTTTGCTCCAAAATAGACAGAGACATAAAGCAGGGAGCAGAAGGAACATAACGTAAGGGGTCATTTTTATCAAACCTTTAATAAGTGCTCAACAGAAATACTTGTACTGCATCAAGTCCAAAGATTGTGAGTGTAAATGTTCTCTCTCTCTCTCTGCATACGCTCAATGGCCATGTTCCCTCTCTCCTTCCTCAGAGGGATTCTCTGAATGGTAGCCCACATACATCATCATCTCTCCTCCTCCCTTTTTCTCCGCGTCAGCTCCTTTCTCCTCACTCGCGCAAACACGAAGTTCAAAACCGAACGGGTTCATTAAGGATAACATCTTAACAAATGTGCGATGTGGCGACTGCAGAGGCCGAGGACTGGCTGAGTGGTGAAGTAAGGTCAGGGAAATAATGGAGGTGTGCTGGGAACACAGGTAAGCCGGCAGAATCCCTGACCCACTTCCCAAGATAGTGTTTCAGTAAGCATGGGTATCAAATTCTCTGAAGGAGTTGGCTCTTGAATCAATCACAATTCATACGATAAGAGTTGAACATGTTGCATTGTTGAAGATTGAGACTGGTGAATATTTGATTTGGATAAAAGCTGCAATAGTCAATAAACTATTTCATTATATGAATACAAATGAGTGCGAATATAAAAGCTTTAATGTGTACAAGAGCAGACAAATTCCCCACTAGCAAGAATTCACTTTTCATTTTCATATTTGTTTTAATACATTTAGAATCTACTGTATTATTTCATAGAGACTTTTAAAAGGATTGCCTCAAATATTACATTTGAGGGTGGAAGGCACATGTGGGAATACCAGCTACAACTCGAGCACTGAAACCTATTAAGGAATGAGTTGGTCTTGCTCTGGCTGTGGTGACAGAAGAAAGTAAATCAAATTTAACATGACAGGCCAAGAGTCAAGTTATCACATGAGACCGAAAAATAAGCTGTTAGCATTTCCTTCAGGCCCGGGTTGAAGGAAATAATGGTATGGGAAGTATTTCCCATAGTCATCCATATATATATATATATATATGGTTGGACAGCACCAATGTCCTGAATAGTTTAAAGTGGAACATTTATTTAAAGATATGTATAAATACTTAATTATGAGGTGAACTCCTTTCAGCAGAGTTGAGAGAGTGAAACCAGTTTAATATACTTATGGCCTGTGATTACAGCGATGTAGACTTTATGTGACATTCCTCAGCACCATCTCTTTAATTAAGTTTGTTCCCTGGACTTTGATTTATTGGATCAGAGTGTGACCGACTTACCTATCGCACAGCGCCTCATGTCTGGTCCCAGCTCCATGCCGTCGGGGCAGGCACAGGTGTACTTGGGAGAGTGGTCTGTGATCTGGGGGGCCTTCAGACAGAGGTACTCACAGCCACCGTTAGGCAGACTGCCCATGTTGCAGGTATCTGGAGCTGGAGGGAAGGAAGCAGGATTAAAAAGAGGTTTTGGTAAAAGGAGTTTGCACATTTTGAAGCCTTGCATCCACATTGAAAAATGTGTATTCAAAACCACATTTCACAAACTTTCAGTAATGACCTTTCAAAACATTTGGTGCTTTCTCCAAATGCTCTGAAAATTGAAATCCCATGTCAGTGTGATGGGGTGATGAGTACAGCGGTTTACATGTACTGTAGACCAGAATAGTTAAGAGGAACAGGCCATTAAGAATTGAAGACCGAGCCCCAGTTTTGTCTCTCAGTCAGTATGAAGGCGATGAAGTGATTGCAAACCGAATTCTAGCTGGTGGTGAGAGAACTGTAGGCCACTGTACAAAAATGACGATAAATTCAAGCACAAAAAACGAGTAAGTGACTGAGCAAAACATCTCTATATGTAATTGCGTAATAACTGTTTTTATTCTTTTGTTTTTGGATACAACACACTTGAAATATGACATTACTGTGGTGTGCTTGTATTGGAAAACACAAAATCAGAGCATGGGGTCTTGAACATTTAAGCCCAGTATTTAATCAGCCGGAAAACTTGCGCTACTTAATACCTATTAACCTTGTTGTCTACCAGACTGGAAAACAACATAAAATAGATGCTGAGATCAACTTTTACAGTGTTCTTTCAAAATTTATATTTATTTAATTTCCTTTTTTCCGGTACAGTGAAGAGATGCTTCGGTTAAGGCAGGGGTGTCTAAAACTTTCTTGTTTTAATCTCTGCACTCAAATAAAAAATTTACATGTAATTTCCTAACCCAAGACTCATGGAAAAATATTGCTACTCTTGTCATGTGGGGAAGCACCAGAATTAGGTCAGGTCGCGGTCGACTCTGCTCCCTGACGTAGTTTTAGAGAGCAGCACATCAGAGGACTCATCAGCCGTCAGGGGAAGCGCAGTGAGATTTTAATAGGCTGGGAATACATTTGTGCTCGGTGTACAGTATCTCAGCATAACAAGTATGTAATATAAACAGCTGTCCAAATGAAATTCTTCAAAGCTCCAAATATCTTCTATACCTGCTTTCCATATTAAGAAGAAATGAAGCTCTTTGGGTAAAAGCTTTGAAATGCCACGGCACATTATGACACATTTATGTTCTATGGTGGGGGAAGAAAAGGTCAGAAGAGGAGAGGAAAGAAGTCAAAGAACAGAGAGCGAGAGAAAGGGAGGCAATTGGAAAATAAATAAAATAAGAGGAGAAGGCGAGATATGACAGACAGTAGAGGAGAAAGAAGTAAAGCACAAGAGAGAGATCAATTTTTGCAAAATTATGTTGCCTTGAAGTTGCAATAGCTTCAGTGTCCCATCCTCCTCCTCTGCACCACCTCCCTTAGTTCGAGAACAAGAACTAAGACCTTCTCATTTCTCTATTTTGTGCCTCCTCTCTCCTCCGTCCTCCAGCTTGTGACCTGGAAATCGATCTCAGCGCCATCTTGAAAGATGTCCAATTCCTAAAATGCATCTCGAGGAGGCTTGCTGGAGGAGCTATCAGCGAGGATGCACATGTGTATCCTTTGTCTTTTCCGCGCTTGTGATGTACAAAAAGACGTGTCACAGCAATACGTTTGGACTATACAAACAATGGCAGGAGCAGGACGCAACTGTGCCACACTGACGTCGCTTTAAAATGATGTCCCACTTTGTTAAAAGCCCATTTCCTCAACTCCTCTGTCCTCGTGTCTCCTTCTCGCCTCCTCCGCTCGCACCTCAGGCGGGAGAGACTAACAAGCAAGAAGAGGAGGCGAGGACAGGAAACGAGGATGCACAAACGGGAATGAGAAGAGGGAATGAAACTTGAGCTTTAAAGTGGATGGACAGAAAAATAAAGAGATAAATAATAAACGCACAACTAAGAGAAGATAGGAAGAAAGGCTGTGTAAAAACATGAAGACATTGCTGCATGATAGAGGGAAAAAAAAGACTTGTTGATTTGTTTGGAGCCATATTTTAATGTGTGGATGCATCATACTGAGGCAACCAATCACTAATCTTCCCTTTTGGGTTTTGTTTAGATAAGCTTATTTGCAGGAAAAGATGATATGAATAACAAGAGAGGAGAAGAAAAGTGAAACAAAGGGAAGAGGGTGTTCACCTTGTAAATTGCTTCCCTCAAGGTCACATTTTTATCAGTGCTATTTGAATCTTCACAGGGCAGCCACAGTTCATTCAGCATGTCTTCACTTAGCCTAGTTAGGCCTGGTTGTTTTATGTCTTGCTTTTGTTGGCATTTTGGAAAAAAAAAACATGTTTAATTCTGTGATATCTCTTTGAGCAGAACTCTTGATTTATTAATGAGAGAATGCAATTAGCTCCCTACTGGCACTCAGACAAGACTGCTTTGAGCTCTGAGTGAGGGGAGAAAACAAAGCAAGGAAACACAGAATCACACGACAAAAATTGCTTGTACACACTGTCAAACACACACACACACACACACAGGTGCTTGTTGGCACACCTGGGAAAAAGCATCCATCCTGGGAAAAATACTACATCATTCAACATTCACATCACACACATCAGTCTAATCACACACACATCCGGTTATTTGTTTATTGTGTCAGACAGTTTTAATAAGTGGATCCTTTGGTTTATACATGGATTATTCAAGGCTTTGTTACCAGGGAGTGTGATGTTGTGGTTATAGTCTTGTTGTTTTGGGCCTGCACTTAGATCAAGTAGTTATTATAATGGCACATGAAGCGACACAAGCCAATCACCTGTAGCTCCTCATCCAATCAGTTTGCTGCGGCTGTTTTGTCTTTTAGCCTATTGCACTAGAAACAAAACAGCACTTTAAAAAAAAAAGGCCATCTCACATCATAGTTGCTGCAGCATTTGTCCTGCTTGTCTCACCCTTTGGCTGCCTCTGCTCATGAAACACCACCAGGTCCAGGGGGTTGTTGAGGTGCTCTGCCACCTTTGCCACATCGTGTCCCGTCAGTCTGTTGGCACTGTATATGGCCTCGTCCTCCAAGTCCGTCCAATATATGCGGTCCTGGATAGAAAGAGAGTGAGAGTTAGAAAAAAATGACATTCGGCTGCCGAACTCCTCACTCTTCACCTCCTCACTCTTCTTGATTCATAAACATAAATACTACCATATTCCAAGTGAACATTCAGATTTGTATCATCTACAAACAAATGCAATTCATTTCTTTAGAATAAACGACCTTTCATTTGTAAATATGGTAAACAGCAATTGTTCAAGGAAACTCCACTGGGGAGTCCTTGCGTTGCCAGTTTTTTGGTGATGTACCAATAAAATAATAAAAAAACATTCTTCAGTTCATTGCCTGTGTGATTAAAGTCTCATGCACTTCACTGTACCATCTTTGTTTGTAATGTGGGCTCTTATTAGTGCCGGGCCGAAATCACTGCCCTGTGATGTTCACATAATTGCCCCAGGTTAACGTGGTCAAAGTAGAAGTCAAAATCTATACTCATCAGTTTCCTCAGGGACAAAATTTGATTATTTTTACGTTTGTGGATTCACTTGACAGGAGAGACACATTTTAAGGTGATGTTTTATGCCTGGGGTAACTTTGATTCAATTTTTAATTGAAGGCATATGTGAAGGACAGGTTTGAAGGCTAAAATATTAATTTAAGTAGAGGTTGAACACATTGTATTTTAATCAAGGAGAGGTTTAAATGGACTGAATAATTTATATTGTTATATGTACTGTGCTGTTTTAACTGCATCCTCTGACACTTTCAGTATCCAACACTCAATCCTGACCAACCGATGCTTTTCAATATATCTTTGCAGAAATCAGATTATGAGAAATCTCAATAGAACTACTAATTAAAGATACGTAAATAAACCATTTTAAGCTTTAAAACACTGACACGGCTTTTCAACTTATGATAAAAAGTGGAGGTGGTATCTCTGCTATGTGTTTGTTGGGAGTTTCTCCTTATCCAAATTAAGGGTCTAAGGATAAAGGATGTCTCATGCCATAAATTCCCAGAGTCTCATTTGTGATAGTGGGCCATATAAATAAAATGGACTTGACTTGGTCAGCTGAGTTGGTTGAGATCATGCGCATCCAAGACTTCTGCTGGCCGAGCTTGCTAACTTCCTATTGGCTCCCAGCACACATGAACGGGATAAAGTAATGCAATCATACAGCTCTTGTAGACTTTCCAAATGGTAATATCAGTAAAGTATCAGAACACACACACATATGAATCCTTTTGGAGGACATATCAGGAAGTATAAGGACCTGTTGCTGCGGAAAGAGCTACACCAACACCATAAACGTGACATCCATGATGACTGCTGGCCTGGTCCTTATTGTTAAAGTCCCTTTTCATAAAGTCTTGTAAAAAATCAGTTGCCTTTGCTTCCTCGGAAATAAAGGAACAGTGCAAGCCTTGACCCGTGAGCTCATCCTCTCATCCTTCACTGTTGCTTCTGCCTTGATTCCTCTCCCTCTCTCTCTAACACCTCCTCACAGTCCTCCGTGGCGATACTCCAGGATAACAGGATGCGCTACACAAGTGGTTTCCATGGCAACGGCAGACGTCTCTCTCTACGCAGATACACATCAATTAAGAAAAACTGGGAGACGTTAAGATCATAAGAAGGTTAAAAAAAGAGAATGACGAGATAAGGCAGGAGGTGAGTGTGAGACAGGAATCATGGCTCCAATAAGCATTTTCTTCAATAGGCTGAGGTTGTGTTTACAATTGTACGGTCTTTTTTTTTTTAGAAGGGCAGGGACCTGTAGGGGTCCAACAAGAGATTTGTCTGGCGTGTGCGTGTATATATAGGTATATATTTGAGTCTCTCTGTGTGCGGTTCAGACATAGCTGTAATCCACGCTCTCCTTTTGTGCTGGGCTATCAGCAGACTTAACCTTTCTCTCACCTTCTCCTGTGCCATCTTTCACTGAGATCTCTATCGCTCCATCTCACCCCCACTCAGATTCAGATAACCTTTACTCATATGACAGCGGCACGGAAACAGTAAAAGACAAATATCAGCTATGTTGAGAAAACATTGCTCGAATCTATCATTCCACCTCTCCCTTTGCCTTTCTCTCTCTTTGCGAACATCTTCCTCTGTCCGCGTCCCGGCTCTTTCAATTTCTCCACCGTCGGTCTCTGCATCTGTCATTTTTTTCTCGCCTTGAAAGGATCAAACAGCAACGCGGACTCGCGCAGGTCAATGCTCTTCATTGTAGAATCAAGGTGAATCTTCCATGTGCTGAAGGATAGGTTGGATCTCATATATATGCACAAGCTCTCCCGAACACACAGCATTGCATCACTTCAGTCAGAGATGTGTCTGTCTGCGGGTGACAAGGGGATGAGACCACATCTAAATGGATATGAAGTCTTTTCAGGGTCAAGGGGAGAACCGCCCTTGATGATTTTGTCATGATTCTATCCCAGAAGAACCTTCTGACAAATGCCGGGCCCTTTTGATTGACACGTCTGCCTGATGAGCTCTGGTGCCTCCTGCATACTTAGATGTCAAGCCAGAATACTGCAAATGAAAGCTCAAACAAAGTCGACCCACTCAACTTTTGAAGCCTTTGATTTTTTTGGGGGCGTGATTTGTGTTTTTGGTTGTATCAGCCCAAGTTCTGAAAAATAACGTAGGCTTGGTGTTGAATCTGTACAGGAATCAAGTGATGTTAGGAGACATTTTGCGTTAATCTCCACTAAGCTGCAGAAGAGTATTAAATCCTGTTACACCCACACAGGTGTTTACAGTTATTTGAGCTGATTATGTGGACTGTGGGTGTGGACAGATAGGGTTGAACGACATTTTCCTCATTATTCTGTTTAAGCTGTGGACACACATGCTCAAGCCTCAACATTCACTTCGACTCAATTGCTTTGTTGACCCCTTGTGACTGATGAATTCAAAATGTTGTTTTTTTCTGACTGGCGATTTCGTTGTACTGAAAGCAAATTTGATCAAACTTTAAAGATCTGGATTAAAAAAAAAACTGCAATGAAATCCATTCATTCCAGTGGAATCAACCCGGTCATAGGATTGAGGAGGTGAAATTGCTTTGGTGAGCTTTGGCACATGGACCTACGCTGTTAACCAATAGCAAGCCATCTTGACAGTGCTGACCTTTGAAGGGACAGAAAGTCGGAGAGTCCAAAATAGAGGACGCTATCAAAGCTTATTCCCTGTGTTGCACCATTCACTTTTATTTAACCTCCTCTGTCAGAGGCCGGCCAGCAAGCTGACCACAAGCTTGCAGACGACAGCAGTTCACCCACTAGCCCTGCGAGTAGTCCCTCCTCTATCTCTTCCTATTTGGAGTGGACCAGAAAATGCCACTTTGCGCTGTGATGACTGTAGTTCGGTGAGCTTATGAAATTCCCGGCACAGCTCCACCCAGCTTCATACTGAGCTGAGGTCTAATCAAACAGGATAAACCAAAAGCACCTGTGTGGCTGTGCGTGACCTTTGAAAACCTATTTAAATCCTCCTACGGTGCTGAGTTCATAGCAAAAGGACACCATTGCATTCTTTCTGCCTGACTGTGTATTTCCATTGTCTTTTCCTTTCAATCCCCATCCCCCTCCATGCTTTTTCTTCCCAAACTCATCTCATCTCCTCCTCTATCCCCTCTAGTCAAACAAAGAGGGGATAAAGAGTAATGCAATGATACTAAAGCCAGAGAAAGAGAAAACATTACTCTCTGCATGCCTCTGCGATCTACATTTCCTCAGGGCTCGGTGTCTAGGCAGGGGGTTGACACTGACTGGAAGGGTTTGTGTGTGTGTGTCTTTTTATGTGTGCGTTTGGTGGTGGCGTGTTCAGACTTTGATACAGGAACCCTGTGTCTTTCCTCTGCAGCGAAGCATTAGCACATCAGTATCGATGTGAAGTTTTGCGGCTGATATGCTCAAGTGGAAGGACTCAGAAATATGAGGGGCTGTTCACACACTTTAAAACAGACATTTGCGAAACCTCGTATCTCACACGCTCACAGAAATATTGTATGGTTATGTACAGTATGTATAAAAAAGGAATGCTTATGATTAGTGATGCTTATGTATATGTGACTGCATGTGAGAATTAAAACAATGTGTTAAAATAACAGTCCCTACAACAAACCTCATTCACAATAATAGCATACAGCTATCACAAAGCTTTACATGTGTCATTTCTTCTGATATAACTTTAATGCATATATCAATGGTAAATGTCAGTGTCTGTATTAACACAAAACATATCTTATGTCTAAAGACAGGCAGATTTCTTATCTGCCAATCATTTTCTCGATAACTGTTTGGTCTATAAAATGTCAGAAAAGAGAGAAAAATGCCTGTTAGATCCCGAGGTGATGTATTCATGTAGCTTGTTATCTTCAGCCAAATGTCAAAACTCAAAGATGTTCAGTTCTCTATCATATGTGACAAAAAACAAAAGCAAACCTTTCATTTGAGAAGCCATTTTGGCTTGAGAAATGACTTACTTGCTGATTTTGTTGTTAGGTCAGACACATTAACATGTTTCTTCTTAAATGCATTACACATGAATTGCTGCACCAATTTTAGATACGATATTATTTATTTGTCCCTCAGTGGGGAAATTTGCAATGTGTGGTGGCTTTGTAATCACTGGCAATCTCATGCAGCTGAGTCAAACGTGTGAAAAAATGGGCCAAAATGCTAGAACCAATATTCTTTTTATGAGCATCCTTACGTCAATAAATGCCGCACCATTATCTAGCGTAAAGTTTGGCAAGTTACACAACAGAGCCAAACTGGGCCTAGTAAGCAGTTTAACCCAGGCACGGAGACAGAAACGCTCCCTTGAGGCTCATTTTCCAGATAAGACACAAACTAAATTAAACGGACAAAAACAGTTCATTGTCTCAGTTCGCAACTCAAACGAGGCAAACTCCATAGAAAAAAACGTGCCATTGTCTGTCTGTTGGGACCAGGACAATCTGCTGCACCGCTAAAGGATTTTTAATTTGGTTTGTCTCATAACCAACAGCACAAAGACCAGAAGAGCTGAGGGCTATTAATCTCTAGGGATGAACTTTCAGTGCCTGCCTGAAATGTTGGTTTTCTTCCTCTTTTTTGTTCACACACACACACACACACACACACACACACACACACACACACAGGCACAGTCAGCTGGATGTGATGGATGTCCCTTCGTCCCTTTGCTTCTCATCATCACAGTGTGTGCAGCAACGAGAGGAATGGAGAAAGCACTTCCTGCCGCTCGCATTTCACCTCCCTCTTTCTCCCCCTCGTCCTCCCTCTGCTGTCCTCTGGTTCTCTCTTCCACCATCCACATCATCTATACTTGATGGCCTCTAACAGACTGACTCACTCCTGCCTCAATAAATACACTCAAATTAGTTTCATCGATTGCTGTACTCTACTGTGACTCTACACCCGTCAGCCCTTGAAAAGATAATGCCTTCACTGGGTTCAGCTTGCTACCATACTTTTAAAACATTTCTCATTCCTTCTCAATCAATCTCTCAGTCAGACAGTGTTCCTCCATTGACTTATTTCTCCTTCTCAACGTCTTAAGCTCCCAGGCTTCTCTTACCAGCTGCTCCCTCGTATACTCTGAAAAGGGTATGTTTGTGACAGTAACAAGAATCACCACATGTGTCACTTAACGACATGTGCATTCATTTTGCTGTATTTTCAGACCTTCACTTCTGACAGGGAGGTTAGACAAATATGGACAACTCTAGTTATAAATAACACCATTACGGCTATAACTCAAGTCCAATGCTTAAATCTGGCTCACTGAAAATCTAGAAATACGCTGCCAAGATGAGAATCAACAAAACAAGATATGAGGGTGTCACCCACGAGGCAGAGATAAGTGAGGACAGACCTATTTTTCTTACATTTGGAGGTCAAACAAGGACGGTAGCATCTTGTTTGCCTTTCAGGTAGAAACCTCCTACAAAACACAGCCAAGTGTTTGCAGCTGATTCTTGCCAAGTGGGAAACTATATATAGATATATATGCTGTATTTCAAGGTAATCATTCCCTTGTTTCCCTCAGCTTCATTGATGCTGTTCAAGCAAGTTGGTTTGAAATAGATTTTACCCTCATGCCAGAATGTTTTCTTGTATGTTGTACTTATTTTCTTATTTTTCTTGGAATAAGATACAGTATATCTAGCAGAACAAGAGAGGGGGTTTGATCATATTTTTATGAGGCAAAAAACCTTAGTAGTACCCTTGTATATTTCAATGGCTTAAAATGCCAGACTGTGCTTGACTGCCGGTGGAAAACTTTAATACCCAAAACCGGATATTTGGCTGCTTAAGAGAACCCTTATTAATAAAGCAGGAAAAAAGCAGATTATTCTCTGCAAGAGCGCAGCAAGAGTTGCTTTTCCCAACATGCTGGCATGAACTAAAAGCAACATAACAGCTACCTTGAAGGAGGAAAATCCATCTCAACCATGTGGTGCTCTCTGGGAAAGACTAAAGTAGTATAATTTGCAACTAACACAATATAAGTAGTTGGACTGATTCTGTGGCTGGACTTTACTGTCAGTCTTTCTGTACCTCGAACACAGTGAGGGCGAAGGGGTGTCCCAGGTGGTGATGGGAGGACAGCAGCACTTTGCGGTTGTCTCCGTTCAGATCCACACTGGACAGCAAGTGCAGCTTGGAGTCCACCCAATAGAGACGCCTGTTAGACAAGTCTGAGAAGATGGAGGAGGAAGAGAGCGAGAACAAAACCGAGGAGGGGAAAAAAAGAAGGAGGGAGACGAGGTCATTCCAAGAGAAAAGGCTTAGGGTGAGAGGTATATGAATGTAATGGCCCAGTAGCTACACCATCAATCTTCTTTTGACATGACGGCTGAGGCCCTGCGCTGAGAAAACACAGATGTGATTGTAATATTGCCGGTTGACTTCTTTGCTGGGGAAAATACACGTGACCTTGAGCAAATTGATTAGTCTTGCTGGACTTCCTTTAAAGGAGCACTTTGCAGTTTTACAATTCTATCACCATAAGTATGACTTTTACCAGTTGTGCACAAATTAGAAAGCATTTTTGGTGAACAATTTACCGCATACATCTCTACAAAGAGGAAAAGAGTGCAGCAGAATAAAAAACCCAGTTTTACACATGTCAAATTAAACTATATGAAGTGGGACATCCTTGAAAAACACCTAAAAAATGAAACGGTCATTAGTATGGATATTAATTTTGCATCTGCAGTTAATAGAAAACCATCTTGCTGTATGCTTTTTTAAAGGTTAACTACTTTGTTTTTGTCAGTTCAGCTGATTAATCCTCAGGCGAAGTGAACAGACTTCTAGTACAAAAGTAGTAGCTTCTAGTAAAATGGTATTTTCTTGGACATCATTGCTTAAATTTCATAAATTCAGACATTCCAGATTGTCACAATGTTGGCACACAATCACAACACTGTGATTTCCTTTCTGATGTGATAAGGAAGCACGACTTTAAAAAAAGCAGGGCTTCGATCACATGCTACAGTTTGTAACAGGGAAGTCAGCTCGCACTTCAAAAGGAACTGATTCAACATAATCACGGCAAAAAAAAAAGAACAGAAAAAAACAAGATATATTTTCATTCACAACGTCACCTCTCCTGACTCAGACAATCGCCTGCTCCGTGTGAAATCAATGACCAAGGGAAAATAATCCACCCTTATATTCTCCCAAAGCTGTATAGTGCAAGTCTGGCCAACTCTCTCATTCGCCTCACTCTAAAAAAAATAATTTGTTTTCATACAGATGTAGCAACACCTCAATTCCACAGAGGGTGGCAACTGTGTGCCTCTTTTTCTCCTCAGGCAAGGGCAGCAGAGAAAAATTGGCTATTGCCGCGGAGGGAGTTGAAAGAGATGACGGGAGGTATCGACGGCACAGAGCGTCTGGCTTATTAATTCGGAGGCCTGTGTTCGCCGGCTTGATTGATGAGAGCCAGACACAAACTGAGCCATAACAATAAGAGCTACTCAGGGGTTGCAGCACCCCTAGACTGTTTTCTTCTCTCAGCTCCTGCTGTTTGTCTCTCTTTGTTTTTTACCTCTCTGTTATTGTCTCTCTTTCTTATGTCGAATTCACTCAAACCATTTTTTCCCCCCAAAAAGCAATATCAGCATCATAACTTTGTTTAGAAAACTGCTTTCAGAGCTGATTGATTTCCCCGTCCCTGCATCACGGTCCAGTTTTCTCCTTACCCAGGGTGATTCCATTGGGCCACTCGATGTGTTCGGACACCAGGACTTGTCGGTCCACTCCGTTCAACCCGGACTTCTCAATTTTGGCCTGACCTCCCCAGTCTGACCAGTACATAAAACTGTGGGAAGATGCATCGACCAGTTAGATATGGACAGATACAATATATTAAAATAAGCCCCTTTCTTTTAAGAGCAGTGAACAGGTTTTCAGATGCAATGTCATAGTCAATTTTAGATGCTAATATGTGAGTTAATCTACTGTACTCTATCACATAGTGTTCCTGTGTCTCTATTTGATTTCTCTCCAAAATCAAATAGCTTTACTTCTGAAAACAGGCCTTGGAGACGATAAAGGAAAGTAGATGCTGTGCAAAGCACCAGGTACTGGAAACTTGGACCGCTGTTAAACGTGTGTGTCCATGAAAGCTGGGCTTCATTTGCGTGTAAAGTATTTCATGCTTTGTTGCTTTGTGGAGCAGCGAGTCTCAAAGGAACTCAAGGACAACGGAGAGAAAGCAAAATGAGGCGGATGGAGCTGACAAGAGTCACATTGTATCTCCAAATAATTAAGCTGTGCTACAATAGTGTTGGTATGAAGTTTTCACTACTTTTACACAATTTATTTCCAATAAGAACATTGGCTTTTCCTCTATTCAGAGATTGACAATGATGCCCATAGGCCTGATCCTCTATCCTTCCCTACTCCCTCGCCATCTTGTCACGCTTTGTCCATCTGTCCAACTCCCCCCCCCCGAAACTTCTCCCACTCACCCTTGGTGCGGATCCACCGCGATGGCCCTCGGCTCGCTCAGCTCAGTGGCTATCAGCACCTTTCTCTTCCTGCCGTCTCCTGTCGCGACGGAGATGCTCTTGTTGCCCGAGTCGGTCCAGTAGATGTTCTTGTGGACCCAGTCGACGGCCAGGCCCTCGGGGGAGTGGAGCGAGTCGATGAGAGTCACCTGCTCCGACGAGTCGCTGGCCTTGTTGATGTAAGCACTGGTAGACGGTGGAAGAAGAGCTGTGTCAATCAGCGTTGTGGAAATTAAGAAACACCCAGTGATTTAGGAACAGAGGGAGACCAATCCATCAGAAAAGTTGTGATGCTAGGTTTGTTTTTCTGGTCTTTTTCTTGTGAAGAAAAACACGAGTGCACTGCATGTCTTAAACACCTAGTTGCACATAGTGGGGAACAAGTATTCTTTACTTTAGATAATGCTGTGTCAGGGGCACCCAAACCTGACACCTCTATAACAACCTGAGGCCTCTCACCAAACAGCACCTCCCAGGGAGAGAGAGTCTGTCTTTATCTATCAGCAGCTTGCAGAACCTGCCTCTTCCTCCTTTCTGTCACTCTCCCCCTCTGTGTCTCTCTGCCTCTCCTCGATCTCTCTCCATTTTCCTCTCGCTTCCCACTTAACGTCTGTCCAATCTTCCTTCTCTTTTCCCTTCCTTTCCCAACATCTCCAGACGTAGCGCATTATTGTCTTCACTGCATGAGGGCTATAAAACAAGACAATACAAAACAGCCTTGTTATAAGGTTGGAAAAAATGCAATTTACTCCGCGTTGCTACATGTTGGTAAAGCGTGCAAGAATGAGGTGCAGACGGGAGGAGCGACTGAACTAAAGGACGGTGAGGTAGCTGGAGCGAGGGACGAGGTGGAGATGGATGAGTCAGGGACTCGGAAGCAGATTGGGCTGTTAATTGGCTGTGTTACTGTTTGCCACCGCAGACGTCTTCATCTATCGGGGGAAAGTTAGCCTGCTGCTGTCTTGCAGATAGATAATCTGGGGTTCCTCTCTCGCACGTCCTGGGCTTCATAACATGGATCCAACACCTGTCTCTCACTCAGGGAGCAAATTAAAATGACAGCCAGAGCAGAGTGAATGTGGATAAGAATCCCTTGTGTTATTGTGGCAACAGTGGTCTAATTAGGAACTGTAGATTACAGAAAACTGTGGGATATAAAATATCATTTACACAGATTTACTCTGAAACATACCACACTGACTTGTGTTACAGCTTCATCAAAATCATATCATAAACACAACCCACTGTACAAATCCAAGTTGATATCATACATAAAATATCATAATTACATAATTATAATAATATTTTCCTTTACTAATATATATTTTCACTGAGTGTAGATACGATTCATTACCTCCTTATTTTTAGTTACAAATATTCAGACAGAGCACCACAAACAGGTTGGAGGGATGACTAGAGGGCACACTGGAGTAAGGAATAAGACAAAGACAGATGAGTCCAAGACCACTGAGCAGATTGCATCTTTAATTGGCTGTATTATTATTTGCAACAGACATCTCCATCACGGGGAGAAGTTAACAAGTCATCGACCCGTAGCTCGCTAATAACTATGAATTAGCCTGGAAAATCAGACCGTCACAGTCGGGGACAATGAGGACGAATCACTTTTAAATAAACAGCTATTTCCATTGAAAAAAATGCTTCTTATCAGAGGACGAAGCGCACCCCTGAAAACTAAGATGCTTGGGTAAAAGGTGATTGCCCTGACCAATCGGTGGCGAGTGATGGATGCACCCCGCCAAAGTCATTTACGGTCGACACAGAAGTCGCTGCAGCAGTTGCTCGGAGCAGTTAACTTAATGTTTGTCACAAAGGTCGAAGACATATGTTTATTTAAAAGTTATTTCTGTGAGTTGACCTACAACAACCTGCACAGTTTTGTCACTGCCAGGCACCATTTATGTGGCCATTTTGCTGTCATCCTTCATGGGTGTAGCTTGGTAGTAAGGTAACTCATCTACTAAGGTAGATGACTTCATCATTTTTAATACTAACTAGTACTAACTGAGGGAAACAGCCATAACATGAGCATCAGACCTTTATAAGTCACTGATCAAATTGGAAATCCTGGCAACAGTTTATAGATCTGGAATCAGTCAAGGTGAATGGAGGAATAGACTGGAAACATGCAAATGCATATTAAGTATTGGTGACATAGCTGATACGTGGCATTGTGACTTTTAAGAGGGTCTGAGGATTTTAAAACTATACCGATGTACAACAGGAAAAACATAATCAATCAAAATAATCAAAAGGAGCGGACGTTCTGCAATGTACTTGCACACTATGTGAGTTTTGGATTGCATGACTGTCATTCAAAATGATATCATGCAACACAAAATGAGCAGCATAAATGCCCTGAGCCAATGGGATGCTTTTGGGTGAATATAATAAATCGTCTTTAAAGGAGGAGAGGAAGGTGAACACAACCAAGAATGCCTGCAAGTAGATTTCACAGTATAAAGTCACTTGCTGCTCATTTAAAATGTATGTATGTGGTTTATTGCTGCTCCCAAAGTCAAGTTCATCATACTGAACGAGTTAAATTGTTCTATCTCTTTCACAAGCCCTTGAACGTATCACTGAGTTTGTGTGGAAGCATGTGTATGTGCGTATGTGTATGCAGATGAGTAATGGTGGTGATTATTGAGGCAGTGAAATTATAGAGAGCATATGGCTCAGCTGAGATGATAGAAGGCCCCTCCCACTACATGTCAGCCATCAGGGAGACACACACACACACACACACACACGCGCGCACACACACACACGGACACACACACACGAGTAAGATCAACGTAATGATATACCTGCAGTATGTGTAATTGTGTGTGTGCACATACTGTAAGCGTGTGAAGGGCAAACAGCTCCACCTTCTACTGTCAGATAGATGACACAGCCCTCCAGGTGTGACTGACACGCACACACACTCACACACGCACACAGCCACCAGGTGCATCTGTCCCGCTACCAGAAGGTGCGACAGGTTGAAGCAGACAAGATGGATGGATAGAGGAGAAACAGAGTGACAGAGTGGCTGAAGAACGAGGAGAGAGAGTTATCCAAACTCCTAAAGTCACTTGTGGTTTTACATATACTTTATTTCTAGTCCAAATAAATACTTTTCACTTTCTACATGTTGTTTATATGTCCAACGTGTATCACACACATCATATGTACTGTTCATTGTATGTGTGTGTGTGTGTGTGTGTGTACCTGTATATTTTCCGATGATACAGATCACACCAGAACATCTTGTTGGTGGACACGTCTACATCCAGGGCCACCGCATTCTTCAGCGTGGGAACCACCTGCGCATATTCACTCTTCAGGAGGTCAATGCGACGGATCTCATGACGGTTGGTGAACATCAGGTATGGACTCTTTCCTGACGGAGAGATAAGACATTCATGTCACGATCATGTATGAGCACCGAGTTTCTTGAAAAACATTTTCTGCCATTTATTTACTACTTGACATTGGCAAGATTGGACAGAGAGGCCACAAAGCTCAGGAGGTGGGCGGAGACCCTCGACGGCCATTAACCTACTATTGTAACCCCAAAAGAGTGCATTTATCATTCTCAACCAACTCCCTACTAGACATGGACCATTTGCAATACTGTCGATCACAAGTGTGTAAATGTGACAAGGAAACATTTGCTGACCTTGACAATGATACATTAGTTGTTACACACATCTCAAACCTGTATGTGCAAGCTGGACTTGCATATCTGCATCTTTGCTAATGTGCGATCCTCACTGTTCCTGAGCCTCAGACAGACAAGGTCACATTGACTTTATGCCAGTGCTGCTCACCGGCAGAACAGTTGAATGTAATTACGTGCTGTCATGTGTTACCAGGTCAACAAGACCTGAAAACTGTCAAAGTTGTTATTAAAAATGAGTTTGTCCGACAATATTTTAACAACATTGGACACAGATATATTCCTCCTGTGAAACTATGACAAGTCACTTGAAAAGTGTCCATGGCAACCCCACCTTTGGATCCATTATCCAATAAAAACCTCTTCAACATGCTATCCAGTGACAATTGCCTTATTATTTGCCTTATGCCTTTGTCTACTTTGGCTGTGATGAAGAGACAGTAGGGTCAAAACATTGGCCTGTTTGAGCAATTAAAGTCTGTTAATCAATCAGTGTGCCCCAGTCCTTTATTCTCTGTGACATGTACTTCAGCAGTACTGTTAAAAACCTACACATCCTGGTGTCTACACAGATATTACGGGAGGTGTCGAGTTGTTGATTCTATTTCCCAGGAGGGAACATAATGTAAGAGGTCTTGTTTTGCATTTGTACTATTTAGGACCTCAAAGCATGTATTTTTGATGATGTGAGCATAAATAAATCATCCAAATGAACCATTTACAAGGAAAATATATTCTGTGCACGCGCGCACACACACACACACACACAGAGGTTTGCACAGCTATCCTTAGTAGGACATTGCATTGACTTCCATTCATTGTGGAATGAGACTAACCCAAACCCTAATCCTAACCTTAACCATAACCAATTCCTCAGAAGTGACGTTTTGCCTCATTAGGACTCCACTTGGTCCCCATGAGGACTACAGGTCCTGACAAGGTCAATGTTTATACCAGAGAATGTCCCACTGAGGTAACAAACAAACAAACACATACACACACACACACACACAGATGGAGAGAAAGATCACTTAATTATTCACACAATTCTGCTCTGCAGAAAAGTAACACATACATTATGTGAGGGAGCCCAAGCTGAAAACCAAGGAGGCTTAAAAAGAACACATCCATTTAAAAGAGCGTTGTCTTTGAATGTGTGTATGTGAGTGTGTATCCTACAGCTGGATGAAGCCATGAAGCACAATGTGCAGGTGGATGAAGGGGCCCAAAAACTAGGCATGACACGTTGTTCTATTTTTAGTTCACCGGCATGTCAAAAGTGTGTTTCTGGGTTCTGTTCCTCAGGTGCGTGCTGTTCGCTGGCACATCAGTTACCTGGGGCACATTCTGCAGCAGGCTGAAGGTGAGCATGACTCAAGCATTTGAATAATTCTCATGCAGTTGACAAGGTCAACGCTGTCTTTAGTACACACACACGCACAAAAATTGCTTATGCACATGTCTGCATACGGTATTTTCACCTCAGATACAACTGTACACATAATCACAAATCTTTGAATTTTACCTAAATTCACTTTGCCATCTGTATCATTCAACAAACTGCACTCCTTTGTTTTCTTTATTGTTTTCCACAGTACTGTTTTGCCCTGAATTTCTGCCTGTATGTCTGTTTCCTTCTCTATCACGAAGAGAAGGAGGAAAGCTCTCTCTCTCTCCCTCACATAACTATCCATCTCATTTTCCAGCTTCTTTCCTTCGTCCTCACTTCTCTCTTCTATCTGTCATGTTATTCTCCACTCCACACTGACCGGTAAAGCAGAAATGCCACGTAAAGAGACAAAGTTGGGCAACAGTCACGCTGATGTACACACACGCACACACACACATACTCACACAAGCTCGTACTTTCACACAGAGCCTACCATCCTTCAATAGGTTTCCTCAGCCCCGGTTACATACGGGCTACTGCACAGGGAGAAAATATTACATCTCTACTACTGTTTGGATCCAATCATTTTCCTCTGACTACTCGGTTGGTAACCATCAATTTCACCTGCTGAGAGAAAGAGAGGGAGAGAGAGAGAGAGAGAGAGAGAGAGAAAGGAGCGAAGAGACAGGTACAGGCAAATGTGATGGATGCAGGTGGAATCATGGAGAAATGAAGAGTAAGAGGATGTAATTAGGGGAGGAATCAAGAAGGAAAAGACATCAACAGATCAAGTGACAGCGGGGAATAGAAAGCAGGTAGAGTGAAAGAAAGAGAGAAAAGTGGGAAAGAGAGGCTGAGAAAAAGAGTGAAAACATTTTGGGGTATGTATAATAAGGACAGAGACAGATCTAACTTCTCTTTCATCAATCCCCCTGACTCACTTTTTCAAGACAACATCTCTTATCTATCATCACTGTTGTCGCAGCAATATGTCCTCCTCAAGGCAAAAAAAAAAAAAAAAAAAAAGCTGAGTCACTGTTTTCTTCAGGCCACAGCACTAGAGATGTCATCAAAAAGTGCAATATTACTTCTCCGCAATAGATTGCAGCCGAGCAACAGTCGGCGTTCTTAACAAGAACAGGGTCCCCTAGATATATTTTAATCTGCACTGCCAGTTCGGGGGCCGTTCTGCCCCGTTAGCCAATTAAGATAATGCAGTGAAGATAAATACGGGCTGGGGAAATGCCGTCGGGGCTGCAGGAGCATTGATTTGATTCACACAAAAGCAGATGTTTACGTTGTCGAGATATGCAAAGTAAGGGAAAGAGAAATCCAACACGAAGACAGACGGAAAGGTCAAACTTAAAGGTGTGAAATCCTGCAGGATGATGGGGATGTGCGGCTGCAGCCAGCGTGAACGGACCCACGCTGGATGAGGTTATTAGGATGATGTGATGTCTGGAAGGAGACCCACCTGTCGAGGTCGGCCGTGCTCGTTAGGACACACACACTCTGTGCTATATAATGATCAGTAGATGCTGCAGCAGGGAACAGAAACCAACCTTCGGTCAACAGCTTGTGTCAAATATCAAAAAGTCAGTCGCATTCCTCGTGACAAAGGAAGTTATATAACACTTCATTATTTCTGTGGTGGAAGGCAAGAGTCTCCAAGAGAGATTGTGGCATCTGCTTCTGATGAAAGTGTAAACATTTGAACATCTTTTTGTGCATCTTACAGTTGGGACCATTACAAAGCTTGATAGGTCATCGAAAGAACAAAAGGCAGAGATGAGATGATAAACATATATGCGCAAATTTGTATTCAGGATATAAAATAAAATGTTATGCGCTCATCATTAAAAGCCTAATACTGCAGGAAAAAAACAACAACTTTGACAGTGCTCCACAGCTTCTAGGGTCCCATGGCAAAATCTTCTGACAATGAGGAAAATCTGACCACTGCCTTAAACCCATTTTGAAAAGTGTGTACTCAAACTGTCAAGTGTGGCACAAACTGCTCTTGGCACTACGGTGAAGCCCACAGTACACTGTAGTTGAGAGAGAGAGAGAGAGAGAACAAGAAAAGGAAACAAGCAAAAAGCAAGACTTTGGTCCGCAGGCAGTTTGTAAATTTCCTCTGCATCGTTCTGACAGCATGTCCTGCTTTTATCAACCAGGTTTTGTGTGTACCTGTAATATATTCCAGGCTGTCACATCTTCCTCATCCTCACTCCCGTCTGTAAACTTTTATTTGACTGCCTTAAAGGGCTCAGTTGTCTACTGTCATTAAAGATCAACTTTGTCTGTACATTGTCTGCATGTGGATGTTACCTGTATTCATAAAATATTTCAGCACACCCAATGTTGGCACCCGAAACCACTGCTATGCAGGAAATGACAGTTCCTACAATAACTACTAGGCTACAAGGTTTGTTTAATATATTTCTATTTCTATATAGTCGATGTACATGAAAGCTAAACAGCAGAGCTAGTGAGGGAGGTGCACTGTTTTGAGTGACACTTCAGATCAACAGCATGGTTATTATTTGGTTGTTAAGCAATCAGCAATCCAATCCAGTCCAACGATAACATTAATAACAATTAACAAAAGCAGAAATGATATCAATTAGTTTTTATCGCAGCGATCGAAGTGTTAGTTTCAGCATTAAACCATTTTATTTCATTCAGCATTTTTTTTTCATTTAAAAAAGAAAACAAATTGGACACTGACAAAATGTCTCTCAAGACATTTGCAGCAATTTTCTTTACGTGCTGACTGATCAGCTGTGACATAAAACAATGATCATATTGAGGAATCACACCACAAAAGTGCGTCCTCTTGCTACTTTCAGAAATATGGGCAGGTGCTATTTTCCTTCAAATATGCTTTCCTTCTCTCTCTCTTGGTCTTGGCCCATCAAATTCAGTTTCGAATCAACCCTGATTTCTGCATGACAGCCTACTAAACTGGTCAAGAAAAGCCTCACAAACTGCTGTCTGTGTGGACTGGCCGCTATTCTCACACCTCATACATAAAGTAAACTCCCTCACTCCCTCACTCTCTCTCTCTTGCACACCACAATAATAATAATAACTCAAGCTGACAACTCAGTGAGTGGCATCACACCCATAAAGGTGTAAACACAAAAACAATGAATGCAATTAGTGTAGAGCAAGGCTTTCTTCCAGGGACTTAATGGACGCTGCCATGTACTAATACAAACACGCACACGCACACACACATGACTGTACACAAATACCGGCTTAGAGGAGTGAACGCATTATGACTCCAACCTGGGACTTTACTTTTAATTAGCACTACTAGTGTAAGAGCTGCATATTACTCTGAAATTAATCTGCAGAGCCTGAAACCAAGTGTTAGGATTAGAATGAAATGCACGCTTTGTACAGTGGAGAAGAGTAGAGGTTATCGCTCAGCTGTGACTAACTCTTCTCACAATTATCTGCATAGGCTCGACTCGCACAAACTACAACAAACACAGATAAGAAATGCAGGGGAAATAAAGCTATATATGGCAACTTGAGGACGACATTGTGTTTCTCCGCGTGCCTCCGAGATAGAAGTGCAAATAACAGGCTGGCATTTTGCAGCCTGAACTTCAATACGTGCAAATGTTATTGGCACTTGGCACGTGTCACATCTCATCGACAGAACGTGATGTTCCTCCAGGCCAGTCAGTCACAGGGGAATTGTGTCTGCGTGGGAACTTTGACGTGACGCCCCCAAAATGACTACATGCGCAGTTGTGTGACCGGAATATTAAAAGTGCATATGTGTGCTTGTTGTCCGGGGTCATGCATGTGTGTGATTGGGTGTACATATACGTGTGTCTCGGAATGAGTTCACGGGCAAATGCAGCTTCATTAAGTCCACATTACATCAGCTTCACGAAGCAGACGTCTCTGTATTTATGGGCCCATCTCGATTTGTGCCTCGGCATAAATAAACCACAACATAAACAATAATCCTGTCACATTTTCTGCCTCTTCTTCTTTCTGCCTCCTACAACACGTGCCACAATCAACAGTGCGGATGCATGTTTGCATTACTTCAACGAGCCGAGATATTCACAGAACGCATCCATCTTTTTCTCCTCTGCTCGCCCATCCTCCCCTCTAATAAATGCCTCGGTCTGACATGGACTGTTTGCTCTGCCTAACGGTAATAAAGATTCACACAGAGAGACATGAAGCAATCAATGGTGGTTTTTATGCCACTTAACTTGAGAGTGAGGGCCTGTTTTCTGCTTTAAGCTCTCTCATTACCAGACCAGTTCACCCTTTAATGACTCAACCTAAGACCGATGGCGGTAATCACTAATAACACTCTTTTCTCTCTCCTTTTTCGCCACAAAGAAAAGTTAATTTGCTGTGTAACTCAAGTTAAAGGTTCCATTCCCAATTTAAGGAGAGAGGTAGTTGCAAGGCAGGAGCAAGAAGCTGTGTCTCCTGTAGATCTTTACAATGTAGATAAACCACGGATAATGTGCTGATTATAGTTTGTAATCTTCTCCGGGTTTCCAGGTGTCCCTCTATTCCTTCAAATGGAAAGGATGGTTTTACCAACACTGCTTTTGTCTTCAGCACTGTTTGATGTAAAATATATATTAACTTTTGTCATAACATCACTTCACACATCAGAAGCTCTAATTGTCAGCGTTGGTGGGGAATATTATCAGCAGGTGTTTAAATGGTTGTTGACAGACAGCGTTATCAGTAAAGCCAGCCGTAACAGACTGAGAATGGAGGGGGCTGATTAAAAACATCCAGAATTCAGATTGAGCTCTTCCAAAGGCAGCCTTGGATGCAGCTAACAAGCCACAGTCGCACCTTCACTTCAGGATTTAGGTGGGCCATTTTTCAATACCAACCTTGTGCAGTGCAGCTTTGAGGACAAGATTTTATTCTCATTCATACCACTGCTTGGAGTGTTTACCCAGGCCAACGAGGGGGTACGGACCCTGCCCGTGTGCTACAGTGAGTGGGCAGCCCCCACCCCCCCCACCCCCACACGGCATCCTTCCCTTGACACTCCAGGGAGAGCAGAGGCAGCTGGCTGCAAACTTTTCATTAGCGAGGACTGCAGAAAAATGTGGCAAATATTTATCTTTGCACAGATTGATGTGCAAGGCCTGCATACAAAGCAAGCCTCTTGTTTCACAGAGTCCCACAGTGTGAGAATAATGTGGGATGTGACTCCGCAGCTAGGGGTGCTGGGACGGGAAGGTAATTGGTGTGTGTATATAGGAGTTGGTCTCGACATGTTATTCCTTTCGAGCACATGTGCCCAGGACTGTGTTTTGGTGAGGACATCCATCTATGACAGTAACCCAGCCACTGGGGATGCACACGCTGGTGCATTCTTAGTGCCGGTCTTAAGGCTGGATAAATGGGGAGGGTAGGTCAGGAAGGGCATCTGGATTAAAAACCTATGCCAAATCAGATATGCGGATCATAAATCAGATTTCCTAGATAGAAACAGATGACCCAGTGTGGAGACCCCTAACGAGAGCAGCTGGAAGAAGAGCCATCCACGACGCTATGAATCTTTACCTGCATAAATGGGTGTGAGTGTAAGTGTATGTGTGTGTGTGTGTGTGATAAATGGCTCACCCACGGCCTTGCAGGTCTTAGAGGCAGGGTCCATCTCATAGCCTTCGTAACATTCACACTTATAATCTCCTTTGTAGTTGATGCAGATCTGACTGCAGGCGTCCGGGTTCTCGCATTCATCTATGTCTGTGGAGAGAAGCGCAATGTAAACACATACAGATCAAAACAAAACTACAGTGGCACACGCAAAGCTATTTTTGTCTGATGACTGACAAATAAGAGATGCACATGTTCAGTATCTCCAAAGAATGTTTCACTTCAAATGGAGACTCTGATTTTTCAAACGGAATTATATCAATGTGACCAAGAGCTTCAACAGACAGGACAAGATCTTGGCTGAAGAAATGTGAAAGCTAAAATAACTTTGAGAAACCGAGTTAAACTGCATTTAGATCTTAGACTAGTATTGAGACCACTGTTGCTCTTACCAGATTCTATATAATGCTACTTCTCAGTCAAGCCTTATACTTTGCTGGACTGGACTCTTCTGTAAATGAATGAATGCTCCGTCCACAGAATATTTCAACTTGCTCAGATATAATGTCCTTGCCAGTTTGTTTAGGGCAACAGAGAGACTCAGTCAGTAGATTTTAGCACCTTAAACCTAATAGGACCAAGAAGCACAAGTCCAACATTTTGGGAAATACTTGTTTGCCAGCAAAACCCACTGCCTCATGAGAAGATCAATACCAATTTGATCTCACGGAGATCAGGATTTGGGATGTGTTTAGTCGAGCTTAACTCCATGACGTGAAGCTGAGAAACTGCTTCCCTGGCTCTGTAGAACAAATCACTTTCGAGCAACTTCAAAGTCATCTCATTTATGCTTTGTATATTGTTGCATCAACTCATTTAGGAGAAGAATTGCATCTGGAATTGGGATTTCAGGGACTGTTACAACATTTGGGCTATTGTTTTGAAAATGAACATCTTAAAGACAATCGTGCTTGTTAGTCACACTGAGGAAAACTTGACTTGACTTGTGAAATAAGATGGATGTTAAGATGAATAAAATCACAGCATTGCCATCATGGACAGTGGTGCGCTCTAAAAACATGACATGACAACCAAGAATCTGAACCTGGCAACCAAACTACAAATACATTCAGTGGTTGACTGTCACGACATCCAAATTAAAACTGCTCCGAAAATCCACAATGCCTCAGATTGCATTATTAAATATACATATATCTATCCACGTGTTTTTAATAAAGAGGATAAAACGTGAATGTATCTGCTCTGGAGTGGTTGTATTTATAGCAGTCAACTTCTGCTTCAAGTCATTTCCCATGCTGCGTTCTTTTCTGGACAGAGATTGATGGAAATGACTTTGAATATTTAATGAAAAACAAGCACATTTCCCAATACTGTATGACAAAATGTTCCTTTTAACAAAACCTTTGTCAATAATTGGGTGATCCGATGAAGCTCTTGTGGTCTCTCACAGCGTTAAATAGAGCAGAGGTCATAAAAGAAATAATATAGATTTCACCAGCCCAACCTGGCCAGGCCCAGACAACGTGTGATTGTACATTAGTCATGGTCGTCTGCATTAAAGCACTAGTTTTATTGCATAACTTCTTCTATTCTTTACCTCCACAAGTCTTTTTGTCCAGGAGTTTGTACCCAGAGGGACAGTCACACTCATAACCGATTCTCCGGTCCCTGCAGATGTGGGAGCAGCCGCCATTGTTGTCTGCGCACTCGTTCAGGCCTGCAGAGAGAGGAAGGAGGTAGCGAGGAAGGACAGAGAGAAAGGGACGGGCACAAAAGGGGGAGGAAGGTGAAGAGGAGTTGGGTATTGATGCAATAACTCCAGCAGTCTACTGGACAAAACAATCCAGCCTGGATAAGACAAAAACACAGAGTGGGACAGAAAGATGCAAAAGTTTGTACGTGTGTGTTTTTAATCATCCTGTCAAGTGTGTCTGTGTATGCGTCACATTTCCATTCAAAAAGAAAAGACATTGAGCTTAAAAGCAGTAGAAAAAGAGGCCACGATTATGTGTGTGTTTATGGCCTCGAGGCAGCCAAATGCACCTGGAAACAATCCATTCCCCAACAGGGAGCCTGGCCACGTTTACGCTACCACTTCACTATGATGCCTATTGTTACACATGCTGTCCTTCATCCTCTCATCTCATCCTCTCCATTCCCTCCTCGTTTTTTTTTAGCAGAACAGATTGGACTCTGTCTCAGTCATGCTACCTCTACGTCCCTTCCTTTTTGTATCTGTTTCCGCGCCTCCATTTATTCCTTTGTCTTTCAACCACCCTCCAGGGAGGAGAGAGGAGACGGCTGCATAATGCTAAAGCTGGTACTTCATTACCGGTTTACATTAAAGATTTAAGCTTCAAGGCTACAGGTTCTGCTGTGAGACGGTGAGACTGTGAGAGAGAAACATCGAGAGTAGAAATTGAGGGAGAAAGGAGGAAGTCGAGACTTTGAGAAACGAGCGAGGCTTTATACTAAAATGAAAGTTGTAATTCACAGTGTGGTATCAGATAATGATCAACTCAGTATCAGCATAGTGTTAAGGTAAAAGTAGGTGAAAGAGGATTTTAGTGCAATCATTTTTATTTAGCAGGACAGCTACAGAATACACTATAGGCCAAAAGTATGTGGACACTCTCTTTTTTGGCCTTCCCAGTTTGCATGTTTAGATGTCCACGTACTTTTGGCCATATAGTGAAACTTGACTTTAAAGGAACCCTGAGGAGTTATTGATCAATAGTAAAGTTAGAGAGTAGTGTTTTTTATGAGTGGCTGCCCGTTTTGTTCATATCATAAAGACACATGGGTTTAACATCCTGCCTTTGGTTTCACGCTATTTCACTGACTGACAGTTGGCAGCGATAATGCACCAAGAAACAGTGAGCCAACAAAGGCAGGGAAGAAGAAGACTGCCGGCAAGTAAACATGGATGCAAAAAACTGCACCATTTGCAAATGTTTTATTAGTTATAAAATGCATTCCAAATGTTTGTTAGACCTCAAGGATACACCCAATACGTTTTTGTGAGTCTAACTGAATTTTATATTGCTTTGGCCTGGCCTTGGTTCAGGAACTATCGCATTCTCACATGTTGTAGATAATGGCCGTTGTCAGCTACAACTAAAACAAAGAGAGGGTGCAGGCTTACCTTGAGACACACTGAACATCATGTTTAACATTAATGATATGGTTACAGGGCAATCTCATTACAGTGTGTATCCATCTGCCTCAAGATCACAGCCAGCTGAAAGGGCAGAACACTCACATATCATCTTATACCCATGCGACTTGCTCGAGACCACTCTGCTTCGGAGCAACACCCCGAGTCAAGTGCACTTTCCTCGAGTCTTCTGCTTGTGCATGATCTCAAGGAACATTTCACTCACACAACACGAGTTACAGTACTTCAGTCGCAATTACATGAGCCTCATGTACTTGATAGATTTTATTAACAGGTATGTTTTTCCTCATCGCCCTTCTGTTTGCAGCTGGACTGCATTGCTTGTGATGTGAGCTCCGTGACTGAAGCTCGCTAAGTGGTAATTATCTATGGTGTGGGGATAATCTGTGCGGTTTCTTATGGGTAATGTAGTCAGGTCACGTCTTCCCGGCTAAGATCGCACTAGAGGGCAGAGTCGCTCGGCTCTTTGATCATAACAAGGCAGCTGAGAAATGTCCTGATTTACCCTGCCTTGATCAAATGGAGCTGCTTTTACTAAGAGGAATGACCACCCACAGCTGATGATGCCTGGGTATGCGTGAGTGCATCAGCGCCGTTACACTAGCATGCATGTACATCCATGTACGCCCGAGGTGGTGAAAGATCTAATGAGTATCTGGGTTGTGTGGGCGGTTTTGTGTGTGAAGAGAAACAGAGAGAAATGATCTCACCGCACTCCTTCATGGGTTCATCGGACCAGTCCTTGCAGTCTTTCACATTGTCACACACCTTGCTGCTGTCAATGCACTCCCCGTTCTTACAGCGGAACTTTCTCGGCCCGTCGCACTTTGTGACTGCGGTGAAGACGAAACACACAACAAAGTTAGAGATCAGGTTCTTACTTGCTGAACTACATCCCTGTTCGGCTGGAAACTTATCATGTTCGGGGACTTAAGTAGGCGTCGTAAACAAATCTTGCACAGTTGGACCTAATTAGTACTAAAAAAAACTCAATCCCACCATGATGCAAATTGCCGATATATCATAATTTGTAGGGCAGTCAGATCCAGAAGGAGTCACATTTTGTGTATAAAAAGATTTTAGGTATAGTAAATGTGATGCCTTTGCAAACCATACTGTGAAAGCTGGTTGTAGTTTGTGCACAGTCAGGCAGGAAGTCAGATTTGTTACAGCTACCTATTGTATACATAGAGAAAGATTTTAGCTCGTTGGGTGTAAGGTTAGAGATGCTCAGATTTTAACTGGCCGTGTGCTGTGAGGACAATACACAGAGAGGCACGAAAAGCCAAGAGGCAAGACATTCCACTAAGCGTCTGTAATGTTTTCAGAGATTCAAGATTTCAAACAATTGTTCAGTCAGGGTTTATTGAGGTTTGATTGTTTTTGGGTTTTTTTAACCTTGGTTTGCAACAGCGATTCAGAAGTGAATCATTTTATACAGAATGTGATGGTGACTGGTTCTTACAAATAATGTGGAAAATGGCTTTTTTCTTTAATGATTGCAACATCAAAAAAATTGGAGGGACTGAAAAATCTACCAGATCATTTAGAACATTCACAAATTAAGTGTCACTGTTGTGTGCAGAATGTCTTCTATCAGCCACTGGTAGCGACTGAAACACACACACAGACACAGCCGTGCAGCACAAACCCTGCATGTACAGGTGCATGCACACACACTGTACTGTGCCCTTTGTGGGAACTATGAAGAGTAAAAAAAAAAAAAAGAAAAAAAATCAATTTCAGGTTCACAGCTGCTCTTCAAAACACTGCTTCAAGACAAAGTTCGCTGCCAGGCAGAGCGTCTCATGGTGGCCTTGAGTCTCCTGTGTACCACAATATGTAATGGTAAAAATATTACTGTCAGTTGTTTTTGCAAATGTTGTCCACAATCACATTTCACTGTGAATGCAATACAAAGAAGATTTAAGGCAGAATCACGCTGAGATGCTATAAATACTTTGACACTGTGGCCTCTTTCACTCCCATTCCTCTTTGTCTTTGTCGCTTCAGCAGTGCAAAATGAACTCCTTTAAACAGTTTCTCATGGGGCTGATTCAACTAGTGCAGCCAACTGCAGCCATCTGTGCTGCTTTTTTGTACATCTCCTGTGAATCTCAACAGTAGTATTAAAGTTGCAATTGTAAATTTTTAGAGTGAACCAAACATGACAAAGGACTGAAAAATGCATGATGATTTGCAAACAGAGATTGCATCGCCATTTCTCGTCACAGTAGAATGTTGAACATGAATCTCACCACTACTTTCAGATGAGAAATGTTTGACCACCTACATTTTCCAAGTGAAAATGAATATGATACAAGTGTGTAGGAAGCTGTTTGCATGTTGAACATCCCAAACTCATCCCACACTTACCGTTGACGCAGCCGGCTTCGTCACTGTAGTCCGGACAGTCGTGAACTTTATTACACTGTTTGGTGCCGTGGATGCAGGATCCATCACCACACTGGAACTCATCAGGTCGACATGTGAGCAGGGCTGGGGGAGGCACAAACCACACACACATACACGAGGATTAGTAAAAATATCATCTATTGGTCTCATCTCTGAGAAGATAGAAAGTTAAAGGCCCAGAACACAAGTACAGGGCAATTTTAAGTACACACTATCCCTGATGGATAAATAAATACATTTAACCATCTAAAATATTTCATTTTTTCATTCGTAATTACAACCCAGAGAAAAGTTGGGATGCTGTGTAAAATTATATAAAAACAGAATGCAATCATCTGCAAATGAACTGTGTTTAACAAGGGTTTTCCAAAGTGTTCCTGAGCCCATATATTCATCTCCTTTCTACAATCATGTGTTTGACAAAGTGTTGAACCTCTCTCCATCATTGCTTGTGAACGACTGAGTCTTTCCAGGATGAACCTTTCATACCCAATCATGATACTATCACCTGTTTACCTGTGGACTGATCCAAACAGGTGTTTTTGGATCAGTCCACAACTTTCACAGTCTTTTGTTGCTCCTGTCCCAACTTGTTTGAAACATGTTGCTGCCATCAAATTCAGAATAAGCAGATATTTACAAAAATCAATGAGGTTGATGAGGTCAAACAATAAATATATTGTCTCTGTACTGTTTTCAATTGAGTATATGTCAGAAAGGATTAGCAAATTATCACGTTCTGTTCCGTTTTGGAATCAGGTTTGAAGAAAGGGGGGAAAGCAAGCAACGAAAAGAGGGATGACTGGGTTGGCTTCTGTAACAGCTCTGTTACCTTCTTATTTTTTATTTTCTGTAGTTGCTGGCATTTATATTTGTAATTTGGAGCTGTAAGCTACATCCCTGTAGAGATGAAGACAACACACACACAAACACATACACACAACAAGCCCATCATTTCTCCTCCTCATCCGTATCTATGTCGATGTGCACATATGTAAATGGAAATGATGTTTTGCTTCCTTCATCAGGCCAACTTGGAGTGCACTCCAATCCGAGAGTAATCAGTCATACAACTCTTACCTGCACGGAGAAAACCCCCGGTGGAAATGAAAACCAGGCAGGTATTCATTCACTGAGAACATCCCACATCCAGTGACCTACTGAGTACGTATGTATGTGCAAGTGTGTACAGGCATTTGTTTGTGCTTGCCAGGTTTATTTAACTCATTCGTCTTTTTAACTGGCTGTTTAATTATTCATGTGTTGTGATTTGGATTGGCTCTGCCATGGGAGTGGAGGCAGACATGATCAATGACTGTGGTGGCCACAAAAAAATGCGAGGCACACAATCAGCGTATCGGCAAATATGGAATAAAACACAGCCACACGCACTTTCACACCAAGCGTGCACACATCCACAAATGTCCTGTATGTGAGAAGGTACATACAGTACAGACACATCGAATGCATGCATGCAGCAAAACTTTTACTTTACACATTTACTTGACCACACAGAGACGCTGACTCAGACTTCTAACGCTCAAACTTAAAATAAAGATAAACATGTATTAAATCTAAAATCAGCAAATTGAGGGAGACATAATCCTGTGCCATCGCAAAATGTGCTGATTCTTTCAGCCAAATGATTGGGATCTGAGCTCAGCTAATTATGATAAATCCCCAGGACGAATAGTAATCATAACGGATTGCCATCTGCAGAAAAGTTGGCAGGTGGGAAAGGAGAGAAGCAACTCCAGATACAATTTGACCATTTCTCATTTACATTAACCTCCTGTCGCCTTCCTCACAGTCGCTGGTCTCAGCATGTCTGTGAAATAATGCAAGATTATTGAGACAGATGTTTCACATAAGATGGGAGATAATAACCAGGGGACAGGTCTGCAGGAATGAGCAAAGCCTGACAGAACAGAAGGGGGAGGAGAGAACAAACTGGAGATATGCAATGATTCTCACATTTCTAATTTACATTGAAATGTTGCACCTCCCAGAGCTGAGCTTGGCTCGCTCATTTACATTACACAGACATCTAAAACTATTACATCTTGTTTGACACAAACCTCCAGCCGCCCACTTTTATTCACAATGTGATGAGCATGCACACAGACCCAGTCAAATACATATAGTGCATCCAGCTCCTGTCTCATCATATCTGAAAAAGTAAACATGGTTATTGAGACAGATGATTCCACTGATACATGCAGACCAGACAAGACCGCTTCACTTGCTGTCACTCGGTCACAAGTTGTCGCCATTCAATTATGCTGCTGGGTGTGTTTTTGTTTATGCAGACCTATTGTGTGTATTTTATTCACGCCATCATTCCCAAACAGATCCCTTAATCATGGACCTGCAAAACTGACTTTTAATTTTAATGATATCTTTCTTTAGCGAGCACTGGTTGCAGCTGTTTCAAATAGACATAATTTGATATTGAAGCTTGTTTATCTTAACATAGCTAAAACTAAAAGGGAAAGAATGCCAAAAACAAAAATCCTAGGAGGATGAACAATTTCAGGAAATTGCTTCATAGTCATCTATCAATTTTAATTTAACAAAAAAGTAAGAACAAAGACTTAAAGCCTAGTATATTTGAGTTAATTTCAGGTAATACTACGGATCTGGAAGGCCATGATTCCCATGTGTTACGTACTGTAGTTCTGGAAAACATTCGTCTTTCATCATCCTAGAAAAGATGAAGCGACAGTAGGAATAAAGATTTAATGACCAGGAAGGTCTGAGTGTAAGATTCATGCCTAAATGCTCTGACTGTGATGCTCATTTGCATATTGTTTTTAACCTCATTGTCATGTGACATTCTCATCAAAAACCTATCCCATCATGCAGTGCGTCAAGGCAATAAATAGTAATGACCTGTTGGCCTTGTGAAACTGTGGCGTGTGTGCAGTGGTCTGTACATCGAAACAGCTGCTTCAGCTGTGGTATGTATTCACTTTAAAAGGGATTATGTCAGACTGGAGTGACGACTATGATTGTATAATAATTTCAGCTCTGGTATTTGAGTGTCCATGAAAATCTGTATGCCTGTGACTGTGTAAGCACAGGTACGTATGTTCACTTCTGCATGTACACATCTTTTTGTTGTCTTATGAAAGCGTGTGTGGTCGTAAGTGTGTGTAGCGCAGTGTGCTTGTATCATGCCGTATGTGCTCGGCTGCTGCCATCTCCCAGAGTGGTGTGTGGGTGTGTGAAGAGGAGACCAGATGGGGGTCTCGCTTGATGAAAGACCTTCACCTCCCACACATGCACGAACTCACACACTCACACGCTCACAACAAACACATATGGTCAAACACACTCAGTTTCTCCTTTTGCTTCGACAGATCACATGTTGCATGGCAACCCATGGATCATCATGATAAAGTTAGCATTGATCTTTCTTCAATCAGTTTTGGCAGCACAACAAGATTTTCTCATGTAGTCTTTGTTCACAACACACGGCACGTCAGCCTTTGAAGTATATTCCATCAGTAGTGGTGAGCCACACACACAAAACACAACATGTATTATTGCTGGCATCCATTAATTGCCTTCATTAAAGGCTATGGTTGGTGTGAACTTTTTAGAATAATCATGACAATCAGACCAACAATGGTTTTACCCTCCTAACAAGTGTTGTGTGTAGCCTCTGTGTCATAGCACAGATAAATAAAGAAACCATAACATTGAAATTGGGTGACATATTCCTTCATTACTATGAACGCTGCATGTGTGATTTATGAGCAAAGCTGTGTCCAAGAGCAGCGACGTGTTTGAGAATACACTGGCTAAATTTGTTTTAATTGAACAATATGTCAATGATATGACACTTTTACAGGTTTTTTTTCAATAGTCTTTGGACAAAAACAACAATGGGGTTCTGTGGCACCAGGAAAATGTGGCTACACAGAAAATTCTTGTTGGCAGGATACCCTTATTAAAACAACAGCAGCAGTATCCTTTAAAAAGTCCATTCATTTATCATTTAAGTCATCAATTTATCCACATAAACACAAAATATGCACAGCTGACTTACGACAGTTGGCTTCATCCGATTTATCCTTGCAGTCTGCGTCTCCGTCGCACTTCCAGTTCATGTGGACACACTCCCCACTCCCGCACTGGAACTCGCCCACTGGGCACCGAGGTTTCTGGGGCTCCGTCCTGCGGCTGCAGCGCTCCATGGACTCGTCTGACTTGTCCTTGCAGTCCGGGTCGCCGTCACAGCTCCACAGGGCGGGGATGCACTCAGAGTCGTTGCAGCGGAACTCGTGTTGGCCGCAGGTGGGAGTCGAGCACTTCTCCTCGTCGCTGGCATCCCCGCAGTCGTCGTCGCCGTCGCACACAAAGATGGGTGCCACGCACTTTCCGTTGCGGCACTGGAAATCTTTGGAGGGGCAGGCCTTGGCATCTGCAGGACGAATGGGATGGGTGGATAAAAAACATTTTCATTTTCTTATCATTATTGATTATATATAATGTACTACAAATGTCATTACTATCATTTTAGAAGACCTTTTGTTAAAAGAGTGAACTGAAGTCAGCTGTCGAATAAAGCATGCAGCTACTTGAATTCCTTTTGGAAGCAGACATTGGAGTTAGAGCAGATGAGAAAATGTGAGTTAGAGGTCGAATATAGTTAACTTATCACTGCACATAGTCAAAATCCTTGGGGGAGTAAGAATATATGCAGCAATATGTCTGCCTCTCCTCTGGAGAAGGAATGAAAGACAGCGATGTTAAAATTTGGAGTTAATGAGCAAAGGGCAATTCAAGATCTTCCTCCCTTGCTCTTGGGCTTTTGGCGTCTGCTGAAAGTGAAAGAAAGAGTTTGATCTGAAGTCAAACCGGTGACTGTGTGCCGTGCTGAGGAGCAGCAACTGTGAAAGCAAAAAGGGATAAAGAGGCAGGAAAAAGCAGATAAAGTCGCCTCATGGGAAAAAGCAAATACTATGCATTATTCAGTAAGAATAAACATTGGTCTCGACTGCAACCTCCAAATCTCAACCCTTGAATCAGTGAATGCGACAATGAAACACACTAGATAAACATGGCATATTGAACACAACGTCAGGAGCATGTGTGCAGCAGCAGTGGAAACAGGTGTGTAATGAGCAGAGTGGGTGAAGAATCCCCCATTCTGTGTGTGTTTGTGCATGTGTTCACGTGCGTGGGAATGTTTGCACAGAAACACCTGTGGAGACTGTGTGTACATATGTGATTGTGATTATGATCTGATTGTCTGTGCGTGTGTTCGTATCAAGATCTCAAGAAATTATCACAAAGCTATGATGAATAATATTGAAGTTTTTTACTGACAAACTGTGTGTTTCCTCTCACATTATCTAATTCCAGTCAGGTTGGACGGATAAATTTGAATCGTGCATTTTGCTAAAAACTAAAACAAAAAACCCCAAACACTTGTGCTTTGATGTAACTCTCCTTTCTGGACGACCCGTGTAACCACTCTTTACTCCCTCTCTCTTTTACCTTCCCACACAGAGCGCCAAAGGGACTCATTATGATAATAGGCTATTGGATTCCCTGCTAGCTATTACTGCTAGCATGCTAATCATCCCCGCTCAGATCTAAGTAATTTAATTAACATGAGCACATAAACAACATCGGCAGCATCCCGGCAGAAGCTCCGGTGGTTCGGGGAGGGGGGTCACATGAGGTGTTTGTGCAAACAAATACTCGGGCAAAGTTATCAAGTGATTATTTTAATACTTTCTGTACAAACAGTGGGAGGCTTTTTTTTTGTGCTTCTGAAAGTGATTAACATATTTTGCTTCATCCCAGAGGGGGATGATGTGTTGCCAGTCAGACTAGACACCATTGTTTTGTATGCTTGATTGTATGAGTTTTTCATTAAGGCGGAGAGCTTGGTCAGCCAGGTGTGTTGGCAATAAACAGCAAGGCCCAGGATAAGAAGCTTGTTAGTGCGCTTCCCATTGGGATACTGAGCTACGAAAAGGATAGTTTGCTCGGAGTAGCTTTATTTCCACTACAGGAACAGGCAGGTGGCTTGCACTTCATCGAATTTGTGGATGAAAAAAACAACAACTTTAGCTTGAGTTTGAAAGTCACAGGAACACAGGTTGTATTGAAGCCATTCTTGGAGAACATCCTACAAGAGATACAAGAGGTTTGGGATCTATTCTTCTTAAGGTTTTTTTTCCCCGCCCCTGGATCCCTACACATTTCAGCTATTTCCTTTAGTCTGTTACACTCATAACAGAATACAGAAACCTGATTAATATGGAAACATAGCAGCAATATAGAGTTTATACACAGGTAAACAAAAGTCACATTAAAGTAAAGAAACTTTTTCCACAATAGTTGTGAAACACTTTGCATCCACCTATATCTGTATAGTGCTTTTAATGTTTGGCACATCAGAGTTTCTGATTGATCCTTATTGATCAACGGATTGATACTTTAGTCAGACAGACAACTACAACTGTAAATCAACGTAAATTATTCTTAAAATGTTGTTAAACCAGTAGCACTATCTGACTAATTGAAAAATTATCAAAACTATTTTTGCTTTCTGTTTCAGAGAAAATGATACCACCTGCCCAAACCACCACTTCTTCTTCTTGTGAATGGTATTTTTTGTCTCTGTGAGTTCACTAAACCACATAAACATATTTAAAGCCTTTCATTTCTTCTTTCATTATAAGAAACTCTGAACATCTTAGTGCTGTTTGTGTTGAAGAAAAGTACAGTCTTCCTGTTTTTTACCATAAAGGAATTCTCCTTTGTCCTATTAGGTAATCCAGAAGCTTTCCATTGAAATCAGGCAGCTTGCGATGTAAAAATGATTTACTGATGTTAAAATGCAATATTTGACTATCAGCCGTGAAACCTCAGCATATACAATCTTCTGGTATTTGCTGTTTACCAGGGTGAATTTCTTAAACCCACACAAAACATAGGGGCACTTCAGCTGTGTGTTACTTCAATCCCCTTGATCCTATCACCTGGCCCGTCAAAGCTGACACACTCCGAGAAGATCGGTCAGCGAAGCCGGCCTCTCAGTTAACACAGGCCAAAACCAATCCGTGGAAACAGAGAGGGGGGGATTGGAGAGGAGACAGGTGCTCAGAGGAGCACGTGGGGTAGGCAGATCCACTGATAGGTTTGAGAGAAGAACTGTCCTTTCCCACCGTCCCCAGAGCAGCAGGCAGGCAGATTTAATAGCAGATAAAGGCAGAGAGGATAGATGGTAACAGGTTTGACAGGGTGGAATTACAGTCAACAAACTGTAATTCTAATCCACATGCTATGATGGAATTTTAAATAAAATTACTAATACTCTAAGTTGCGTATAAAGGATGTGAAGAACTGAATTAGACCCAAAAAGTGCAAGAATAAAGCTTTAAAAATAAGAGTTGAGGGGAATCAGACTGTGTTGCACAGCTCTTCTACTGATTGTTAATTAAAACATCCATCCATGGATTATTCCACCAATTACAATTTTAAATAGGTAATCAGTAATCTGTAACTGATTACATCTTGACAGTAACCTTCCCCACCTGCAGGTGATTGTGTTTAACTCGGGGGTCGAAGCTTTCTATCCATCCATCCCCAGACCCTCCACTGGACAGCTAATAGATGGAGCAGGGAGATAGGGCACAGCTCATTGACCTTGATCTGAAGGACAATTGAACTCTCTTCCAGCTTGGACTAGTCTAAAGCAAGCAGCTAGGCATACATACACACACACACACACACACACGCACAGGAAAAGATATGTAATCTCTACTGAACTCACTCAAACAGAGGCATGTACAGATACAGGTGGAGGACATTAAAAGGGTCTATATGTGCTTAGATATGCATTCAAACACATGTAACACATGTAAACACAAACACATGTAATGCAATGTAATCCACACACACACACACACACACACACACACCTCACTTCAACCTTTTTCTATGAGCCACTGGGTTTAATGTTTCTGGAGCGTGGAATCCAATCAGACTCTGGTCTAACATGTCAGCCACTGAGCTGTGGTGCGGGAGCATGTACACACGTGCACAAGCACACACACACCCTATTGCCCACGCACACACATACACTTGTCGCAAACCTTAGTTCACCAGGTGTGCTAGTTGAAAAGCGAGCTACAGATCACAGATCGGCTCTAACAGCCGGAAATGGATATAAAACATTTACTTCACGGCGCTGTATAAAACGCTGCATTTAACCAGAAACAGAAACGCGCTTGCTCTCCAATCAGCTAAAAACACACACTAGCACCTGAAGGCATTTTAGTCCAGAGTAGGCTTAATGGGCCGAGCGACATGTTCATCTACTCTGCGAAATATCAATATGTATGCCTTATCTTTCACATGAGAGCATCAATAAAAAAACAAATCCGTGTTGAGTCAAGCGTGCCTTGTACTGTCAGACACACAAGGGTAATTGCAAACAAATCGCCATCTATATTCATGAGGATTGATGGGGGGAAAAAAAAAAAAAAATTTCAAAAAGAGGAGGGAAAATTTCTGCTCAATTATTCACTACTCATTAAAATACCAGCTCAAACACCACATCCAACACTTCAGAGCGTGTTTTCATCAGTGTTGTGAAGTGAGCACCGGGTGCCTCAAAATACTATTTTCACATGGAGCTGGGTTTCGAGTAGTTCGGCTGGTTTGAGGGTGGCTTCAGCCTGGTGTTGTTGCATGACCTGTCATTTCCATTCTCCATGAAAAACCTAACTGGATACAGCAGGATCCCCCCCACCCCCCACCAAAACAAAGGTAAAATGTCATGCAGTCTGGAAAGAAAACTCTATTTCCAATCTGCAATTTTATGTGAAGAAGCTAAATGCCATTTTCATTTCCTGTATTATCAAGAAGGGCTGCAGCAGAGGAGCAATGGTGATGCTTCATGCATTCACCCTATTTGCACAAATTATTATCACTTTTTGTCAGTTTGGTCACTGGATGATAATCCTCTTCACGCACAGCGACAACTGACAAATTGAAACTAATGGAGCTCCTAAACAGCAAGCAAGCTCTCTGTCAAGGTCTCACTAATGATGGCTGACCCACTTCACCACCTATACACACGGTGGACATTAACAGGAAGTGCATTTTTTTTAGGTAAATCAGTGTGCAATTACTTGATAACATCTCTTTTTAGGGATACCAACAAAAAAAAAATTGCAGGGTGCTGATTTTATATTGCATAAAAGTAACAATGAAATTACTTGAGATAATAATTTCACAGATTTTACATCTTCATGGCACTCACACACATCCTTGTGTACAGAGACAGGGTTTTTAGGACAGTTAGTAGATGTAGCATTTGTTATGTATCAGGCACCATTACCCTTGATATTATTAAAACAACAAACCATCAGAGGAAGAAGAAGAGTGCCAGAGGCAACATCATCCCCACATCTGTAAAAAGACGGTTGTGTGCTGCACAGGTTTTAGAAAACTGCCATTTAGTTGGAGCCTGAACGCAGAGAGGTTGTGTAGGAGAAAGAGGAGGAGGATAAGAGGGAGGAGAGACAGTTTTAGATTATACGTTTGATGCAATGCATTCTGCAGGAGGGCCAGAGGGGCCCTGTGTGTGTGTGTGTGAAGAGAGACAGAAGAGAGATAACTTGACATGCAGTCTCTCTCCGGGGCTCTCACAAAGTGTTTATTAGTGCTTTGGTTACATTAGGGGAGACACACAGACACACTCACACACACACTGGTGACCACCAGACAGGCAGACCCTGAGCCCTGAGCTCTTCGACTTGCTGTAACATAAAAGCGATTCTCTTTTCCTAATGGAATAGACGGACAGACAGTGAGGAGAGATGAAATTCAGAATAGATTTATCACTGACTGACAAACAGAAGGCGGCTTCAGAAGAGATTCTCTTTCGAACAGCCCGGCCAGATGGGGTTTACCAGGCACAGAGCCGGCATACATGTTTGGAGCATTGGTGGCAAAGCGGCATCTAACACGTCAGTCATCTCTATTGGTTGGAAGATGTGGAAAAAAAAAGAAAAGAAATATGATACAAGATAGTTCCACATGGTGTGCAGTACTTGTAATTTGTACTTTATTAAACACCGCACATTCACTAGAAGTACAAATGTGTAATACCAGGACTTGTATTACGTTAAATCTGCTAACTTCGCTCGATGGACAGCCAACGTCTTCAAACCGGCATGGATCAAATGTTGTGATTGCTTTGAACGCAACTTGCTTTTCAGTCATTTTCACTTTAGCCAGCGATGCGGAGAATCCTGAGAGACAAAAAAGAAAGAGGATGCAGAAGCAAATGTGTCTGAAAGAGATGAAAGGTGAGCGATAATGCGGTTGTGGATTTGCAATAACCTGAAGCTTCTATCACATTTGTGGGTGCACATATCTCAGCTGTCTCCTGTTGTATACAAACTTGTTGTTGATGTTTAGATGCTCAGCTTCCTGCATTTTTGAAGATGGTGGTGTTGGCGACTGTTGGCATGAGCTTTCTTGAACCAAAAATTAGGGATGACATCCTGTAGTTGCTGGTGATAGCAAAAAATTGTTTCCATAAAAATCCCGTGTTTCATTTTAGGGTTTCCCAGCAAACTCCATTCCAACTGTGCAATATCTGTTAATGGTTGTAAATGCACCTTTTATTGCTTTTTATTGTTTTTATTGCTTCATACATTTTATTGCTTTTATATCCTTTATTGCTATTATACCCTGTTTTTAGATTCATATGCCTTATATATATTTATTTACTGCTTTTTGTAATGGAGCCTCCCAGCCCAAGAATTTCACACAAGTGTACTTGTACAACCAGAGCGACAACAAACATCTTGAATCCAGCTGATTCGGACACGAGATTTTACATATTAAAATCTTAACATATTAAATGGATACAAACCGACCTTTTAATTCAAAAACATCTTCATCAATTTATCAGTCAAACTCTTCAGGCTCAATCAAATTTACACCACATGTGCAATTGTGTGCAAACAAACTGAAAAAACTGAATAAAACACAAAAAAATACCTGCACAGCATTTCAGCTGCTGGATTCCAGACAGTTTCTGTTCACTGACGCTGGTTAGATTGTCTTTGCTCAGAGTAAAAACATGTCAAACTGAGTGTGAAAAGCCACTGAAAATAAGACCTCAGTGTAGTGTGGCAGTAGAGCCGGGGGAATCCGAGTGAAATGGCAGCTTAGATGAAGAGAAAAATGGCACAAAATTCACTGGGAGACTGAAACTCTCTGTGTAACCTGATTGGTATACACCAGGGGAAGACTTTCTCTTAACCACCTTAATCATGAGTGGGGACTGTGGGGACTGCACACGCACGCACGCACGCACGCACGCACGCACATCTGAATGGAACGGCATATTTCAATAGCTCAATCACTATGCCATCTATCAGCAGCTTAGACTTGAATATTAACTGCCTCGCCAGCAATCACAGTCGATTGAATGTCTGCTCACGTGTGTGCGCAGGCAGCAAGTGATGAATGTCCTTGTGTGTCTCTACATACATGCAGGCATGTGTGTTGACATGAGTGCACAGTGGAAGCCATTGGTCAAAACACATTATATTTCATTAGATTTCAGCTATTCAATGCGCAATGTGACGCGGCCATCTCTCCATCCTTGTGGCACCACATGGTTTTAAATCTTATCACTACCCCCCTCATCCACTCCCATGCACACACACACACACACTGTGCATGCCTGTCTGGAAAATAATTGCATTCCCTCTGATAATTGTTAAGTAGTAAACCTATGAATACATTAAAAATAGGTCATTGTGATTAAGTGTGATGATTACATCTCCACAATAAACATGTAATCCTGTATTTTACCATGACTGCCGTATGATAATGACATAATTACCATTTCAGATGGCCTCATCATGATAGAGCTGTTGTTTTTCATGGTGATCACTCTCCACAGCTAAAACCATGTTTCTTTCTCTACTGCCTGGCTGGAGTCTGTTCCTCCAGGTGTTTGAGATGCTGTCTAATCACACTGGGGTTTCTAAGCTAAACAGGCGAGTATTGTTTTTATTATTTATTACAGTTATTTGACAAACTGATCACTTCAGACATACAGTTTTATGATATAACAACAACTGTCTTGTTATCGATTTGAAAACTACAGCTCCCAAAAGTGGATGTGTGTTGACTGAATTGGAAGTGAATTTTAAAAGCGTAAAACAACTGTACACAAAGACAAGCACGGAGACGAGGAAAAAAATGGAGAAGGTCTGGATGAAAATAGCAGAAACATGTGTAGAACTTTTGAGACCTGAGCCTGAGCTGTCACACAGAAACATACAACCCTGATTCCAAAGATGTGCAAAACATACATAAAACAGAATGTGATAATTAGCTAATTCTTTTTGACATATACTCCCAAACAAGTTGGGACAGGAGCAACAAAAGACTGTGAAAGTTGTGGACTGATCCAAAAACACCTGTTTGGATCATTCCACAGGTAAACAGGTTCATTGGTAACAGGTGATAGTATCATGATTGGGTATGAAAGGTTCATCCTGGAAAGACTCAGTCGTTCACAAGCGAGGATGGAGAGAGGTTCAACACTTTGTATGTAAAACTGTTAGTGAACGTTTTTCATTTACATTTTACGGTGCCTAAACATTTTTGGAATCAGGGCTGTACAATCAGTACTTTTTGTGGTGGAAAAAAAAAACACAACTACAGAAACAGTCCAGTGGTCACGCTTGCCTGCATAAAGCGAGATGAAAACAATTCTAAAAACAGGCCTCATGGGAAGTGTTGTTGAATGTTAACAAAATAATCGCTGTACGTGTTAAAGTTGGTCATAGTTGAGCGACATTGCAGTTGATTAGCTTTGTGTACCTGCTGCTTGCTTTAGCAGGTAACTGTAGCAGCTATTGTAGGATAAAAAGACAATATGTTTCTCATCTTTTCAAAGATGCAGATGAAAAGAAGTCTGTACAGAAAAACACTGTGGGAGGAGGCTTTGAGAAAGCAGTAGGGTGGGTCTAAAGGTTACTGGGCAGGAAAGCAGCAAAATTGAAAGAACCCTTCTCTTTGACTTTTTTACATTCTGGTAGATCCTCCATAGGTTAGAGCAAAGTTGCGGTTCCACCTTGGTCAATTTTCAAACAAGCATGCTTCCCTGTCATCTCCTTGTGATTCTGAGATAACGTGTGTGTGTGTGTGTGTGTGTGTGTATGAGGAGGAGGTTGGCGGTGAAAGAGGAATGAGTGATGTTTTTAAAGCTATCGAAAAACGGTCCGCCCGAGTCTAAAGCAAAGTGCAAACGCCTCTGGGTGCGCAGCGAGCCTGTTTGTGTGCTGGTGCTCCATTACATTACACCCACGCTCGCAGTGAAAGCAGACAAAGGATTATAGATGAAGGAGAAGGTAATGGGAAGAAACTCGGAGACAAGAGGCCACCACTGCATGTGTCTGTGCAGTCACCTCTTCTAGTGGAAATGTGGATGAGGCGAGATAAAAAAAAAAAACACTACATACACAAATGTTCATACACATTCACTCACATACTACATTTTTTATGCAGGTGGACACTTCTTCATCCTCTTTGATCTGTTATCAAATAATAGAATAGAGGTTGCATTTACTGTAACCAACAGCAGGCTGGACTAAGTAAGCTTTATATTGTGTTCTGTGTGTAGATGTCTGGGGGAGGGGATGCTTTACGTCTCTATGTGTATGCATGTGTACAGTTTGTATCTCACTGTAGTAAACATTTGAGCTTAAAGCACTTTTATTCACTCCCCTCCTTCTACGTTGTACCAGGATAACACACACTTAGCACACACACACACACAATGTCTCCCTCTGGTTCGCCCCTCTCTGCCCTGCTATAAAACACCAACTAACATATCCCTGGTGGGCATCGATCCAGCAACAGCTTGCTGTAATGTAACGCAGGAGCACAGGCTGATGTGAAAAGAGCAACAGGTCCCCAGGGCCTGCAGGAGACTACTGTCTTTCTCTCTGTCTGTCTCTCCCTGTCTCACCCATTTCCATCTCAGCCAATACAGTGCTGTGGAGAGATTACTGCCATTGCAGAATAAAGCAACTGCCAATGCAGCGGACATAAAGAGGAAATCCTTGAGAGATGGCCAGTCCTTTAAACGGCTATGAAAGACTCACCATCACATTCAGGGTGCGTTTTCAAAGTGGAAAACTGAAAGCATCTGGGGGCCAGGGATCAAACCTGGCTGGTCACTGGAGTTAAGTGAAAAGTTTTCTAAACCATGTTCCAGACACAGATTTGTCAATAACACAAAAATAATGTAAATTGCACACCTGTTAAATGAAGCCGGTTGATTCCACTGCTGTGTTTGCGAGGTATATGAGGTGAGGCAACCTTTATTAATCAGCATACTTCTGTCAAAGGAACATAAAACCACATGCCGCAGTTGCAGTCGGCTGCCATTCATCATGCACTCCCAATAAGACAGGAGGTTGGGAGCGACAGTGCGGAGGTGTCACTGGATCTAATAAAGGTAACTCCATCATATGCCGTAAAGTATATTGACACGATTACAGTATTTTCATAGCTCTCTAAGGATCAGAAATAGCCTGCCTGAGTGTGATACAGTTAAGCTGCTGCTAGTGCTGGGTTACCACACGCAGATGAAAGCATTAGAGAGAGGAAGAGGACGTGGTGAGCGGGTGAGAAAGAGGAGAAAAACTATGAGGATAAAAGGATGAAAAGAGAAGAGAGTTTCAGTGGCAAAAAAAAACTTTCTTTTCCCGCAGGTTGTAATGGAACAAACAAGGCACATTTAATGAATATATAGGGGAATTCGTTCCCTCACTTGTGGACAATTTAATTAACTCAATCTCTTAATTCCAGTGCTGACACACACTTTTTTTGTTTCTATTAACAGGCGAGCGTGATGCATTGAGAGGTAAAGGGGGAAAATCGCCTTATCCCACCACTCTCTGTCCCCATTTAAGTGTGCATGATCTCATTAGGTTTGAGGAAATGTAAACTTCTCCGGTGATCAACCTTAAGCAAGCTGGATCACTCCTTCGCTCACTCAATCAGCACCTCGACAGTCCGATTTGTTCAAATTAAAGGTTGATTGGTGAGCAGGTAAGGAACGCTTTTCAGTTATAAAAAAAAAACCCCTAGAAAAAAAAAGCCAAATTATTATTCAGCAAACAAAAGGGAGGCCATCCGTCATGCAAGCACCCCCTTTTTACTCAAACATAAAGAACGATGTCTCACCTACGCACACATACCCCGAAGCGTGCAAACACACAGCCGGCGGTGGCTGTGTGCCTAAACGAACGTGATTCCACATTAACATAAATTAAAAGCTCAAACTTTCTTCAGAGGCCTCTCCTAAATGTAATAAAGAACCTCTCTTCCTGGATCCATGTTTTATTCAACATTTGGATATGCTCAATTAGCAGCCCTAATTAACGTTTGCAGCACTCCAATTGTGGCTGCCGCGGGAGGGAGGGCTGGAGATCAGAGGTGGAGGCAGAGGGTGGTGGCGGCGGGGAGGGCGAAGGGATGGGCTTGAAGGGGGCGGGGGTGAGAGCAGCATTTCAAAAGGGAAGTATATTGTCTAGGGGTTCAATTATAGAGAAAACGTGTGTTTGTTGGTGGTATAGTACAGTACATAGACACACTTTCTACACTGCAGATTAGACATAATAGTTTTCATATTGTTTATGACAACATTCGTCAGCCTGCCACCATTAAACTAATTTAGCATGGGACATACAAGCTCCCAACAAACCCTGCATGTGGGGTTTTTTTACCTATGAATTATTTATGTTATATTTATGACAGTGTCAGTGCTAATTACTGATAACCCTTTGTGGTGGCGTGCATCACAGAAATGATGGTGTTACCAGAAAGCATATCTGGCAGAGCCATCCATACAGTACAGTACTGTTATCAGACTGCTTTATTACATAGCTGTACTTACACAGCAACCAATTGTTGGTCTGTTTTATCTTTATGTTTCTTTTGTTTTAATCGTTGCAGAGAAAGAAGGTAGACTGATACACCTGATGTGTTATCTTCATTATACTGTGGTGATGAAATGTCTGAAACATGTGTATTCTTCTTCTCCTTTTCCAGAGCTTACTCTTTGTTAAGCTCTGAAAAAGTAACTAAATACAATGATTTTTAAAATGACTAATGTCGTGGTGTAATATTAAGGCAAATCCAATTTGCTTATGTGGAATGGAAGCAGCATTCAAGAAAGAATGCCATCTCTATTTGGCCAATGTAAGAAAAAAAAACAAGAAGAGGCCGAGCATAATGCATACATACATACAAATATCTAAAAACATAAAATAGCAAAATGAAACATTAGTTCGAGAATCAGTGTAAATTAAATAAGGCATCTAATGAAATGCTCCATGAGCAGTGGTGATGTTTTTACAGACATGTTGATGCTATTTTGCTGTTCTGTCGTTGTTCAATATTTTGTATACAATATTGGGTAGAAATGAGAGTCTGCTATTCCATGTTGGAGGGAATCCAGTTAAAAAATTAAGTGGATTAAGTAAAGAAATTAACTAAAGTGTTGTTATGTCACACTTAATTCTGTTTCTATTACATGTTTTCAGCTTAATGAAAAATTACTTAAACTTTAATATACATTTTTTTAAAAAGTGAATTGTGCAGCCTTTGAAGTGGACTTTTATGTCAAACTGAGATAACACAGGTCTTTTACTGTGGTTTCAGATGAATTTAATATTCATCACCACCACCTTCATCTTTAAATGATAGATCAAAAGCTGATCTCTACAGGTTATTATAACAGCACACGCACACACACACACACACACTCAAAGCATCAGGCAGGAAATCAATTATCATCATGACCTCTATGAAATATTTGCACTGCAATAAGGAACAGAGGCTCACACAGGTCATCCAGATGAAAGGCATCACATATGGTGTCTGATTGCCCTTCGAGTCAATGCACAGGATATTAAAAGAGAATTTTAAAAAAGAGTAGGTATGTGATGGACAAGGAAGAGAAGAGAGAAAGCACTCACTTTTTTTTTTTTTAAACATCAGAGAGACAGATCGTATGTGAACAATGCAACAGCAGCTCGGGTCACACGACTAAATCAACAGCGGCTGTTGTTTTCATTAGGTCGTGGCCACAAACTCCCAAATGTGATGACTCTGTACAAGCAGCCTGCGCTCTAACAACTCGTAGACAGAACGCAGATAAATGAATGTGTGGAGAGACACAGAGAGAAAGTGAGGACCAACAGTAGAGGAAGGATGTTTCTTTCCAACTGGCAGGAAAATTTTCACTTTTTAAACAACTTTTAAAATGTAGCAAAATTGAGATATGTGTTTGCATAGTTTGCATCAGCTGGGTTGAAGCAAAAGCTGTAAATAAGCTTCTGATTGTCATTTAATATTAACATTTATATTAACAAAACTGGAATCTTTCCAGAGCTGTTTATTATTGGGCCGGCTATTGGAGTTCCACAGTCGTAAAGTTGACCATATTCTGTGAATTTCTGGCAAAAAATTTAATGGCAATGTAATAAGTAATGCTAAGATTTCACAGCTTTTTACATGTCGACAGTTGCACCAAACCTGCATCATCTATTTCTATTCCCATTGCTATCTGTCTTCATTCAAACGAAATCATATAGTTCTGACATTGAGTCAACTCAATTTAATGTGCTCCTCTTGTATATAAACAAAATTCCAAAAATTGCCCACAGACTGAAAAAAAGTCAGATGTGGATCAAACCCAACGGAAGTCAGAGATAAATAAAATGAAAGACAAAGAGACAGAGAGACAGAGGGAGAGGTGACCAGATGGAGGAGAAGAAGAGGACAATGAGGTCTAACCCACAATGCTGGAAACCACATGACACCTCAATGGAAATACAGGATAAGTGAAAGTGAAAGAAAACTGACCTTCAACAGTGTAGAGTGGGCATGCAGTGTGTTTTCAATGTGTCCCTATGACTGGTGTGGAATATGTGAATAGACAGCCAATGTTGATGGTTTGAATGCAGTAAATGGCAATAGCTTACTAATAGTATTTGAAATACATGTCAGTATTTATTTTTTTTTTTTTAAAGATATTTACTCTGAGATTACCATGCTACCTCCAGGCTAGGGCTAATTGAATTTTATTTTCAATTACGATTTTGGCTTCCAATGATTATGAAAACAAGCTAATCATGTTAAAAAGATTATTGTGCTGCATTCTGTTCTGCAACGATGCTCTCATTCTGTCTTGTGTTAGAAATCCAGCGCAACCCTTTCTGTCACAGTGGTGCGCTTTCGTCCCTCCCTTAAAGTCCAAACTCTCAATCTGGGCTGGGTCATGTTTAGTTCAGCTCAAGCCAACCTGATGGCAAAGAGAGTCTTTGGTCAACAAGGAAGGTATAAGCAACTCTCTACAGCGATGACTGTGTGTGCATAACGTGAGAGTGTGTCGCTGGTCGCCAAGTATGTTCAATACAAAATGAGTTAAGACGCAGATGTATCATGCAGGTAGAACCGTATGATGGGACACAGCGAAGCCCATGATGTTGCTGTACATATATTCGTTTTCTTATTTGTTTTTCAGTTGAATTATATCTGAAGTTCAAGGAAATCTAGTTAAAGTCCAGTTTAAAAAGTTCAATAAATGCACGATGTTTCCAAAGTCAATGAATAATCGCGTTAAATAATCGTGATGTCAATTTTGTCCAAATAATCGTCATTATGATCTTTCTTATGATCAAGCAGCTCTGCCCCAGGTTATTCAGAATGACGAGATTGCACAACTCCAAATTAAAATTAATTAAAAATTTGATAGAATTTTATCTAAATTGCCTCTGGAATCAGTAAAGTTCATTAAAATTGGTAGTTTCACTTACTATTTTACGCATCTTTGACTGTGCACATAAGGGAGAGAATTTAAGAGTATCCAGAAGCAATCTCACAGTGTGCATGTTCACACGTGTGTGTGTCCTTAATTATACATGCATGTGCACGTTCTTTCACTGTGCATACATGTATTTTGTACCTCACTATCAGCATGAGAATGTATGAATGTCACAGTGCCGGAGGGATGATGGCAACATTATGGAAAGTGAGATGCATCAGATGCATACATACACACAGCTGTGTACTCTTATGAGGCCTCTCCACTGGTCTCTTTATACTACCATTGTGACAACAACAGGCGAGAATGACTTCACGTTCACTCCACAAACATGCAATTACTCTGAAGGTCTGAATGTTCTCACACAGACGCCCACATACAGATGTTTAAACAGGAATTCAGAAAATGTCTATACATATAAATTGGTTTCTTTTCCTATCAAACAGAAAACAGGTTTAGTAATATCACAAGCAATCTACGTTCTTCCAAAAAACGCTGCGTGTGCGTGTCTCAGGTTTAAAATCAATAATGCTGTGGGCCAGATGTTTATGCTGATGAAAATCAATGCCCCTTTTTACAGCTTTGATGCCAGCTGTGAGGATGTAGGCTAGACAATGTGATGTGAGTATGTGCACATGACTATACTGTACAAAATGTGTGTTGCAAATGAAGCAATGCGAGTGCGTGTTTGTGTGTCCGTGGTTTGTTCACAAAGCTATTCTATATGGTTCCTATAGAGCAAGCTAAGCTTTGTGTATGAGCATTTACATACAAATACAGTATATACAAATAAAACTAAAATGTGACATCCAATCGTGTAGAATAATGGAAACCAAGACAAAAACATGCTGTGAGGAACTTGCAAAAGATGGAAATCTGGTCAAAAAAAAAAGATGATCTGGAAAGGATAACTACATTTTATGACTGAAATCTGTGCAAACTTGTTTGGCTTTTTTTCAAGTCTTATTCTGACAGTACAACAAAGACGCTCATGGCCGCTACTCCACGACTACAGAACAATTATGTGTGAGAATTTGTGTTCAAGAATGAGACTGTGGGCTCCGTCTTCGTGTGGGTACGTTGTAGTGATAGCACTGGTTTTAAAGGGAATTACAAGAGCAAGATTCACCAGCCTATAACCAACCTAAGACACCCACACATAATTTATATAAGTAATGTTATTCTGTGGATGCACCACGTGCCACCGCTGTGCAAACACTGAAAGTGTGCCACCGCCCCCTCTGCACACCGAGCATTGTAGTCTTACAAAAACAAACCCTTACTGTATGAGACATAACTGGTTTCCCCTCCAATACAACACCATTGGCCCAACTCTCCCAGTCTGAGTGACCTGCTTTTCCCCCCCATTTCCAGCTCATGGAGCGACAGCCAAGAACAAGATCGCAGGGAGGAAAAACAGATCATGTTTGACATCTCCAGACACATAACACAGAAAATATATATAAATAAATAAAGAGATGAAATATTTTTTTGCCAGCTATGACGTTGCGTGAAAAATACTCCTGGCTGCACTTTGGACCAGATTTTAACTGAAGCTCAAAATATGCTGCGACCCAGGTGACAGACTAGAGAGCGCACGGGAAACTTCTACGCTCGCGGGAAACTTTTACGCTCGCTTTGCGTACCTCATATCGGGGAAAAGTCATTTTTTAAAAAGATTCTTTTTGATCTGAATTTGGGATTGATCATCACCCCAGGGTGTGAAAGAAAACTGTCATAACACATCGCGTAACCCAGGTGCTGCTGAAACAAGTGTTGTCTTAATACTACATTTCTAGAAATATTATCACACAGGGACCTTAAGCTTTTCAAGTCATTTTTCCTCTCTCTGGTTCTCACCTCCAACATCCCAATTTTCCCTCTTCTATGTTTTATTACTGTTTCTCCGCTCACCTCACCACCAAAGTTACAAATTTGTATTCAGTATTATTCAAAGACACGGCACGCAGAAAACAAATGGCAGCAAATGAGCAGTCTGTACTTAGACCACTGGATTCACACATGATCATTAAACCTACAGTGAAACAATTCTCTCTGTCACCTCAGCTGCCAACAGCCACTCGTGACAGGGAAGAGCGGTTTACTCATGTCAAATTATTTCTAGGTAATTAAGTCCTTCAAATAAAAGAAAGGCAGTTATTTGCTCTTTAGTAAACATCTGCTAGCCCTGCAAAGCTGCACTGTGCAGCAAACGACTATTTACTTGGAGGCTTTTCAGACTTTTGCCCACAGTGACTGATGAGAAACTAAAGTTCAAATGAAGCTTAAAGAAGATACTCTTCTATAGTTTTTTTCCTGCCCACCCCCACTTACACCACCCACCACAATCTTACCTGCAGCGCACTGCTCCTCATCTGCTCCGTTCTCACAATCCCGCTCTCCATCGCACCGCCACGACAATGAAACACATTTGCTGGCAGCCCCTCCGCAATCAAACTTCTCCGGCGGACAGGTCTGTCGGCCTGTGGTGAGCGGGTGGAGGTGAAAAACAGCAAAGGGGAGAGAGAGTGCGGAGTGGGGGGGGGACAGGAAAATGGACAGCGGATGGGAAAGTTGGGGGAAGAGAAGAGGAGCAAAGAGGGATGGAGAACGAGGAGGGGGAGAGTGAAATGAGAGAAGAAATAGGGAGGAGGCAAAAGATAGAGAGAGAAGGGACAGCCAGTCAATGAAACAGTTTGATAACTTAGTTATCTTGTTGCTCAAATCGATTCCCCCTGAAAGGCCTGCAATTAAACGAGACACACAGTGACAAAGGAACAAAGAAGCAGGGACACTGTCAGGCAGACACAAAGCCAGGAAAACATACACACACACACACACCAGAAAAGACATGAAACAAACAGACAGCAAAATACACTCAAATCATTTTTATATGTACTCTTGGATCTTTACATACTGTTAATTTCTGCTATAGATTAATCAACCAATTATTATTTTGATTTGGTTGTTAATTGTTTGATGCAAAAAAAAAGTGAAAAATGCACTCAAAGAGACACCTTCCAAAGGTTTTCAAATTACAGTGAGATAAAACTGAGGAAATGCTCACATTTGAAAAGCTGCAAACAGCGAATGTTGCTTCCTCTAATGAGCTTAAACAATTAATTTGATTGCTCGAAACGATTAATCAACGAATGGCTTCAGCACACACAGACACAACAAAATGTAAAAGAACGCAGGCTGCAGACAGTGATGTGGTTTCTTTCATACGTGAAAGTTTATTGAATAAAAGCCTGTTTTTTGAGTGTAAGTGAATGAAGTGAGAAAACACACGTTACAATTTGTCAAACAAACACACACTCATACACTGACACTGTGTGCGAGTGAGAAAGTGGTCCCTCTTGGTAAAAGCCCATTACAGTGAGAATGCCATTGTTCCTACATGTGTAACCCGTGGGGTTGGTACAGGGAGGAAAAATACAGCCTTCCAATACATCAAATTTACACTGAGTCCCCACAGCAAATCCCTGTCCCTTCTCCCTGCAAACCACCACGGTCCCCACCTGCCTCCTCGCCGCCCTCCTCAATCTCTCACACACATACACGTTCTCTAACACCATAGGGACTCTAGTCCCAGATTACATTACAGCGCCGTGTCAAACTCAACTCTATCAATTATACATATTTGACCACCAGAATGCTTCTTGGCAACCAGCCTGAGTGTTTGTGTGTGCGTGAGCCACAGATCAATAGTACCTATGGGATTCGCCCATTTCAGTCTCATTCTCTGTTTTATTCGTCTTGTATTTCTTTCTTCTCATTTTTATTTTTAACATTACTGGAGAAATTGCTGCCATTCAAATGCCGCCCCTCGCGGAGGGACGCTGGGAGCCTTGCCGGTAGTGATTGCCAGGTTTTTCTCCAACTGTGCACTCCTCGTTGCCAGGTTCTACACTATTCAAAAAGCGGCTACGTGCATTTTATTTTTCCATGGAAGTGGACAGGTCTGGGCTTTAGATTCCTCTCTTCTCCTGTGTTTTGCCCGTGTTGACCTTTCTGGATGACCACTACCTCACCCCTGTGAATATTCCTCCTGCTGAATATTGGGCTCTTGTGTGAACATCTTTTCAAAGTGTCTCTTTTAAATCAGGTTTCCCCTGGCCTTTAAAGAATAAATGCTTCCTGCAAATCCCCTTAAAGAGAGTGAACGTGAGAGCAGCATATCAGCACAGTATGATGCAGCTCTTCTGGTTAGTGCGCTGCTGTGAATATCGATGGAAGCTGTCTGCAGGTGTGTTAATGCAAGGAGGCCAGTGAATTGCCTGACATCTGTCTTACTGTTCAATCAACTGAAGTGTGTGTTTGTGTGTGTTTTGGAGATACTGCACTACACAATACTGGTCCCATGTTTCACATTATTTACCTATTCTAACTGCGTACGCATGTGTTTGTGCGGGTCAGCAGAGTCCAAGGACGACTGCCCGAGACTTTCTCACTCCAATATGAACCTGAACACAGAAATACACACCCCCGGGGGTTCAACCCACAAAGTGTCTGATTGATAGCTAGGTTAAAAGGATGTAATTTGTTTGACTGACCATTTCGGGCCCTGGGAGTAGAGATGGGCGGAGTCATGGATCAGCTGCCAATCAAAAGAGTGAATACAGACGAGCGAGAACAGTAGAAAGCTACACTGACATTGATTATGCCAAAATCAATTAGATGATTTTCATCCCATGGGTAATAATGTTCACTAAATGAAAAGGACAATTCCAATTTCCTATTATTATGTGTTTAAATAACCATTTGTGGCTATTAAAATGCTGTTTGACTGCTCTCCATTGGCCTTTGATATAATACAATAGCAGTTCTACTCCTACATTCATAGAGTCTATGAAAGGTTTTTCCATTTGCTGCCTCAGCCAGCCACAGTATTGCAGACCATTCAGAGAAAATTGGCATGTGCAAACTAAGAGATGTGTTTCACACTGCCTGCAGAAGCAGGGATAAACAGAAGTGGTGGTACATGAAGATAATTAGCATGATCAACAACAGCCAGCAAGTCTGCACAGACAAGAAAAACACGCCAACTAAAGAGAGAATATGTCCCCACTGGTGGATCACATAAACTCATTGAAAAATCACATTTAAAGACTAATATAATACAAATGTAGGACCATAATGAGATCAATATAGAAAAGGAAGAATCATCTCAAGTGTTTTTTCTTAATCAAGGTTGTCGCTGTCTGACTTTGCCAATCCGGATGGTGATGGCGTTGATAATGAAGTTGTAGTCAAGTTTCTTTTCCTCTACTTTTGAAAGTCAGTGCTTGGATTTGCACTCTGTCTTTGTTCCCCTCTCACTGAACGCTGACAGGAGGATCCAGCGTCCGAGCAGGCACATCGGAGCATTGATGGACTTATCGACAGAAAGCTGGGGGCCACGTCTGTGCCTGCAGAGATATTACCGACTGTGATCATATTCCAGGCCAAGCGCAAAATATCGACAGCAACCCTCACTGCAGAAAACTATGTAATCTAATCTATGCATCTTTGAAAAGTATATAATTACAACAATACAATGAAACGACAACGGGGCAACTTTGTGCACATAGGTAGAAGCTGCCACATGCGCACACACATACATAACCAGAACTACTTACAGCTATAGCTCCTCTTCTCAGGTGCCAGTCATAGGCATTTAACTGAATTCACTATTCTTTAGACTTTGCATTGAATGAATATTTCATGGGCTATAAAACTCCTGGGGCGCAGAGAGCAACAGTGGGCTGTTAGCAGCCAGCGATACTGTCAAGGCCTATAGTGAAGAGCAGCTGAGGAACCGATGCTAGCCATGCTCCAGCGGAGCTGCTTGGTGGCGAGCAATAAGAGATGGTGGTTGGACATGGCAGCTCCCAGGTGGGTGTATGCATTATCAAATGAGTGTGAAACAGGGTCAAAACAAGCGTGTGCGGTCGGCGAACGTATCCAGGTTCCATCAGGCTACAGCAAACAGATAAACAAACACAACTGGCCGGATGACCAGGTCTGAACTTTTCCATCAGCTTCCATTTCTGTGGCATGTACAGGCATATGATCCTCAAGAGATTCAGCTCAATGCTCTTCTAATTGTGCTGCAACCTACTCATATATGCATTTCACAATCACCCTGGGTTAGCAGTGATTTGCCTGTCAGCGTGTGAGGCTGTTTTCTCTGTATGACACTGCATAAGAAAGTGGCAGGAGATAAGATGGGAATTTTAGTTCTGCTAAATAGGGCAGAATTTTGCTACCTAGGAAATCAATGTAAAGCCAATCAGATTTCTGTAACATGCATGGGGCATGGTCGCTGCAATGGATGAAGAGTAGTGCCATGAAGTGACACCTGGAATCATCATTATTACATGACAAACAGGTAAACTCTAAACCTATTGCCCCACTAATATTTGTATTGAATACATGAAACCCCACTAAAGTTATTGTGTTCTGCTTCTGATGCAGCATCTGACGCTATGCAATAGCTACACATTGCAACCTCAAGATCTTATGCAAGCTGCACTAATCGAAGTTCACTTTGCAAAGTGTGAGTGAACTGGCACAAGCTGACTTTGTACTGGCTACAGACGTGAAGATGTAAAGTGAGCCTTAAGTGAGATTTTACAGTTTTATTGGATTTTATTTAAAAAAAAAAAAAACTGTCCTTCAAGTCTTTTTTTCACTAAAATTCTTGATAGAAATTTGGAAATTGTGCAGAGGATTCTAAATAGGTTTTGCTGGACCTGGGGTCAGAAAACTCATTTGGCACACAGGGGACGGTGCAGTCTTTTAATTCAAATAAGTTCAGCAGCAGAAGTGGTACAGACTTGTTATTCTCCTCATATGGCCTGCCTAAGTATCTATTATGAGCAGGGTATGGTGTGGACTGAGCAAGGCGCTGTATGCTAATAAACTTTTGATTAACTACCTTCTTAATTTCCCTTCACGAGGAGGGAGGGGATCGGAGTGTTGTCCACTCTCCAGCTGCCTGCCGAGCATCAAAGCTAGCCTCCCAGGTGATTGATTCAGACAGCTCGTAGCCCTGCAGGCTAATGCTAAGATAATTTATTTATTATGAGGCGTGTGCATGAAGCTGGGAGGTAATATGAGTCATCCCTTAAGTCACAGTGAGACGGCGCGTCAAAATAAAAGGCACATGGGAGGAGCATATGTGACAATATGGCCACGTTGAATGAGAAGTTATGGAAGCTTACGGATGATTTACCCCGGACTGGCACCAGGGATTATAGTTGCATGAATTTAAAATGCTTAAAGGTACGCTGAATTCCCCTGCACTTCAGACAGCTGATTGATGAAGTACCATGCTTTAACGTGTTCTTATGCAAACACCTGAGAAACATGGGCTCATCACATCAGTGCAATATTATGAACGCCCAAACACTCTGCACTGCTCTGAATATCAATTGGCTCCACAAGTACTCCAAAGTGAAATGCAAAACAATTTGAAGGCAGTTTAGTTTCGGAAAAGATACAGAAGCACTTTCTTTATAATGGGTAACATGTCAATACCTTCTCTACAAATCTCGTCTCTACATGAGAATCTCTAAAAACCCAACATATGTTTTATCATAGACTTTGATCACTGCGTCTGACATTGCACTCCACCTCTTTTATCGCTTGTTGTGTAGGACACAACATGAACTTCATGAGAAACAGAAATTAGCACAAATAATGAGTGTGATAATGTGAGTAATAATAAATAGAGAGAGAACTTTTTTCTTGGATGTGTTTGACACATCATCAATTAAATCTAAACTAACAGGGGCTCCATAACAGCTGATCGTCTGTGAAATAGGATAATTAAACTCAAGTTTCAGCCACGAGGTTCTACAATAAATTGGTGAGTGCCTGCTTGAGAACAGTAAACTTTTATCACTTGGCTACTCTGCAGTAAAAACAGGGCCAAGGCGTCCCTTGAATCAATACACAAACCGTGTACCGAACCATCCTGGTAAGTCTTGCTTTATAGAGGCCGTATAAAATTTAAGACAATTTAATATATGCCAATATATGCCACATCTCCAACTCGCGTCTGTATTCTTAGAGTTACCTGGATTAACCTGGATTCACGGACAATAAATGAAACGGGGGGAAAAAGGATGGCGATGGAGGGGATAAGACAGAGCTGAAATAGGAAATGTAGGAGGGGGAGGTGGGGTCAGATATCGGGCACAGAATGGAGAATATCAATGCGGGAACAAACTGGGAACAAGGCAATTAGAGGAAGATACCACAGAGACACATGAGAGAGACAGAAGTATTAGGTTGATGGGTTGGAATCTGACCAAATTGGGGCTTCTTGTGACCCGAGGGTTTACAAACGCACACACAACAGACATGTAATTCTCATTCGGTCACTGACTTATTCAGCTCTTAAACATTCCTACAAACAACACCAAGATCTGACACATAAACATCCATGTTAAGACACAAAGAAAAATGCATAAACCTAAGATCACGGGCTGCAAAATCTCCTCAGGTTACACTGTAATCCATTTGGAAATCTTGATTGCATCTTAGCACAGCAGAGATTTGGAGAAGTAGTCCATAATAAAAATATTGTACAAACTTCAGGGTCTGGAATTTCATTCAAATATGTGGACGCGTAGTTAATCTCTTTCAGGAATTGCACTGCATGCAGCATGAATGAAATGCTTTTCTTCTAGAGCGGTAACCTTTACAAAGGGAGTGGAAAAGACTGGAGAAGACAAAGGACAGGACGCAGGGGAGCCTTAAGCTCACAGAGCGCTCATATGCATCAATGATTCATACAAGAACAGAGATGTATGGATTGGCCAATTATTTGGCTTGCAAGGACTTTGCAAGTCTAATGGTTTGATCGGTAGCAGTTAGTCGCATCGTGACGGCGACGCTCATTAACCGAGCAGTGGTCTTATTCTCACAGGCTTGTTAGGGTAAGTTTAGACGCAGTTGTGATTGTGCCTATTTGGATTATACACCTTCACAGGCTGAATGCGGTTACCTTCTGTTTATTTCTTTCTTTGGCCATTATCAACTGATTTTACTGTGGCTAACCTCAGGCAACATATAGTTTAAACAGTCATGATGAAGACAGTTTGTTTTAATTGCTAAGGAATAATATTTTACATATGTATTCTATTAGTCAATCGACAGAAAAATAATGAACTATTTTGATCATCAATCAATAACAATAATAATAGGGAGTCGTAATGGACTTTTTTTTTTTTTTGTTTTTACAATTTTTGCCATTACATTGACTAAATGATGTCAAGTAAACACAAAAGAATCTGCAGATTAATCGATAACGAAATTAATTGGAGGATGCAGCCTTCATACACATGTTCTTGTGTTCAGTGGTTCACGTCTCTCACATTGGGAAGAGATAAAGTTTGACTGAACAGTAGTAAATGACCATTGTACTTATCCTTGAACAAGTTTGAGAAAAAATATATAAAAACCCCATAATTGTCTGGCACAGTTTTTCTCCTTGAAACCTAAATGCATCACTTGATGTGAAGCTTGCCCGAGTTAGTGTGAGCTGTCAAGTTAAATAAAATAACAGGTTGATGGACTGACATGAAATGTAAATGTAACTTTACAGGTCAATGACGGTTCTTTCCATTTACGGTGTTAAGCGAGTCTACAAAGCAAAGCAACACAATATGCATGAAAAGAATGCTTTATCCAGCGTACACTCACATCACGGGCACAATTACTTCATGTGAGTTATTTTGGAGAGGGAATGTGTGTGTGTGTGTGTGTGTACTGTAGAGTAGGCATAATTAGTGTATGCATGAGTTAAAGTGCATATGTGTTTGCACGTGCATGTACTGTAAGTGTAAGGGTGTTTTCATATATTTGTGTATGCATGACTGAGTGTGTGTGTGTGTGTGTTTGGTTGTTTGTAAGCATGGGTACATAATATATGTGTGAATGCATGAGTGTGTGTATTTTGCATATTCTCACACTGCACACAGAGAACTGGAGCATGATGTGTCATGGGTGTGGAAAATGTGGAAGGCTGTGGGATGAGAGGGAGATAAAAAGACCAGAGAGTGGTTGAAAAAATGTTTGTTGTTTGAATTTTTTAGAGTTTGGCAAACAGAGCAAGGATAATAACAAATATAACTTAAAAACATACCAATGTCACAATCTAGTTTTAGCTTTCACTCTTACTTGTCTAAGTTTATTGCAGTGATGCCGTTGGCTGGCTGGCATTACTGCTACTATATTAAAACAGTTTAAAATATTCAGGGATGTTATAACAATGTCACATGTCACGCGTTCCTGTTTCGACTCTTAGGTTGGGTTCAGTTGCTCGACCCCTTGGCGCTGAATGCAAATGAGGAGTTTGGACTCGGAGGCCAAGGCCGACCAGCTACATCTTGCCTTGAAATGTTGCCATAACTTCACATCCCCCCTTGTCCTTCAGATGTGAAATCCAATTTACGGAAAGGGCGTATGTGGTTAATATCAGATTAGATTTTAAATGAAGGTTAGTGTTGATTAGTGCCTTTCATTGGAACGCTGATCTCCTATTATTGCGGCCCTGATGTGGGGGGGAGTATGGTGGAGAGAGAAAGATCAAAGTCAAGGGAAAGGAGGGAAAAAATGATTGAGAGAGCAGGTGCACAGAAAGGAGAAATGAGTGGGATGGCAACAAGACAAGGAGAGAGGACAATGAAAGCCATGCAATGGAGTAACATTAGAAAAAACAAGAGACAATATTAAGTCCAAAGATAGTAGACAGAAATGATGTAGCCATTAAAATATTGTGCAGGTTATTTGCAAAGTTTGGTGAAGTAAATGTGAATCAGTGTGAATAAATGTTGTTTCCTTTGATCCACTATGAACCTTGTGGGGTTTTGCCACTGTGGAGATAAACTATTATTAAAAACTATAAAAACTATTATTTTAATTCTTTATTTTTGGGCTTTCAGATACAAAAAAGGTCTATTAGAAAAAAAAAATTAGTTTAGCACATTTTATCATTTCTGACAAAGTTTTTATTCATTCAAGCGTAAAATCTTTGTTTTTGTGATATTTCCACTGATATAAAATGTGAATAAAAACAGGTGGATGTAAAAGAGCCAACAGAGTCAGTTTATGTGACTAAGATTGCTCATGTCTCTTTTTTTTCCTCATTTTTCAGGGGTCTGATTTAGATACTGCTGCAAAGTTAAACTGGAGTGGATGCTCTCCCTCCCTCTCTCTCTCTCTCTCTCTCTCAAGGCTGTGTGAAGGAGAAGAAGGGGCTTGTTAAATGTGGAACCATTAGCGGAGTCTAGACTGTGGGTCTGTCGGTGCTGTGGGGGAAGAAATACAGCGCAACACCAGCGCTCTCATAGGAAATTGCCACTTTCTTCCAACAGGCTGCTCTTAATGGTTGTTTAGTAGACGACACATTGGGCATTAAAAATACCGCCAGTGGCTAGTGCCACATCTGAACTAATGAGAGATTGCAGGAGAGGGAGGAGGACAAAAAGGGAGGAGAGGGAGAAGGAGGACAGGGGGGGCTCTGTTTGGGGATGCACGGAGTGTGGGGCCGAACTTGACAGGCGAACTCTGAGCTCATTTCCTCTGTGGCAGTTTACTCAAAGTCTGGGTCAGGGCACAAAGGCAGGGGTGTGAAGATTAAAAAAGGCAGCTGGATTATGTGGAGAGCGTAGTTGACTTCTGAGGGCCTCTGAATGGACTTCTGTAATATTATAAGACAGCTGCTGGCTGCGTAACGTCCTCCTTTCAAAGTCATCGCAGCGAAAGGTGGCTCAGATAAATTACACGCCGAAGCAAGTTTAGTGGCCTGAAAAACATCGGCATTTTGATTCAGTCTGGCAAAACAATTTCCTGCACAATTAATTTGAGTCAGAGGAAAATGTGGAAACCCGCAGAGAATGTCTGAAAACAACAACTCCGCAGCATGCCTCGATGGGCATCATCCCGGGTTGTCACTTTTATGTTACATTTATCAACTGCGCTAAGGCACAAATGAAGCTTTAAAATGATGCCTGCTGCCACCAATTTGATCCACTTTTATATTATGCAGCTGATTTATAGAAAAAGTTGCTTTATATTGTACTTGCAGCTATTTATCTTTACCTGTTGATTTATGTTGGAGCAGCATTAAGATGCCTGTGCTTCAGTCATGTTCCAGCTGCATCTACCTCCCTTATCTGTCCTGCTTCTAGTTCATATGATTAATTTCTAACTGTAGCTCTTCTGACCATCTGCTTCCTTCCTGCCTTAGCCTACAGCAGTGGCTCTGTACTATGAACTATAAACCTGCCTTTTGACCAAATAAAGACTGTTTTTATGACAACAGTTCTGCCTCCCGAGTCTGCTCTTGGATACCACATCTGAGATCCAGTGATCCATTTTTAGATTTCCAAGAGAAGCACTACAAAGGGGAGAAAAAATTAAATGAAAATTGAGCAGTAATTTTTCTGCCCATCGTGGATAAATGAAGAAGGGAGTAAAAGATGAAAACTTAAATGTTATTATGAATGGGTCTTTACAAACACGACCAAAAACACGGGCAAAAACAATCCCATCAGGCTGTTCCGGCTCCATGAGACGCCCTCTGAGAGCAAAAACATATTGACCACCAATCAATCGTAACCAGCCGAGAGCAAAGGGTCACTAATTGAACGGAAGAACGGAATTGACGGGAAAATCGCACGGCGGCCGCGGCTGCGTAGGTGGTTTTCTCTGTTTGATTGTCGTGTGCAATGTAAACAAGGAGGCGAGTGTGCTGTGAACAGCAGTTTTCTCCGCACAGCCCCAGCACAGGAGTTCAAACAGGGCTCAAACAGGTTCCCCCAGTGCTTAATTAATTCAAAAGCGTGATACTGAAATATGCAATTTGACCTTTTACATTTACATTTGAGCGATAAGAAGCCGTTATAAGCTCTAATTTAAAATTGTTTACTTTCCAGGAATCAAGTTTGATACTAAATTGAAAATTTCCTTATCTGAACCTTATACAACTCAGAGAGTAACTGGTTCATTAAACTGCACATATATATGATTATCTCTGTGTAACTTATGGGAGTTATATGATTAAAGAACTACTTACAGACTGTGATACATAATTTGTTATTTCTCATATATTGGGTATTTCTTACAGGGCTTCTTATGATTAGCTCTCGGGGTGTCATTATTGCAGGATACTGTTATCATATAGCAGCTAAAATGCAATTTCCTTGTTGTGTATGTTGTGGTTGGGCGGCTATTCTGTATCTTCCTTAAGGGATCAATACACTTACCTTATTACTGATATAAATCAAGGTAAAGACATTTGTGGTTAATGAGATGCCACAAGATAGAGCAAGATAAGCAGAACAACGCCCATGAGGGCCCGAGATGAGTGGCTTACAATGAGAGAAAAGAGAGCGAGAGAGAGAGAGACAGGGAGATGACCTTTAATGTTTGATTTTTTTCCAGCAACTTCTATGGTGACATTAAACTCACTGTCAGTATCATATGTTCAATTATTTATGAGCTGGATTTCACAAGCAAAACACACACACACACACCCACACATACACACAACACACACAAATGACACAGTGCGTCTGGAGACAACTACTAAGAACTGTCCTCATCAGATAACTGTCCTCTCTCAGTCGCACTTTGTAATGTAAGTCGTATGAAGCATGAAGCTGTTATACTGCCACTAACAGTGTTAGGGAGGAGGGCAGGGGGATGGTTAGATGCACAAAGCTTGTGACTTTGACACCAGAGGCTGTAGTTTGCATCATATCTCTTACCAAGCTGGTTTCTTTTAACCCTGACCACTATCTTTCTCTAACCTTCACCAATGGAAGTATGACAAAGTTTTAAAAACTTTTTCTCTCTCACCAGATCACGTCAAGATTTGTAGTCACCATTGAAACTGAATGAAACTGTTGAGAACTGCAAGCGGAGAAAACAAGAAATTCAATGTTTGAAACCAAGGAGGGTCAGTATGTGTGTTTGCATTTGTGCTGTTGCGTTTGTGTGTGCATGTGTCACGGCCAGTGAGTAAGATTCAGCTCAGGGCAACAGAGGCTCTCCATTAAAAGAACACGTAGCGAAAGACGAGAGAGTAAGTGGTAGAAGTAGAAGATCAGAGTGACCTTAAAATATACACCCGTTGAACACACGCACAGACAAAACACACACGATCATAACTACATAAGTGAGTGCGAGTGTGTCTCTTTCTGTTTCAGATTTTTTTTTTGTGCAAGTGGTTGAATTTTTTTGTATTACTACGTGTGTTTCCATGGTGGTCACTAAATTTTGAGTTGATGAATGAGAGACAAAGGCAAAAAGAGAGAGAGAGAGAGAGAGAGAGAGAGAGAGAGAGAGAGAGAGAGAGGTGGGGTGGGGGCACCTGGGAAATTACGGCCAGCTCCACCGCTGCCTCAAGCATGAAATTGAAGCCGTCCAGCGATGCAACTGAATCCTTCCCGTTCATATTCCAAAAATAATTAACCAGCTCAACCTCCTGCCTCCGTGCTACAATACGCTGACCTGCCGATTGTCTCCGCAGACACAGACAAGGAAAAACCCACCTCAGTACACAGGAGCAGGTGGAACAGATGACAGCAGGAGCAGACAGAGATGAAGGCAGAGGCTTGTTCAAGTTCAACTTTCAACTTTAGTTGTCACCAAAGGACGGGAGGCGCTACAGCTGGTCTTACACTGAGAACTTGGTCAAGAGTTGGATAATTAAAGATCAGATTTCCTTCTGATTAAATGAATCAGGTTTTACACAATTTTATATAAATTGACAAATTAATACAGAAGTTACTTATGTGCAATCCTGTCATAAAATAAATAAAGAAATGCATAAATAAGTGTTGCCTTGTGAATTTCAATGCAGGTATTACAACATGATTAAACATGACTAACAGGCACAACACAAAACAGCAATCAGTCTTGAGAGTGTTGAGTCAAAGAGCAATCATTGTCATCAACAATATCCTCATCACCAACATCCTGCAATCATGATTGACAAATGATAACCTTCCTCATTCCTATGTAAATATTCAGGAGGCTCTAAAGCAGTTGCAATGCCTGTTTGACTGAGCAGTACCAAGGCCAGTAGCAGATGTCCTCCAGCTGTTACGCTGTCCACTTTCAATATCTTCACTACAGTTTTCTCCCCAGTAGTGCTTTAATTACCGTATGAAAAAGAAATTGAAGACGTCAGTGGTGACTCAATATGAGCTCTATAAATCAAGGCTACAAAAAGTGGGAGAGAAGCCGTGCTGTGATGAAAGTCTCTGCTTTGACAGTTTGTGTCTTTAGATGAATGGGTTCATCAGACGGAATGAAATAAGTAGCAAAGTTTGAAATCAATGCTGTTTTAATGCCCTGTGGTGTTGGGTGAGTTGGTGCAAAGATCTAATCAGATGATTAGTGAAACACGTCTGCAAGGTGTAATATTACAACTGTCATTCCAAAAAAAGTTGTGACGCTGGGTAAAACTTAAAAAAAAATAGAACGCTATCATTTGCAAACAGTGTTCAGTAACATCAGTTTTACAAAGTGTAAGCCCATGTAGTAATCTCCTCTATACAATCATGTGTTTGACAAAGTGTTGAACCTCTCTCCATCCTTGCTTGTGAACGACTGAGTCTTTCCAGGATGAACCTTTCATACCCAATCATGATACTATCACCTGTTACCAATGAACCTGTTTACCTGTGGAATGATCCAAACAGGGGTTTTTGGATCAGTCCACAACTTTCACAGTCTTTTGTTGCTCCTGTCTCAACTTGTTTGAAACGTGTTGCTGCCATCAAATTCAGAATAAGCAGATATTTACAAAAATCAAAGAAGTTTAACATAAATATATCGTCTTTGTACTGTTTTCAATTGAGTATACTTCAAAAAGATTTGCATTGATTAACTAACTCAATGGAGTATCGCAAGTATTTCAAAGTATCACTGTAGGGATAAAGAACAACAAGAGTTTAGCTTGTGGAATAGTACATTTTTAACATCAACAAAATAAACACCGGTCCTCATATCAAACAATTAAATGGTCCCTTTGTCTTTGGAAAATAAATGACAATCTAATTGCTTTCACATCATAACAGCGGCGCCAAAGGGAATAGCGAGACTGCTGTTTTATCTCAGTGTGCTCCTCTACCGTGATGTGTGACTTGAGATTACTTGACTTCTAAAGTTATCAAAGTTCTCACTTGTGTCTGTTTTTTTTTTTTTTCTCTCTCATTATGTTTCACAATGAGTTCGGAGGCTTTTCAGTACAGCCTTTGTCAGCATGCCTTCGAGTATGAAATGTGCCTGAGTGGACTTGTAATGATTAGATTTCTCATGTTGATGATACAAGCCCTTTATGTTATGAATATAAAATTGCCTTCTAATAATACAAAGCTTAAGCACTCTTCAACAGTTTTCTCTCTATATACAAATATTTGAAGCATCACTTGGTCTGGCTGGGGACTGGAGAGAGCGTCACATGTTGGTCCACTATGTGGCTGAGTGAGGTTGGCTGAGCGTCTGATGTTGCAATTCAATAACCTTTATCTACACAGAGACACTTGGGCGGCGAGAAGGGCTCACTTTAATCCTTGGAGTGTAGATATGCAGCAGCGGAGCCAAAAGAGTGCACACACACACATATACACACATAGAGAGGGAGTTTAAATAATGCTTGAGAGAGTCTACACAGCTCCTCTAATCAGCGCTGATTGTCAAACTGCAGGATCTTGCTGATGCCACTCAGAGAAAATGGATGCTGACTTTGTAATGTCTAGACCTCTGAAAATCAAAAGCTTTGATGTCTGGAACATTATGAACACGAGCGCCCCGCAGCGAAGTGCATTATGTAAATTCAACAGTTATGGGAAAACTTACAGATGACCCGTCAATAAAGAGTCTTTTTTTGGGGGGAGATGCATAATTGCGCTTAATTCGTTAGAATTTAGTTATCAGGTAAAATTTGCTGGATTAGCAACAAGTAGCATTGAAATGAACCGTTCAGTGGTGAAGCAAAAATGAGGATGCTCATGAAATGCTCAGGAAGTTTTAATAAATTTTAATTAGCTTCAAATCCATTATCATGTGAATAAGGGCGTTTATTGTTTATGAGTAAAACTGTTGAAAGTGAAAATCAATGCTCAGCCACACAGAAACAAAAAGTTTGTTTCATGATGAATAGAGTATGAACTCTTTTGTTGCCTGTGTGTTACTACTTTTAAGACGTTTGATCATATGTTTTGAACATGTTTTACAAAAGTTCTTCACATCAAATGTGTAGAGGTAAACTACATCAAGTCCAGATATGTGGGCTGTAGTTTGTTTTTGGCTTTTCTAGTTCAATGTATTCAACTATTTAGTAATGTAGTGACTTTGTGGCACCTCTAATCCTACTAATGACGCTGCCACAACTACTACTGAGGGACGACGTGCCCTCTTTCATGCATCAACCACCGCTCATCTGATTGAGAATTTCTCCACAATCCCCTCCAGGTCCAGATTCATTTTCAGATGTGTAATTACAGACAACTCCTAAGGAGCCTGTGCTTGTGTGTGTGTGTGTGTGTGTGTGTGTGTGTGTGTGTGTGTGTGTGTGTGCTTTCAGTGGCGTCATCGGAGGTCCATAGTCAATCAGCAGTCGACCACAGGTCTCTGGGATCAGCCCATCGATTCCCTCCCAGGGAAATCGATTCAATCAAAGGCGTTACTTGAACTGAACTCAGATCAGAAAGTGGAGGACATACAGCAGGGAAGTCCAAGATGACAGAGAAGAGGAGTTAGAGAGACGGTGTAAGTGCAGGGCAAAAGGGTCAGAAAGATACACAGGTCTGTGTGATTTTAAAAAGGAAAAGAAGCACAGAGCTAAAAAAAAAAAAGCCTGATCAGATCAAATAAGATGAGACAAGGTGATGGTGACAGCTAGGGTTGTGGTTGATGTGTTTCTCCACTCATTAATTCAGGACTTCGCCATGACCAATGCATATGTCTCCATAAAGGGCATTAGGACTCACTGAATGGGACGGCACCTAAGAGAAATTATGGACTGATGTGTTACAGTGTTCTCCATCACCGACATCAAAACACCAAAGGAGGGAATATCTATTGACGAATGGTGTTCCAGGTATGCCCACTGAAGCCGTCCTGGTGGCCTGTGGTAGCCCAACACCTTTCTACAACTGTGTTCCAATGAAAGCACACACACACACACACACACACACACAGAAGCACGAACTCATTGTGCTGTATATACACATAGCACACACACGGCTGTGAGGATCAATGTGGCTGAGAAAGTTGGAGAAGCTCTCACAGCATCTGACCTTGATTAGACATAATGAGACTTAACCACAAGTCCACTAATCTGATGAAATGACTTACAGATTCACCTTGTGATGAATACTAAATACAAGCCTCGACTCTAGCTTTGGATACATGCTTATGCCGGCGCACACACTCATACCCTTTATAAGCATGTGCACGTACACGCGCACCCCCCCCAAATGTCCTTGGCCTATCCCAATCAGAGTTATTACTTTGAGAATCTTCAAAGGGCTCTTTGATCACCTCTTTGAAAATCATCTTAATAAAAATTGCAAATAGGAGCCGGCCTGTAGTTACAGCCATATGAAAAGTTCGGTGATAAGACAGAAGTGGAGAGACTGACCTCTGGTAGTTCTGCTCTGTTCTGAGACTTATCTTTGGAGGAAACACTGGTTATGTGTAAGATTGATATGTGAATCCCTCTGAAATACCAGTGGATTTTATAGTATTTCTACTCCTGCTTTAGGAGCTGACCAGTGGCTGCAGAACTATTTGCTCAAGTTGTTTATAAAGCACCATACGAATCAGATGTTTCCTAATGAGAGGACATTCAAACTCTGCAAACGTGGTCAGTATGGTACAGTACTCAAAAGAACACACTGTCTTTTGGTGTTAAGGCAGGTACAAGTTATAAATGTACCTGTACCTGTTATAAATCAAAGTTATATATGAAATAAATATCAATCCAGATTTTTTTTTCCGATGGTGCCCAGGCTTGTGCCAACACAGTAATCTGAATGACAAGTCTGTGTTTTGTTTTTGTTGATTTGAACATGGCTTTCAAAAAAGCTCGGTCTTCGAAATTTGGAATGCATTGAACGGGACAATACGTCCACTTGAGAAAATGACTGTAGCAGGTAGTTTTGTCAGCTTGCATGTGGATCAGCTTCACCAAATGGTACGTTACATCCAGCAATTTTCATATTTGGTGCACAGTCTCTCCTCGAATCATCAATTTATCTCTCATAAAACTCAGCCAAACCTTTCTCAAAGCTATCAGCAACTTCTGTTTCTCTCTCTCTCTCCAGTCTTTTCTTATTCAGTCATTATCTAACTCTTCAAAGTCACAGAAAAATCGAAGACCACTCAACTCTTCTGGTATAAACCTATTCTTTCCATGAACTTGAAGTTTGAAAAAACTCAACAAAAAAAGTTGAAAAGTTCATAAACTTGCAAGAATATAATGTAGCTTCTGAAAAGCCTCGTCTCAGAATATTAATTTAACCTCTACCATACATTTCCAAAAGCCAGTTAATAACCCTCCATTCAAATAAAAAACCACAGTGAAAAGCCTTTTAAACTTCCAGTATCTTCTTCACTCTCATCATCACTCCCTTTCTGATCCTCTAACCCAAGCATACACACACACACACACACACACACACTGTGTATAACCTCCTCACCCCACCTCACACTCGTCACACCTCTTTGTGGTCCACTTCCCCACCTGTGAATAGTGGGTTAGCTCTGCTGATTAAAAAAAATCCCATAATCACAGTGAGCAGTGATCCATTTTTCATAATTGCAACAGCAAGCGACCTCATCGCCTGCCAACCTTTTAAATAAGAGGGTAACAGGTAGGAATCTGTTTACAGGCTTTGCTCCATTTTTCATAATTAGACGAGTGGATGCTTTGAACGCAAGCTTTAAAATCATTTAAGCTGATTTAACACTGATGATGATCCTCACATGTCTTACTTGGATGGTTGAATGGAGAATAAAAGCCACTTGATAATTGTAAAAATGAGAATATATAACATCATAGTTCAAATAAGATAAAAATAGGTAAAATACATAAAACAAATAAAATACAACATTTTAAAAGAAGTGCAGCAAGTGCAAAAGAGAGTTTGAGGACTGCTTCAGGTAAGTCAGAACTAGTTAAAGGCTAAACTGAAAATTTTTTAGCTACAAAAAAATATATTCAGCAAGCTTGCTGCCCTGATATCTCCAGGTAGCGTGATCCAGAGCTTTGGGGTGTAATTGACAAAGGCTGTATCTTCGATTTTCTTTGGGCTGCTGGGAACCTCCAAAAAACCAGCAAGAGGTGATCGCAGTGTTCTTCAAGGCAAAATCTGAATAAGGGAGTTAGCAATGTACCTTGGTCGATTAAGGGCGTTGTATATAAGGAGGACTTTAAAGTCACTTCTTAATGTTAGATGAAGGGCAGCTAAAACTGGACTAATGTGCTCTTTCCTGTTGATTCAAAGCTGAGCTGCAAAGTTTTGAATGAGCTGGTCTGAGAGGGATTCAGGGGTGAGTATTTATAATTCTCACATCAAGTGAGCTCCATGGGCATCGCATGAAAGAAGCAGGCATCTTGTCCACTTTTCTGCCCTCCATGGCCTTGATCACACCATGAATGGGTGTCCTGCTCCTGATGGTGCAGCCAATAAGAAAAAAAAAAGCAACTGAAAGCAATTTTCTGAGGCAATGTGCAAGAAAGAGAAGGTTGGCACCGCGGCTAGAGCTGCAAAATGTGACACACTGAGAGCGAGTAACCTCGGGAGTACATTATGCTGGAGGAAATGTGTGTGTGTGTGCATGTGTGTGTGTGTGTGAGGTAAAATAGCTTAAACACAGATTACTGCGAAAGAGACAAAAACAATTACATCATGTCAAATTTGTGTGTGTCCTGACCCACATGAATGTGTGGTCGAGGCCTTTTTTTCAGTCTGTGTTTGTCAGTGTGTCTGCACGGCCACTTACTGCAGATTGCATCAGCCTCGTCTGAACCGTCCGCACACTCTGGCTCTCCGTCACAGCGCCACCTAGCAGGAACACACTGCCCGTTCTTACAGGCGAAGTCTGTGGTCGCACACGTCTTCTTTGCTGTGGAGACAGAGGTAACATGCAGCGTGACTGTGTGACTCAAAAAAAGGCAAAGCAGTACTGTGTCTGCTGCTACTCTCTTCTAGTCATTAAAATAACGTTATTCCTGAGCACCAACTTCAAACTTTACAGTTGACTTTTAGTTTAAGCATCAGGCAATATTTCAATGCAGCAGGTCGCAGGCTGGAGTCTCAGTGGCGTCTTCAAGTCCAGCCTTAAGGTGCAGGAGACATGAGGGGACGAGACGCGTTTGATTAGCCAGCCTTTGTTGGAGTCTGATCGAGGCCACTCTAGTCCATGCTTGGGATTTCAACAGAAGCACCGCTCTACTCCATGGAGAATATACATCTTGCCTATATGCGTCAAGGAAGTCAGACACAGGAACTCTTGACTGTATATCACAACATTACACCATAACTGCTGGCACCAGGAGAGACGTTACCCGGTTTTTGACACCATGGATGATGAAAAACACGACTAAATCAACAAAATTGAGCAGACAAAACACTTCGCTTCAGACACGTTCCTGGTTGGGTATGAAACTGTGCTGAGAACAGAACAAAACCGTGTCACAGACCAGTGGAACAGAACTGGATCAGCTCAGTTAGTCGGGTGAGAGTTCTGTGAGTTTCTAAGGCACACTGGGTCGCCCACCTGTGTGTGTGTGTGTGTATGTGCGTACCAGACAAAGATCCTGCATGGATGAAAAAGTCTCCAGCCTCCTGCTGAATCCATTGGAATATACTGTTGAAATTCTTTTCATGAGTCCTGATTTGTTACATAATTTCAGTAATAAAAGTAGATATATGTACTTATGAACAGTGACTCATTAACAATGCATTCATATCTTTAGTAGAATTTGCAAGAGTGTGCGGGATGCCGTGAACAGAGCACGTCACATGTGAACAGACCCTGAAGTTGCCTAAACTGGCTCATGAGGTTCTGCTCCGTCCAGCCCAGTCTTTGCAGAACCAGCTCCCGGTCCGTCTAGCAGTTTCCTGGTATTGCCTATGGACTCCGAAGGTTTTGTGCAGTCACTTTCTCCAAGCAGTCATTTTCTCCAAGCAAGGGGAAAATTGAAGCACTTGAGTCTGTCACGGGCAGAGGCAAAAAAAATCCCTCTCCTTGACAGCGAGAGCCACTGAACAAGAGAAAGCACTCGCTTGGCGTGTTAGCAATGCCTTTGCCTCGCCATGATGAAATATACTGTACAGAGAGGGGGGTTGACAAATGGCAAGAAAAGCGTGTGTGCGTGTGTGTGTGTTTGTGAGGGAGGGAGTGTTTGCGTCAGGGTGATTTTCTTCTGACGAGCAGAGAGACTAACTGTGACTACTTCTGTTCCATTTTCTTTCACGTGAGCCTGGTGTTAAAGCACCTCACCAACTCTTAGTTTAGATCAGCTGAAAATGTAGGTTAGCGAGTGATAGATTAAAGCAGTGTAATGTAGTGTGGGCTCATATTATTCTACAGGAAACTTAATGTAAACTGCAGCAAACTAAATTAGTTTTCCCACTAAAGTTCACGATCCTCCAATCACGATCAAGATGGAAGAATAACCAACAAATATGAAACCAATCAAGTTCATGTAAACAGTGATAACATGACTGTTGTTCTGTCGTGTTTCAACTTCACTTTTCAAGCACATGGCTGCTGCGTGAAAATACATGCAATTAACATTTACACTTATTTGCTTTCTTGCCAAGAGTTAGATGACAAGATACAATACTGTGCTCATGTCTGCCAGGAAAGAGCCAGTTTAACTTAATATAAAGACTTGAAACAGGAGAGAACAGCTGGCCTGACTCTGTATATGGTAAAATCCAGTCAAAAGCAGCAATGTGTTGATTCTCAGACTCTTCAGAAATTCTTGGGTAATAACTGAACAGAATACGTCAGCTCTGCCTTTATTTATGCTCTTACTGTATATTCTGTAAACAGCTTTTCAAGTTAACGACACACCCGTCCCCATTCTGTCCAATTTGGGGAAATGCCTGCTTTTAAACCTGAAATTTCTGAATTTTAAAAATGGGCTGAAAGTGGAAAGTTTATTGATTCAGAAAACAAAGTCAGGCTCTTCACATTTTAAGAATCTGAACAACAAAAAAATATATATAGAATTCCAATAAAACACTTCTTTAAATATTTGAAAGAAATGTTACTGCTAAAACACAACATCATTCTTTAGTTAAACCCTACTCTCTCTTTTGGAAAACAAACTAACAATAAACCATTTTTACCATGTATCATTTTTACAGTAACCACATATCTAACCTTTGTTCATTGTTAAAGTAGAAGTCTAGCTTGGAGTAATGACATTGGAAATACAATAATACCGGGTTCAAACATTTCTAATATAAGTGGGAATTAAATAATGATAATTAAGAACCAAAGTGGTGGGACATTATAATCATGTGTTTACAGAAAATGTTTATGTGCTAATCAATATGCAATCAAACCCTTATGATTAGTGCCACATGCTTTGCTTCTCCAAGGACGTCGCAGACCAGCACTGAACTGATTTAAACTGCTGAACTACACAAGGAATCGGTCCAACACTGTGTTATATACAGTCCTATTCTACTTAGTAAGGGGAAACGCTAGCCAGCTTATTAGCTCGTTGTTTATGTGCGTAGCCTTGGATGTCCGATGGCGTGTGGTAAAAGGCGGTGTTATGACTGATGGCACAAGCGGGAGCCATAATAATGAAGCGCAGGCCGGAGGAAGTGACAGCACCTCCACTGTGGGGACCGATGCTTTCAATATGTATATCTATATGTATTTATAAGGTTAACAACGGGTGGCAGATTGAAGAAAAGATAGAGACAGCCACACGTTCACCAGTGCAGAGTATTGATTGTGAGAAGCGGAAAAAAAGGAAAAAGCGAGTCCTTAAGACGTGAGAGGGATGGGATTGAAGAAGGTGTAGGCCTAGAATAAATGAAACGCGTGTCCCGGGGGATCACAGAGAAGTCAGAGCGAGAGACAAAGGTAAATAGAAAGAGGGGAGAGAACAGGGAACAGGGGTACAGAGAGGAAAGACAAGAGGGAAAGAGGCTGTCGAGGTGGGGTATAGTGAAATGGCATCAGTCTTCACAAAGCACTGAAGAAATCCTTTTCCTTACTACCAGCATGTTGGCATAAATCCCATCTCTTCCTGTCCACCCGCCCTCTTTTCTCTCCCTCCATCTCTGCCTAAAGCCTGATAACAGACCCACACACAGAGTATGCACCGGGGCAGTATGATTCACAATACTACTGGAGATTACAATGATGCGATATCAGACATCCACAAATAAGGCTTTTCCTTCACCTTCACATCATATTTCCTATCACCGGTCATCATAATCCTCACCGACAGCAGCTCGCTTGATTCAGCTGGGGCTGCAAAATGGTGCAGGTAGCGGACTGGCTTACAATACATCTAACTCCAAAGGATTAATTAAAATGCAGAAGCCAGCAAACCTAAGCCTATCAATTTCCTACCACCCATTCGCTAACTCGCATTTCTTCTTATCTTAAGGACAAAAAGGAAAATAATACCATTCACCTTGGCCTCTTCTTATTCTGGGGGCTGGAGGCATTGACTATAGGGCTTTCCCTTTGTGAGCAAATAAAATATGCTTTTAATTAACCCGTGTGGCTGATTATCCTGATGTTCATTCAACAGTGGCACTGAACAAAGATAAAAAAAACCACAATAATATGAACAACCATGTCCCACTTGAACAATCTAGAGCACCTGCAGAACAGGTTTTGAAGAACATATGATTAAGTGGATATTTTTAATTTTTGAAAGCAAAAGACAATTGAAAAAAAAAAAATCACAACTTATATCTTTAGTATGAAGACTTTGAAACTGACATCCCCACTGTAAGTAAAGATTGTAGTATTTCAATAAAGCGCATTATGGAAAGCTATTATCATCCGTCTTAAAAACCAAGAATTACATTTATGAGAGTGCAGTCATTTGGGTTTGAATACTGAATGCAGTTTTATGCAGAGGAAAATATCCCACAGATGGGTATACAGCACAGCATTGTGGGAAGAAAGCTCTCATGTAATGAAATAAGTATGCAAATAAAACTAATTTCTCAGCTGCAACAGGCAAAGAAACTGACAGGGATGAAAGCGAAACCCACCCAGAACAACACTATAGAGAGAACGAGACAATACGTTCACATTTCAAATACTCCACTGCACAAATGTACTCTAAACGGTGGACAAACATCTCGTGATCCTAAATGGTAAAATATGTGGATATGTGTAAAAAAAAAAATGTGCACATGCAAAAAAAAAAAATTCCCGTGCCACTCAAGAGCTGCTGACGCACACACAAACAGCCGCTTACATTTACATTCTGATGCAGCCAGACCTGTCATATATGAGTGCCATCCATATGGAACAGCCTAAACCTGCCTTATGAGCTGTGAGAGTGAACGTGGAGGAGACGAACACGAGGACACGCAAACTGCGCACGCATACACACACTCTCACCTACCGAACCACCTCCCCCCCTCCTCAGTGTTCTGTTATTTTAGTTCTCTATCCCCAGATAGAAAAAGTGATTAATATTTATGTGAAACAGCAGACGGACCAGAAGAGCTCCAGCTTGCTCGCGAGGTGATTTTATCCACATCCCCGAGTCATCACTAACTTTGTACACTTTTAAATTGCACTGTCAGATTCTCATATCTTATCCATCATTCCACTTCACTTGCACGTCAACGAGGGACTTCTTAGGCTTATATTCACAGACGACAGCACTGTTCTGATGAGATTTATTTTGATTCATACGGACAGTGCTAATTTATTTTACGTTATTAATTTGCTTATCAGGGACATATTGAATTGCACTTCTGGGCAGGTTGATGTTATATATTAAAAGTATTAAACAAGATACACTCAATGGCCACTTCATTAGGTACACTTGTACAATCTAATGTGATCCGATACAACAGCTCTGCCATGAATTCTTCTTTTACCAAGCTTGTAATTTTTCAGTTTTCATTGACGCTGTCAGACGTCACAATTCTGCTTTAGGTTTATTATGAAGGTCGTAGTGGGTGATGGTGTTTCATATATTCTGCCTGCCTCATGTATGTAAATGGAGTGTACAAAATATTAGGAACAACTCTCAATATAACACAGTCAAGTTCAACAACCTCAATAATAAACAGCAGCAGTCAAATTATATCTCTCTAACAGTGTCAATCAAAACTGAACATTATTATCTTCGTAAAGGCAGAGCTGTTGTATTGGATCACATTAGACTGTACAAGTCTACCAAGTGAAGTGACTGGTGAGTGTATACACAAGGCAGGCAAAACACCATTAAGGCACATATAAGATAACTGGATTTTATAGTCTTTAACTTGACCCTGATATAAACTCTGTTTAATGTTTGGCCTGTAAACTTCACCAAAGCTCTGCTAAAACTATTTAAGCTATATTGATATCAGCTAATGAACTCCACCATGGTTTTGCTAAATATATCTTCATATGTTGTCAAGTCTGCTTCATTTGGCAAATGTGGGGTGAATTTATTTATAAGTTGTGTTTTATCATTTCTGATACAATAGCAGTAATAGAAGTCAGAATTGGCTTGTTACACTGGAAGAGACTGAGACAATGACCTGTGAACTGCAGACATTTGCATGATCAATCCTGTGATGCTTTACAGAAATATTACATCTTTATAGGTCCATGCAAGGACAAACCATTAAAATAATGGCCATTACAGAGATGAATGGGAGTGACCGTGTGGGCAGAGCCACAAGAGTACACATAAGGGTGTCCATCTTTTTATCAGAAGACATACTATGTTAATTTTCCACTGACATTCAACTAATGTCACACCCTGCAGACCCCCATGATCAATAAGTGACTAAGTTGACCTACTCATGTTCATGTCTTCACACAACACACACACACAGAAAAAAAACGCTGGACACCTCTTAGGATTCTTCGCCACATACTCCCGACGACATGATTTGGGACGCTATTGTTCAACGTGGGAACAGGTGAAGGTCAGCCACTTCCTTCGAGTCAACCAATTTACACACTTCATTACACACACACACACACACACAAAGTGAAAGGGAAATGGAAATAAAACATCCAACAGCACTATGATAGCCAAGGGAACACTGTGTCGCCTCTAATCAGGATTGGTCGACAGCAGTCCCTGATATGTTGATGTGCTCCAGCAACAATGGTGTGAAACAGACAACTGGTGCTGAAGTGACATGATTTACCATCCTTCAGTCAGAGACACCTTCTCATCTGCTAACGCTCCGAGAGCAAGAGAACAAAGCAAGGATCCTTTGCTCATTAGCCTTTGATTCAAGAGACTGCTTTTAAGATTCAGACACTGCATAAAATGACAAAAGATTTTTTTCAAGTTGCTTTAAGGACAGTCTCTGGTTACGTTTTATTTTGACAGTCTAAGGGTGGATTCAGACACAATGCAAAGAGAACCATGGTCTTGCTGTTTTCAAGCAAATTAGCTGCTGGAGTGTTTTTGCAGTCTGTGTTTTTTGGCCACCGGTAGCAAATGGATGTGTTCCCAGACTGACATTAGAGACATTAGCTGGAACAACAGACACCAGCTGTTTGTGTGGAGTGTCTCTGTAGTATTGTGTGCACAAGTGACAGGTCAAACAGAGGATCATCATCAGTAAACATATCTATTACATACCACGAAGTTCCTGCAGGTAATCTCCTCCTCGTGTGTACATTTGCATATAAAGTACTTTGTTTTTAACTGAACTATTCAGTCTGGGTGACGAAAATTCAACTTGAGCTTATATATCTTTGAAATATATTTGCTTAGCTCTATCCGTGGGTTTGTATGAATGTGTACTGCCTCTGAATTCTACCTTCATCTAAATGTCAAATATCATGCAAAAAGGAAAAAAAAAACAACCCAAACCCTACTAGAGCTTCACTTCTGGCCAAACCAAATGCCAAGGCATGTACGGGGTCCAGCAGGCCAGACAAATTTGGTTTCAAATAAGCCAGTTAAAAATTCACCACCACTACCAAGAAGAAAAATGAAGAAAAGCCCAAACTGACCCTTATTGACTGTGTGCATGAATCCTGGAGAAAAGCCAGAGAAAATACTGCGGCAACCATGTCGCATTGCTCAGGTATTTCATTATTTAGATTCTGATCAAAGTGTGTTGAGCCATGTAACAGAAGAGCCCATTGGAATCACCAAACCGACCAAATTCAGGTGGCAGAAATGGACAAAGAGTGTTTGAAACTTTCTGCACTCGGCTCCATAGAGTAAAGATGAAAAGCTCATTGTAAAGACTTTGATTTACTCCCCACATTATTCTGAGAAATACATGAAACTCAATAAAAGTCTGGCACATAATATTAAGGACTTTTTAATTTTCTGTTTTTATGCCTTTTTAAAAAGAGGGCATTCTCTGGGAACTGTACGCTCGGCACAGCCAGGTGAAAAATAGTGCGGTATTGCTGTGGTATTTTTTACTTTGGAGCGAGTGAAAGGAGCGACGGGAGAAAAAAAAATGAGAGACAGAAAGAAAACAGAGCAGGAGAGAATGGAGAAAGGGCGAGTGTGGGAGAAAGAGGAGAGGAAATAGATGGCCCTCCACATTGTTGTGATCGGCTAAAGAGCTAAAGAACGTAGCATGTCAGTGGAGGGAAAGAGGCCGTTAATCAGCGAGCAGAGGTTGAACCACGACTGTGAGAGGAGCGGGGGATACTCCATGTATTGTGTGTGTGGGCGTCCGTGTGTGCGTGTGTGTGTGTGTGTGTGTGTGTGTGTGTGTGTGTGTGTGTGTGTGTGTGAGAAACAGAGCGATGGATGGAGTAAAGTGGACAAGTATAATATTGGTCCTTTGAGAAGATTAAAGGCCTGTCCAGTTTCCCAATAATCAGTTGGAGACAGAGAGATATTGTGGAGAAAGGACCAGAATACAAGAAGAGAACAGTGAAGGCAAAAAAACCCCACACCACTAATTGTAAAGTAATGGGTGCCAGGGGGGCTTGGATGGAGCATTTTGTTCTTCTGTAATAAGTTTGAACTTTCTGACTTTTTGGTTCAAGTAACTTGAATACCAACTACAGCAGAGCGGCGTGCAGTCCACTCACAACGAGGAGAAACAGAGAAATAATCATCCACTGCCTGATTAAAAATAAAAGGGCAACTCAAATGGCAGCTAAACTTTTAGAACTGCCGACTTTCGCAAACTCTTCAAAACCAAACTATCTTAACTGTAACTTAAATGTGTGGCTGGACGTGGCCATTAGACATTAAGCATGTATGTTCAATATCATCAGAGAAGAATAAATGTACATTGTAATGTTAATGAGAATATAAAGTGTAGGCCACAAACCTGAAGAAAGATGTATTTGAATGCACATGTTCATAGGTGTATGTGTGTGTGTGCGTGCGTGTGTGTGTGTGTGTGTGTGTGTGTGTGTGCATGGTCAGGACAGATGCACAAACTACAAAGGCTGGAGATGTGAAGGAAACTCATGGACAGGCAATCCAGACAGCTGGCTAGATCAAATACACTATATATTATGCTCCTCACAGCACATCAAATACCACCTACCAGTTCAAAGAAGCTTGTTACCATTTCATGATCTCCCTCTCCGGACAGGAGATCTCCAGATTTCTGATACAAAAATATAAGTGCATCAGAAAAAAAAAATGGGTGGATGGGGTCAGAGTACAGAGACCTGGATGACAGGTGCATCATGCAGTAATGAAGGACCCACCTCAAGCTCAATGTGGCAAAAGAGATGTGATGAAAGACGTGGTGTCGAACTTGGTGTCGAAAAGTGTGATCCTTCTAACTCAAATTCCTATTTCTTCATTGATATGTAGAAGATGTGGCTGGGACCTTCAAACAGGCTAGAGGGCAAGTTAAAAAATGGAGATAAGAAATTGAAGATCTGTTTTTGAAGAAAGTTTGTGTCCTCGAATTCTCTGTGTTTACTGTGAAGGGCTGGCTGTGTCCATATGGACTCTACATAGTTTACTATGAACATTATACAGTATACCTTGTATCGTGGCCCACTGATGGGCCTCACAGTGCCATCTAGAGGGCTGCGGAGGCAGTGGCACTGCCAAATGGTTAGATTAAATTATTATTTTTTGGTGGGTTATTTACAAAGGTAGCTATTTTTATATTTAATTGTGCTCATAAATAACTAAATAAATAAAGTCAAATTAAAATGCATAATTTCAATAACCAGTTATGTTTGAATATCGTCATGCAAAGACATAAGACTCATTCTAAGAAGACAAAAGCATCTTGTCAAACGGTCGCTGTTCGGTTAGGTTTAAGCGCCAAACCTACTTGGCTAAGTTTAGAAAAGGATTTGTCACTTTTTGTTTCCCTTTTATTTCACTTTTGGTTTCACACTGGACACAAACCATAATCTCCTGGGTGAAGGTCCTGTCCTCTGTTGGGCTGAGCAGTAGCTATGAGCATCTAATATTGCAGCAGATGGGTTTACATTGGAGTTAGTTGAAAGCCTGGTGCATCTCACACAGACACTAAAGGGGCAGCCAGTGCAAAAAGTGACACCAAGGAGCCCTGACTAAGCGCTGGGAGTGTGACAAGGTTGCACTGACACAAAACGAACTATCAGAAGCCTGAAGCTTGAACTCACATAAGCTGACCTTGCTTCATTCTGGATACTGGCTGCCAATCAGTATCCCTCTCTGTCAAAACTCTGTTGCCTTTCACCGCCACCTATTTCTTTGAGTCAGGCCTTTCCACTGTGACTGTCGCAAAATCAAAGGCAGGGAACAAACTTTGAACGCCACTCTGCATGTCAGCCTCTCACCCATCCCAAGACGACTTGATCTCATTATTTCCCAGAAACACGCCCGAGTGTCTCACCGAGGGCAAGAAGACTATTTATTTTGGTCATTACAGCTGACAGTGGCAGAGCACATATTTACAGCCCAGTTTATTTTATCTCATTTATGTGGGAAGGCGTTCCTCGGAAATGTTTTAACAATGTGAGTGGGCCTTACAGACAGGTTGAGAGCCACACCATAGCTTGTTCATACTGTGCTGATTCATACTCTTAATATGTAGAATATAAAGTCTTGATGTTGTACATTATGACTGTTACAGCTGCAATATCCCCCATATCAACCTACATACACTATATTACAATGCTTTTTTCCTGATAGCCCTTCCTGTATAAATAGCTTAAAAATACTAGTGTTCTGAGGAGTATTTGTTCTTTATTTGTCAATTTTATTGCACGTTTTCCACTGCTGGAACAACACAATCTTTCACTGGGACCAATAAAGTAGTCTATCAACAGTGAAATCCTTCACTTTCCGACCACTTCAAGAAATCTCTGGCAAGCAGGTGCCGTCATGCTTAAGAGAAATAAATTGCAGCCTTTAATTTGACAAATGAAAAGGGAGTTGTGCAAAAACACAAAGTGGAGCAAGCAAACACATCACGCAGCCGTCATATTCAGAGACTTTCGAAAGGGCCGACTCCAAAATAATACAATAATATCGAGACGACTAAAAACGCTTTGTAACACTTGTCAGCTCCTACACGTATACAACTGCTTCCCAGAGGTTAATCACTCTCGTGTGTGTGTGTGTGTGCTCATGAATCTGTTTATACCTCTGCATCTGTTTAGTCATTTTAAGAAAACAGATTGCACCAATTTCTCTTTCTTCTAAGCTTTGAATGTGAAAAGCCTTTGTGTGACTCACTTTTCTGCAATGGGGATGAACATTAAGAGGAGTTGATGAGAGAGGCTGTGGTGCAGAGTAATGATATACATTTTGAATGATTTTACTATGTACAGAATAGCACAAAATACATACATGCGTCCCAAGAATCAGCACAGGAAAGACATGTCTCTCTCTCTTTGCTCACACTGGTGAGAATAATCAAAGGCACGGCCCTCTGAGTCAACCGTGTTTGCCTGACACCTTGACCAAATATTAGTGCTCTAAAACGGCTGCTTAATTCCAGCTCGTCCTTGTGGACATTTCCTTGTTCCTGTTACCTGTTTGACATATGAATCCAGAGTCAAAAGTGCAAAGACCTGGGCAGATTTTTAGATTGCAATGCAAAAAATACCAATGATAAGGCCCATTAAGGGGCTTCTCCATCCTTTTGGCCAGGCTGAAGGGGGAAAATCACACTGGGCATGTTAAACCATTGTCCTCTTGGCTCCATGTTGTTCCCAGATCCCTGGATTTTAACTCCCAGAACGACGGTTCCTGCATCAGCCGCATGCCAAAGCCTAAGACCTCCCAAATCCCATCACATCCTGGGTCCCCCATCCTCGTCCCCCTCCTTACATAAGCGCAGCATTACAGCTCGGCAAAGCAGCTTAGAAGTGGAGGGGAACAAGCGTGACAATAGAAAAAGGAAAAGAAGAAGAAGAAGAGAAAGAAATCAAGATACATGGTGATGATCAAAGACAGAATTAGAAACAATAGACATCAGATATAATGGGAAGAAATTTGTCAGGAGATGAAAAGTATCAGCCTCTTTCTTTATTCAGCTTTTATGTTACAGATGTCTATACATATAATCTATCTCCTAATCTCTCCTCTCTTTTCTTTCTCTTTTCTAACCTTGTGCTCCTCCACCCCCTCCTTTACAAAGTCTTTTGTTTGTCACTCAAACGTCCGTACAACAACCATCCCCGTCACCGAAACACACACCGCTGCCGTTATTAAAGCCTAAAGATGGACAGTCCTCTGTCATCACACACACTTCAGACATCCCTCCTGAAAATTAATGAATAAAAATTGATTGTATCCTTTCAACACAATCTTCCGTCCCTTTCTCTCTGCCTTCTAAATAGTTTTTCTTTTTCTGTCTCTCCTCCTAACCCTCTTTTTTTTGTTTTCTCGACGTGTGCCCCGAAGGCTCTCAGCTCGCACTCGAGACAAACAAACGTGAGTGCAGTTGTTGTCGTGAGGGTGAGTGGATATCTCGTCAGAGAGATCACAGAGCGGTCGCTTTGTACGCCGCGCTGCGTTAGCTTCAGAGACTGCTAATTAAGCAGCAGCACAAAAGGGGCCATTGTAGGAGCACATGGCGAGGGAGACACAAACAGGGCCAGGCTTGTTTTTTTTGTTTTTACAACATGAAGCCTATCAGTCAAATTATGGTGTCAGACGGCCAAATGCTCTGAGCAGCGCTGCGGTCCAGGCAGTCACATCCTACTGATTCTGAGGATTGTTACTGTTCTTTGTTCTGGCACTAAGTGATGGAGCTCTGATCCAAAGTTTCACATGTACAAACCCGATTCCAAAAAAGTTGAAAAAACATAAATAAAAACAGGACGCAATCATTTGAATCATTTGCAAACAAACTGTGTTTACCAACAACAGGTTTACAAAGTGTTCCTGAGTCCATGTAGTAATCTCCTTTATACAATCATGTGTTTGACAAAGTGTTGAACCTCTCTCCATCCTTGCCTGTGAATCATGATGATAAACCAATGATGCTGTTTTCACTACTGTTCACCAACAGAAAATTCACACCAAACTTTGTCACATTACTGAATATACTGTTTAATTAACATCAAACTACAGAGCAGAAACACCACAGCAACAGGCCATTAAGAAAGAAGATCACTTGGTATACTAAAATAAATAATAAACAAATACAAAACATTTACTGCAAGATGTCTCAGTCTAAAGAAATGTCTGATATTTCAGTTGTACTTTGTTGTATTTAGGTCTGTAAAGATATTGTGAAGTTGTGTTCATTAGTATCAAACTGTCTGTAATGATCGTAATAATAATAAAAGGCACATGATGTGTGCTTGAGTGGGGGTATTTTAAATGGTGGTGTGCTAATGTGTGCGTGTGCTAATATGTGTGTGTGTGTGTGTGTGTGTGTGTGTGTGTGTGATGGTATTCGTTTCCAAGCTGTCTGGAGACTCTATGAGGTCATATCCCTCTGCTTCAGTACTACTCATTAGAAGTGACATATGCACAGAGAAACCTCACTGCTCTTCTACTGTCTACACACACACACACACACACACACACACACACACACTCACAAATCCCCCAACAACAGGCCATCTGGGTGACATCCGGCTCTCAGACTTGACCTGCATTGATCTATTAAACACTCAGACACTGATCCCAGCCCTGTTACTCACATACATACTTGCACACGCACACACAGACGGACACACACTTCGTCCCCTCCCCCACGTCCCACCCTGACACTCCAATCTCATCAGACTATCAGACGGTCACTTTCCTAGACAGGGTAATCGTTTTAATGATATCAGCTATCAATCCTTAAGCCTGCTCCTCCCCACACATGTAAAACCTATATGGCTCTTCATTCACCAGGGTGCTGTCAATGCTGTTTGACTGATGTCATCACGGGCAAAAGAAAATCAGGAAGTGGCAGCAGAGGGTTTTGATGGGCCAAGTCTTTCTGTCGAATAAGTTAAGTTATGCGTTATTGATTCACACAGGGAAATTCACAGGAAAGGCATTTAGCCATCCGAGTATTAGAAGCGGTGGGCAGCCATTGGGAAGTACAATACATCAACAGTTCCTCTTTCGCTGCTACATTTCATTTATTTTTCAGGCATTCGTGTGAAGATGCTATAATTACGTAGGCTGGTTAAAAATATCTGAACCAAACGTCGACACAGTCCGAGAAACAATCCTTCGTAAGGTAGAGCCTTCCTCTGAGGTCAGGAGACAGCACTGTATATACACACACACACACACACACACACACACAGCATAAATGTCCCATTGGGGCCATAAAACCTGAGTGATGCATGGGGGGAGGGGATATACAGTACTATATGAAACCTCGGTTAGTCCCCTTTGTGACGAGCCAGGCATATACACACACACACACACACACACACACAAATACAAATGCCTGTACTGAACATGTTTTGCAAAACACAGCATGAGGAGAGGAGATTCTGGATCCAGCTTCTCAAACCTACAAATGTAAGCTGACATGCTGAATAACAGCCTAAGCATATATCTTAAAATGCTTAATCCATTTATCAGCTCTTCTTTATCAACACATAATTGCTAAATGATTAATAACCTTGATGATTATAGCAATTTAATTTTCAATTACAAATCACGTAGCAATCACACGGCCCAAACCCAAATTACTATGCTTGCGACAGCCGCGCTCAAGTGGCAAAATAAAAATTCATAAACAGCGTTCTGTAATTACTCTTCTAGCGAGTGACTGACTGACTGACTGACAAGCAGAGACGCGACGTTTCAGCAGCCCAATCCCACAACAAAAAGAAAGAGCCTTTCACTAGCAAACAACGTTCCCGCTGGCTGCATGAATTGACGCTCGCTGTGAGCCTCGCATTTCCCCGCTTGCGGCCCTGCACTTCCACCGTCGCCATTCAAGTCCCAAACCGCACACATGCAGCGTGCTGCTGGTCGGTCCACATGACAAATTACTACTGGGCTTATTATCAAAAATCAGCACTCGCCAGAGGGAGTGGTTGGGGAGAGGGGGGGAAGAGTGGTGAAGGGTGCCTGCTGAGCATCGGCAGACAAAAGAGAGGGACAAATTTCTCCTGCTGCTGACAAGCAAAAAGAATTCATTTCAATTACAAATGGCTGCCGCTTGGAAGCAACAAAGAGCCCCACAAAGGTCACCAGGAGTTGGAACATGCGTGTGTGTCTGTGTGTGTTTACAGCGGTGTACAGTTTGTGCATACTTATTGGATTTGGTTCAAAAGACGGTAGAAGAGAGGGCTAATATTTGCCAAGGTGACAAAGACAAAAAAAAATCACAACCTGCTGTTTTGCATTGCTTAGAGCTTCCACAGGCGATGGCGAAAAGCGATTATTTTTTCGTGACCCCGCCTCTCTCTGTGTTCTGCTGCGCTCTCAGCAAAACACAACACCGTACACAGCCTCCCCTCTTTTGTCTTTCCTGCCACGCTCATTCGTTCTACGTTCCTTATCTGCTCCTCTACTCCCCCCTTCCCCTTTCTGCCGCCATCACATGCTCGCTCGCTCCCACCTTCCCTCCCTTCCTCCGCCCCTTTTTCCCTTTGGCAAACAGCCAGTTGTCCCTTCCTTTGTCTGCTTTGTTGGCGATCGCTGATTAGAAAAATAAATAAAAAAACACCTATTGGATGAAAGGACCGTGGCCTGAGTTGGGATGCACTGATACCAGCTTTTTCAGACCAAGTATAAGTACTTACATTTGGCTACTTGCAGTACTGTACTGTGAGGACTTAATATCACCACAAACAATGACTTTGAAAACATGTTTGATTTTCTTCTTGAGGTTCCTCAAAATCTGACTGTAAAAAATTAAATACACAACATGATGCTGTTGCATGATGGTGACATTTTAATATTTGTGTTTTCTTGGACAAACATGATACTGCCACACGTTTCACTTAAACGGATCCTGCAACACATTCATATGATTTCAGCACAACAAAACATCTGAAACAATTGAAATACATTATCACATGTCAGCACCGTCTGTCTGGACTAAGATGACTCCTCATCAATTCAGCGTCGGTTGACACTCCTGGTCCGAACATCAGTTGTGAAGCTGAAGGCCAACGTACTGAGTAAGAGCTTCTGTTATGTGTTAACTTCTGTTGAACTCTGAGTTAGTCCTTTAGGTGTTTTGTCAAACTGCTTGTGTTAAAGGAGCTATTTCTCACCCCTCTCGACAATTTAGCAGAACATAGTTTGCAGTCTGTTCTACTTTTGTCATCATCACTCATCCTGAAATATCTCCAAACTGCTGACACTGCTCCTCCTCCACCTACCTGAGGTCAACATCACGTTGCCCTAAAGTGGTATCGGGTGTAGTTGTATCACAGTAGTTTGAAGATTATGATTTTCACATCCATAGGCCTGAGTTCAGAGCGAATAACAAACTCCTACTGGGAAAAGAATAAATGTGGCAAAAACATCTGAATATGAAGCCATCATAGAACACTGATAGACAAATAGTGTGTGTGTGCATAGACATGACAATGGTAATAGATGACAAGTCTCAGGACGAGAGACAAGGGTTTAGTTACCTGTGGGTCTGTATGTTGCAAACAGATGAAAAATGCCTGACACTAAATGTGATGATGAAAAAATGTGACACGGAAACTATGAGATAAGATATCTTATCTTAGTCATAGTTTCCGTGTCACATTTTTTCGTTCATCATGATGAACGAAAAAATGTTCATCATGATGAACAAAAAAATGTGACACGGAAACTATGAGGAATTTCTTTATCACTTGTGGACTTTGCTAAAGAGATAAAAAAAAACTGGTTTGTTGAGTGGACAAATCCACCTGACCACTTGACCAAAAATCAAGGTAAAGGAGAGTAAATAACAAAAATACATACTGCTTTTTAAGATGGGTTACACATATCTCAATGTGTCAAACAGATTTTAAGGAAAACAACAGTTTTTTGTTTCTTTTAAAATAATAACGATTCTTTTGCTTCTCCTTCTCTTTGTTCCTGTCAGCATTCTTTCAAGCCAGTTGCTGCTGTTGGGTTTTTACAGCATTAGCAAAAAAAAAAAAAAAACCTCTTTCACAGAGCAAGATTAACTGTCAAAGTAAACACGAAGCCTTCATTCCAGTTTGCCTACGATTCTGTTTCATATCAGTATGAGCATCACGTTCCTCTCTGCTTCCTGTCAATCACCACGCACCAACTTGAAGAAATCAGACTCCACCGAGGAAAGAATCCCTGAAAAGCGCGTTACCTCACAAACAGTCACATCTACTGTATATGTCTGCTTATTTAGGGCATCTTTGTTGAGGACACATCATAAAACTTAACAACGATCATCCAAAGCAAGTGAAAGTGACTTTTCCACAACAGGACCAAAGGTGGGATGACTCACTAATACGAGAGTTTCCTCTTTAGAGCCTCCACCACTGGTGTCTCAAGCAGGTTTACACTGTAAAAGTAATCATGTTTCCTCAGCTAATCCCTTTAAGGCCTACATGTCCCATCATCATCAACTGCATGAATGAAATTACACAATGACTAAGCTCTTTTTATTGGCCCACAAAGCTGCTTGATTTGGGAACATTAGGAGGGGAAGAAAGAAAAGGATGTGGCGGGAACCATTTGACGCAGCCTTTGTCGCGGCTTATGAATCATCACACGCTGTAAGCTGGCCAAATGAGCTCGTCTGTTGGGTGTAATCTCATGACATCTCAACTTTGAGCGGAGGGGCTGCTGGGAGTGGCCTGTGCTTACTTAATTCAAAATGCATATACATATTTGGTTTTCAAATCTCAGCATGACCACTACAGTTCTCACATATTATTACAATGCTAACTGTTTACTGACAATTTTGAATTTGGCAACTTTCCCTGAGAGACAGTTGGTTAATGTGTCAGATGATGTGTTTAAATTTGTCAGAGTGGAAAAAAGAAAATGTCCCCATGTTTTCCCCATCGACCATGATGACAAAACACCCATAAGGCTCAGGTTAATTCATTTTTACACCATAAAGATCAATACAGAGAGGTTATTTTATGTATGACATTACCTCAATGGAAACTCTATGGGGAGCATGGGCTGGGAAAGGGAAAGAGATGCAAATGTATGTATATTATGGACTGAACAATTCACACACAACCAGAACAAGAGTTTTTGCTGATATATGCTGGGTGTGATTTTCTTACTGTCATGGAGCCATTTTGGAACAAAGTTTTCATAATAAGTCAATAGACTGACTCAAGTATGTTGCTATCAAACAACTGAAGCTAAGAGTAAATGATACCATGTCCTCATGTAATTTCTGTATGAAGTGAAAAACTGACTACTGAGTTGCAAAAGGTCAAATGTCTAGGTGGTGGAAAGTTGACATCTACTATCAACATGTTTCCTTACGGTCTACTCAATATAGTGCAAATTGTTCATTAGTGGCTGAGATTAGTTTTTTTCCGAGGTTAAAGTTTCCTCCTTCACTTTCCACCTTTTGTTATGCCATGTTCACTAAACGTGCAGAAACACAGTGTGTAGTTCTGGGGACGTGGGAGTTTGTTGCATTTCCAATAAATATATAGAGTCAACTGTGTATTTATTGTGTCTACAAAGCTGGAAGTCTCAGCTAAAGTAACAGAAGAGTGAGTGTTATTGATCAGCTATACTTTAAAAACCCACATGGATATATTATGGCTATTCCATTCAAAGGCCAAGTGAAATCTTATAAATAGCTTCTCTGATGTTATGTTCCTTCTTGTAGGTAATTCATCTAGCCACGGGCAAGTAGCAAAGTGGTTTCCTTCTGATAGTTTCAATGCTTTAAATATGTTATTTCACAGGAAGAATTAGAAGCAAAACAGTTGAACAAAAGAATGAGGATGTAGCTGTAGATGAGCATGTTTGGGACAGAAGTGACCTAAAGTTACCTTTCGCTGTGTGGTTCTTTTTAATCATCGTGGGTATCAGGGGCACGTTTGTGAAATAAGCGCTTTCCCACTTCCTCCTTCTGCATGCTTCCCAGTCACCTAGGTGTATCCACGGATACCCCGGGCCACCGGAATACAAATACAACCCAGACACTCGCCTCTCAGCCCCATTACCACACACACACACACACACACACACACACACACACACACACACAAATCCCAAACCACGCTGTCTTCTCTCCTGTTCCACTGTCTCCCACACCATCCCCCTTCATTAACAGTTTCCCTGTCTCAACAGACAGTCACAGGGGACTATTTGTTCAGTTTTAATAAACGGGGCAGTGGGGAACCTTTCTTTCATTTTCTCTTCAAAGATCATGTGGAATTCATAAAGTGGGATGCATTATGTGCATTTGAGCTAACAAGGGGTGGTTGGCTTTCACTTTTCCCTCCCATCCATGTACATTAAGGTGGAGACTGATGAGATTTTTGATACGTCTCAACAAACGGCCTTGGTTTCGGATTGATGCACACGTTTTCTGCATCTGTGTCCCCACCTATCTCTCTCTGATTTTAGGTGTGTGTGTGTGTGTGCCGAGGGTGGGGGGTGCCCTTGGATCGCTTTGAAAAACCCCAGCGAGGGTTGATGAAAGGCCTCCCAGCAGGTGCTCTTGGCCACGCAACACAATGGCGGAATAGCCGCTGGCCGAAGCAGTCGGAAAGTAGTGCCAGGAGGGCGGTGGGTGAAGGGCAGAGGGTGGGTGCCGGTTGGTGGTGGGGTGGGCAGGTTTCTGAGCCAGCAGTGTGCGGGCACGGCTTTTCGATGGTAGCGAACAAAGCCGACCTCTTCATAGCCATCCAGAGATGCAAATTGCTCTTCATCAAAGTTTCACACTCGGCTTCCAGCGAACAAAATGGAAATGCTGGCTCCTTGGCTAGAACTGTCAGTAACACCCCCGTCCTCTGTCCTCTTTCACCGCTCGTAACTGGCAGTTCTTAGACAAAATGCAAGGTGAGCGCACACATCCAGCCGCATACTCACAACACTCGCATTTGCACGCATAACGGGCATGTGCAGTAACGCACACACACACACACACACACACACACACACACACACACACAGGTCGAGGCCCAGCTTTCTTTCCACTGGATGTTTTTTGATCCAGTATCCCACAGGGAAGCTTGCAGTGAGCCCTGCTTCAAATTAGGCTGGGCAAGAGCCATCAAAGACATGCCTGCCGGAGGGTATTTAGACCTGATCAGCTTCATCCCAGAGGCCCCCACAGGTAAGACATGAGGGTGTGTCTATGTATGGGGAAAAAAGAGACAAAGAGTGGATTGCATGCCCAGGTGTGTACACATGTGTCTACAAGAGTTGCATTTACTATTTCAGCCGCTGCTTCCTTTATTTTCTTCCCTTTTCCTCCTCTCACCCTGTCTTTTCGCTGCCAGCTACTGAAAGGGGAAGATGGCCTGAACTCTCTGGCTTAGCGCGATAACAGCAGAGCTTTAACCTTATACAAGACCGTCTTTCAATATTCTGGTGATGGTCTGAATGCTTTTAAAACTTGGGCTGAGCAAACAGGTCAAATACACCACATTAGCATGTTTGGAAAGTATCCCTGGATGGCGATGATGTTTTCTAATTCCTCTGTGTGTGTTTGTGCGAGTATGTTTGTGTTCTGTACAGCTTGTGCCAGGCACTGAAGGGGGGTCTGTTGAACCCGTTTGACCACCCAAAGCTCTGGCTGGCTCATAAACTGATCTAAGCTTTACACATGGATTCTCTGAGGGGGTGAAGAAGGAGCAACAGAGTGAAATAACATCCACCTTGTTATACAAATCACAACATTGACAATTGTCTTTACTGCTAGAACCTTGCAGATGTCGTTGCTGAACATATCATCTACTGGAAATCGGCACAATCTCCCCTCTCAGTCTGAATTAGCTTCTATTGGTGGTAAAACTGCAATCAGACACAATGATGCATTTGGGAGTTTAAGTTTGTGCACTCACATGTGAACAGGGCGGTTGTTCTAGAAATGTAAAGAACAGCCGACAGACAGGAGGAGCGAGATGCTCGGGGGCCAGCGGCTGTATAGAGACTTGTGCTTCTTCTTGGAGGCTCATATGTGCGTAACTAATAGATCTTTTCAACCAAATGGTCCGAGGAACTAAAGAGCTCCGAGGACTAAACCCAGGAAGCAAGTGAGGAACTAAAATTTGGTCAAGCGCATTTGGTTTTGTGGGGGTTTTTTTTTATTTTTTTTTGTTGTTTCACAAGAACTGCAAAGATTAGGCAAATCAGGCAACACCTCGGGTTTTGCAAGTGATGAGACAACAAGAAGTTAACAAGGAGGAGGCTGAGGTCATCGTGCATTTACTTCTGTGCAACTTTGATGTTTTCAATTGTTGGAAAGCAACAGTGTTTGCAGTAGAAAAGCAAGAGAGAGAAATAACTGAAAGGTTGTTTCAGAAGACTGCGTTTTATATTTCTTGGTTTCTTTAGTGTGAAACTGCACTGAAATAATGAACAAGTTTACTTTCAGTTTAGTTTCTCTCTACTTTCTATTTCTCTGCCCTGACTGATCATCAACAACTTCTTCTTTTCATCTCTCTCCTTTTAGACTGTTTGGTTGCGTAACTGTTTCATAAAAGTAGGGAACATTAAACAAAATTCTCATGCCTAGTTCTCATATTGACAGAACAACCAGTGCTGGTTTGCAGTCTAAATGAAACCTAAGCCAACCCCGACTGTTCCTCGCTGGAAGTACATTAGTACAGCAGGGGATGGGACCTTTTTGAGGCCCAGGAACCAAACGCTAAATTCAGTTACTCTGGTCGAAATTGACTGAGAAAAAACCTACTGCAGTGCAAAACCATGATATGCATGAGAAAGGCAAGATTCAAGATCTTGAATCCTGACTGCTCTTTGGACTGAGCCCTTCACATCACTTAACGCAAGAGGTGAGGTATAAGCTGTTGCATCAATCCCACGTGCCATAATATAAACCTCATCTCCATCCCAGCATTGTGAAAAAGAGTCTGGATCTCACTAGATAATAAGAAAGAGCAATATGGGACTGACCATTTATCATATGTCTCCTGTTATTTTCTACCATCCTTGACTGAATAGACTCTGCATACGGAGGAGGCCTTGCTGATTAGTATTCTTTAGTCTGTTTCGAACTGACAGGCCCACGATCAGAATGCAAGGAAGTCCTCTTTCAGGCGGCGGAGGAGCGAGGGTGAGGGGGACGAGACAGCAGAGGCCCGTCTACCATGTAAACAAAGCTTTAAAGATCGCATTTACAATGCCGCACAGTCTTAAACTAAGAGACAGCAGAGCAAAGAGAGAGCCTCCCCTTCATTTTCTTTACCGTGCGGTTAGGATCTTTTGTAAGGCTTTTGTAGAGTAAAAATTTGTTTATGGACTTCTTTTCTCGTATGGAGTAAGCATGTGCCTCAATCTGAATACCCCCTTTTTTACCACGAGAAAAAGAAGTGTGAAATGTTGCATCTGAACATGTCAAACAGAACAAAATAGACGAGAGGAAACTGTTTTGACAGCCGGAGCAAAGCATTTCAAGTCATGAAAAAAGTGAGCTTCTCCACAGAGCCCACGTCCATGTAAGCAGGAGCATGAGGATGAGTAAGTTCCAGAGCACCACTGATTGGAAATAGACTTCAAGCCTGCTTATTTATCATCCAATAAAGAGCCAAAATATATTAAATTTACAATGACATAAAACAGAGAAAAAGCAGCAATTTCTCACATTTGTAGAAGCTGTAAAGAGAATATTTGGCATCTTTGCCTGATAAATGACTTCAATTAGTGGATCATCAAATTTTCTCCAGATTGACTAATCAGCAAATTTTTCTTTCTGTATTCTGATCTCTAAAGCTTATGTTACAGTTTTTATTTGCGGTAGTAAATTTACAGTAAAATCACCTCTTAAATGATAAAATAACATACTTTAAGCCGTAAGTCGAATTAAATCCAGATGTCATCAAAAAACATCAAAAAGGGTTGAATCTTAAAATACGATTCATATTTTAAAGAACAAAATCAAAATAAACACTAGCCAATTTTATTTCTTTGTTCAAATGAAAATGTAAACACGCCTCCACTTCCTCCCATTCCTATACACTGCTCCATCCCTAATTTTATTTAACACATAATGGTCCTGTGATATTCCCAACAGGATCTCTGTGCTCGCCCTCCCTTTCCTTCCTCTCTCTTTGTATCTCTCTCTTTCTGTCCATCCTCTCTCTCTCTCCCTCTCTCCCCCTGCACACTAAACAACCTCTTTTTGTGGTCCATGCCATTGATATTGCCTGGCTGGGGCCTTTCAGACCTGACGGATAAAGCGCCCATAGGAACCGACTGGGCCCTGATAAAGGTATGGCGGACGGGAGCGAGCGCGGGCTCCGGCCCCTTTAGCCCTCCAGAGGAATAATTTACAGCTCTGCCACAGTTGATTTCCCTCACTACAACCAAAGGCACTCAGAGAGCAGCCATAGCACCGCGGCTCGCTGGCAGAGAGCTGAGCAGAGCAACATACAATCACAGACAAAGGAGCGAGAGGCGGAGAGGAGGGAAGGCAGCGGCTTGAATTATTGAACATTTATCATAAAAGGGGAAAAACAGTACATTAATGGGAGAGATGGGGGTTGTGGTAGCGTGTGAACCAAATGGCACTGTGACTGTGTGTTTGCATGTGCATGTACTGTATGTCTACTAGGACTGTAACACATGACTGTTCTCAACGTGGCAATGATCTTGCAAGTATTTTCCATTAATTGTTAGGTTTCCAATTAACTGTTTGATTAATCGCTTAGTGTAAAAGTCAGAAAGTGGTGAAAACTGTTTCGCAATTTCCTAATTTCTAACGGCTTTAAAAAAGCAAAATCTTAGCACAAAGTTGATTTCCTGGAAGTCCACTCAGATGTTGTCAGGATGAAGATGGTTCAGTTATTATCACATGAGGTACAGTAAGTAGGAATTTCAGTCACATCATAATATTGGAATATGTACATATACAAGCACCTATTATCATGGAATATGGAAATAAATAAATCAAATCCATGCTTATGTTCCATATTATCCAGTAGAGCTGCAATGATCAGTTGATCAATCGCTTAGTTGATCAAAAGATAACAAATCGCCAACCATTTTGAATAGTGATTAATATCATTTTTCAAGCAAATAGTTCATACATTTGCTGGTTCCAGCTTCTTAAATGTGAGGATTTGCTGCTTTTCTTTGTTATTCATGATAATAAATGAAGCTTTCGGACTGTTGGTTGGACAAAAGAAGCAATTTGTAGATGTCACTTTGGGCTTGAAGAAGTTGTGATGAGCATTTTTCCGACATTTGATGGACCAAATGATCATGAAAATAATGTGCAGACTAATCAATAATAAAAACAGTAATTAGATGCAGCCCTACTGTCTTTGCAATTAGTCTTTGCAATTATCAAAATAGTGTTTTTAATATGTGAAATGAATCTTCTGTTGGTTAACTGTCTAGACTAGAACTAATTGCATTAATTCAACTATAATGTGTGCACTCATACTCAGTTGTGAGCGTTTTTGCTTTTGTGCCTTTTTGCATGCAAGTGTGAACTGAAGCTTCTTAAACGTGCGGCTGCCACATACTCAACACCTCACTGACTTTTTCATTTGTTCCACGTAAAAGAAGATCTAACTCTCTCCGCAGAGCACACAAACCTCTGTGCCACACACACATTCCCCCCCAGTTAGGCTAAAAGAAGAGATTGGCTTTGACATCTGCCTCGGTGTGTATTGTCCTGTTCTCATTTGTATGGGGCCTAATATCGCCTAACCTTTACGCCGCGCACTGGTTCAATTGCATCAGCATAAAACTGCTTCAGTGAAAAAGCCAATTATCTTCTCAATCGCGCCACAACACTGCTTCGGCACTGCCCACGCCATTGCTGAACGCACAAAACAACCAACAATGCTGGCGAAGTGACAAATCTGGGGCAGAGCATGCAACAGCGACAGAAGGGAGGAAAATCCAATTGCGTCCCTAATCAAAAACTCTTCCACCACATAGTGTGTGTGGCCGTATTCTCAACACATTTTAACAACCCCTTAACTGCAGTAAATTGTGACCTATAAAGCAAAAGACTTTGGGTATTCAGTAGTAGTTGAGCATGAGGACAAAGAGTGAAATGGACTGAGTGCAGCAGGCTGTAGGTGAGATGGAGAGGTGGAGGATGCCGTCTGTTCGGTAACGTAAACATCCATTCGCTGCCACTTCCTGCTACCCTCTTTATGCAGACACCATTGAAAGAGTCTGACTGGGGCTCTTTCAAGTGCTCAGTTCTTCGTGCAGGTTTTCTATCAGCTTGAAATACAATGTTTATTTTACATAACAGATGCACGTAAGTAAAGAAAACAAGCGCCTTTGACAAACAAGGAATGCGCGATCATGACCCAAAATGGGAATACACTCGCAGAGCTCCACTGTGGAAATGCATCAACTGAATTACTTCATCTCAGGAAGCAATTTGCGTGAATAAACTGCTGTGCGAAGACAACGTTCAGCTTCAGATACAGTGCGATAAAATGTGAATCATCACACTGTCTGTGTCACTGAACTTGCAGTTGAGGTGCGCATCCGAAAAAACAAGCTGACTACCCTGGCATATCACTCTGCTATCTCTAACCCCTCCTCTGGACCTGAAGGAGTGCAGATCATTACCCCCATATTCACTTTCAATCACCAAAGCATCACTCATGTAAAACCTACAGTAGATCTGCAACAAACAAACTAAAGCTACAACTATTTTTGATGCAGTTTCCAGGATAAAAAGTAACAAGCAATCAGCTGTGGTGGCAGCCATGATGGCTTCGAACTGTCTGAGAGCGAAAAGCCTGAATGGGTGAAGTTTTGTTCCAACAGTCACGCTGACACTATGGCAACACAATAGCATTTCAGTGGGAGCGGAGGTGGCAGCGAGAGAGGAATGACTCCAACTCTTTCTTCATGTCTGTCTGAAATGGTTGACTAGAGGGGGAGAGGGGACGCGACTGTTATTACCTTCCTTTGCTCCGCCCCTCCATCAATCCATCTTTGCACACACACACACGAGAACACACACAGATTTTCCCAACTTCACTGAAGCATGGAACAATCCCCCTTTCAGCCCCTTTATTCCTGGGAAAAGCTTATGGATCTTAATTGCATTACTGGGAGGCGTCAGGGCCCAGAGGGAGCGTCCAAACCTGGTGAAGGCAGAACAGAAATGGAATTTTGATTTAACAGAAGCGAGAATAATCCCTGGCTGACAGTCTGGAGGTTATCTCTCCCTCTCCTTTTATGACTCTCCATCATTCAGTAACTGTCTTTTCTTTCTCACAGGCGGCCTTTCTATCACAGCACCACCATGCAAATGATACCAAATTAGAAAGGTTAGAAGTAAATGACAAATTTGATAAAACTGCCTCCACACTGACATGTTTATGCTCTCTTGAAGTGGAAAATCGCTAACAAAATTATGAGATAAATGGAAGTCAAGACGCACTTGTTGAATTATTAATGAGTGGCTTGACAAGACCAGGCCAATGAATGGTTTAATTTCATTATGAGTAACAATTGAACAGAGTCTTTTTACTCTCTCAAATCTCGTCTTCATCTGTCTATTATGACCCACCAGAAAAGTTAACCCTGTAGTGTAGGGCCATTTAAAGATGCATTATAATACAACATTTTATATATATTTTCTTGTAATATTCAAATAGACTCAAAATATATTTTTTGCGTGAATGTAGAAACTAACTTCCGGTGCTTGTTTGAACCCAGCTGATGCAAGTTTGTGGGATTTCAAGTTCACACTTGTTGGGAAATACAGCTACTTTTGGTTGCTCTTCTCAGGCTATTTTGAATTAAAAAACTTTATTTCACTGTACCTACATTACTTATTTAAAGAAGTATTTTGCAGACTTTTGTTGAATAGTTGAACATCTATTTTGTTTTAGTCACTTTCACAAATGAAACTCTTGATATGTTGCTAAAGGCTGTTGAGATGCTCGAAAACTGGTCCCAACTGTGAGCTGCTTATGTCATACTCATTTGGTTTATCATGTTATCAGAAATGTTAAATCTTGAGATGTCAAACTGACAGAGCCGATTTGCCTGCAGGCTGAGGCTAATTCAAACAAGACATTTGAACAGAAAACTGCTGCTACAAACTCAGAAAAGGCTGTGTCAAAGTACCTTTTGTCTCACTGTCTTTACACAAGAAAGGTAAACTGTGCTTGTGGAGATGCTCAATGCAAGGCAAGAGGTGAATGTACAAAAAGAAGGGACGAGGTAAAGAGTCAAAAGTGGACACTCGGTGAGAAAAGATTCGAGAGATGGGAGACGAGTGAAAGAAAAGGATGTGGAGGGTTGAACTGTGAACTCCTCGCCTTTTTCCAAAACACAGGGCGGCCATTGTTCGGACGAAAGGCCTTTAAGTCGGTGTCTCGGCCTCCCTCACCCCTTCCACCCCGCACAGGGTGACAACTATAGGCTTGAACTCTTAGATTAATGCTGTCCCCCTCTCTGTCCCTAACATGGGCCCTGGACTTTATAAAGGCCTCCTCCCCATCACTTAGACTCGACATCCACACATACACACACAGGCCCCAACAACTCTTTGGCAGGCGAGCACAAACAAGGCGTAAGGGATGTAGCTTCAAATGCCGGGCGAGCCACGACTGGGCAGTAATGGCCGATGCTGAACAAAAGCTGGCAGCAGAAGTTACGAGCGTAAAACCCCTGACAGCGCCTCATGAAGGCATCTGTATTCTTTTGTCCTGAAGAGGGCCTCTTTTTACATCCCTGCCTCACAAACTGTGGGTGTGAATCCCAAATGCATAATAACATATTTTCTTTTTTTCCCCCAACAATATCAATTACAAAGCTATTGCATCCCTGATGGAAGTTTTACTCCCAGAGGTCGAGGACCTGAAGAAAGCTTGGGGGGGTGATGGTTTGTGAGGGTGTAAATGCCAGCACAAGAGAAGGATTAGTGAGGACAGAAAGGTGGGACTTCACCGTACTGATGAGCACAGCAAAAAAAAATCAAAAGTTCTTTGTGAAAAGTTAGGAGGTCCCTTAGATAAGGAACTATCCAATTATCTACAGATCAGATGTGAACAGCGACAGGGCAATTTGCACGGAGGGAGGAGAAGATAATGACTCTCCATCCATGCAGGGGCTTTTCTCTTCTTTCTGCTGATCTCAACCACAGGAATAGAGGGTGGGGGGAGGCGGCTGATGAGAAAAGATAGAGGAAGGGAGGATGAGAGTGAAAGAGGAAGAAAAAGTTGAATGAGAGTAAGAATTGGTGAAGTCGATCAGACATGAAAACCAATTCTAGGAACCTTTGGTGGGAGTGCCAGTATATTCTTCTGAAGTCCTGAGTGATATAAAATATTAAAAAACCTTGAATCAAAAATGAACAAGGAGCAAGAAAACTGGCCAATGGAAGGAAAAGAAGCTTAGAGTGAACAGCTAAAACTTTGTATAGCTGTGTGGCAAGTATTAATGATAGTGGGTTGTTCTTGGGGCAATAAGCACCTCTAATGGCAAACACAGAGATAAGCTCTGTTCTTATGCAGTGCTGTGAGACAAATGGTCTCATTACTCCTGATTGAAACTAGGGAGGGAGTAGTTTATCCAGAGAAGCCAGCGAGAGCTATCCTGTTGGGCACTGTAGAAAAAATCTCTCCATCTCTCTCTCTATCTCTCTCTCTTCACCTTTTGAATAAAACGGAGGAAAATGAAGAGACTGCATTAGCCACAGTAAGCGAGGAGACTGAACTAAAAGGGGTAGAAACACTTGAGAGAAGCCGCTTTATATCACATCCCATTGAGAAAAAACAAAACACAGAAACGGCAGCATTTTGAATTCACTGTAGACACACAGTTGTTGCGTTTGTGCTTTCTTTTGGATTATGCCGATTTAAAGATGCGTCTCCCCATGCAGCCTTTGTGTGCATGTGTATGTTAACATAGGAGCACTTTCGGAGGGGGGCTGTTTCACGCTTTAGATGTTTTGGTATAGCTGCTTGAATTGCTTGCTCCGCTTTGTAAATATACTGCTGCAATTAAATCGATCTCGGAGCGAAGTGAGAGGCAGAAACGTCTGCTGAGAAGGATGAGCGCGCGATGGTGTAGCAGAAATGTGTGCAGAAACAGAATACACAAAAGCTGAGAGACAGGAGGTAAACACACTAACCCCTCTGCAAACACTCCAGAGATAAACACATACTTAGTGCTATGGATATACAGACATTCATGTGGAAAATTGATTCATGAAGGAGAGGGATACAACGGTTTGTTATTGCTATGTCAATAAGTGATTGTACAAACTGTGTATTGTCTTAATTTAGACCAATCAGATGTTACCTGAAAGCATGAGCTGCTACGCCTGGTCCATCCATCCTGCTCAGAGTAAATGGCCCCATGCTGTCAGCAATATCGAAAGAGGAGGACGTGTTGTGTGACATGGACATTTTTGACACACGCAACAAAGAGACGGGGGAAAAAAATGCTCTAGATTGGTTCTATCACAAAGATGATAGTTTAAACGCGGGGGGGGATTGTTTCAATTGGAGCTGGCCTGAAAATTACTGAGTTAAACTCCTGTCAAACTCCTGTCACCGAGGCTACAATATTCCTCAGAGTGACGGAGGAGGTTGCTGACATGGACACAGAGTCTTGTCAGTTGGAGAGAGAGAGGCAGACAGATGGTGTTGTTGTGAAGGTACTGCCATAAAAACGATATTTCTGTTTCATGGGCAGCAAGTAACTTTTTTTTTCCTTTTTATGTTAGGAAATAATTGTTAGAAAACAAGTTTTTTTTTATATGTGAACACTGCTTTGACTTGAAGGTTGAAGGCTCCACTTCAAACTGAGGGTTCAAAAAGTGGGACTATATAACTTTAAAAGAAGAAATATCACAATCTTCCTCTTGAAAAAGTTGAATTCATAAGCAAGAAAAAGCACCAGTGCTCCATTCAACACATTCAGGGGTTTTACATCTAAACAGTAGCTATTGTCAGCACATATTGCATTAATGTCTGTCTGTACTGGTTTAATGACTCTTCTCCATTGCACTGTGTCACTATGTTTAGGATTTAACATAATCCCCTAATTGTCACTTCAGAGCACGGTGACCAACGTTCAGCAAATCTAACATCATCTCACTTTCAAAGTATGCAAACTTCAATCTCACATCTTCTCAAATGAGAGGTTTTGTTTAATATATTAGACATTTTTATTGTAATAAGTTGAACCTTCTTTCCACTTGAACCCTCTTTAAAATTAAGAACAAACTGAAATAGGTTTCAGGTAACTTTAGCTCACTTTACTAGAACATTATTATCAGCCATCATTCATACTGCAAGATGAAAGATTACACAGTTCCCAATTGTTTTGATGTCAGACATAAATCTTTCATTTTGGAGCTGGTGTACGAACCACTAGTCCACTTCTTTAGTTATACAATAAAAAGATGAAAGCACCTTTTCTACAGCGAGTTGGAGATGTGAGTAATTCGGTATCGCAGAGTTACAACAAAGAAAATGAGGTTAATTCGGGCTTTGGTGTAATTCCCCATCACCATCAGTATAGCCGCCTCCTGGAAAATGGTACTTATTTTGACGCTGATGACAATTTCCTGCATTGCTCCTTGAATGCAAGTGAACGTATTAGTGACTATTACCTCGACAGGAGCTTTGCCCAGGTGTCTAAAGTGATTTCAGACAAATGGCCTGGCTATACAATTACATGAAAGAGGAGTATGAATAACAATAAGAATTTGACTGGGATTTGTTAAGCCTCTAAAGTGGCACTTTGCTGGTAATAAAGATCGTGTTAGCATGTAAACACTTTACATCAACTGTAAGCACTTGTAGCGTGAACACGCTTTTAGTTGTTTGACTGGGAGGGATGCATTTGTGATATCGCGCCCTTGTTTGAATGCACTCATTGGAGGCTGCTTTGGGAAAAGGCATCTGCCACATGAATGTGAAGTAATACATCATCATCATTATCACTTACGCAGAGCAAACACGTGTCATTTGTTTTGAGTACATAAGTCATTCAAAACGTGACTTTTTAAAAGCCTGGTGCGAGCTCTGATAATCTTGTAAACAAGCTACGTCCAGCATGCAAATCTAAAGCTTGCTGGAGTCAAATGACACAGCTTATGGCAAATGACACAGGCATAAAAAGCCGAACCATCCGAAAGCCAAATTCATATAAAACCCCATGTGAGACCTAAATGAATGAGCCTCCCCAAAAAGCTCCAAAGCTGCTGTTAATTACACAAAGACTGATCCACCATGGGTGATCATCCTCGGGCAAAAAGACTGGCAGCCCAGGGGAGTTTACCAGGTCAGGGGGGATCAGCATGGCACAGCTTGGCATGGCACCACAGCCTGTTGTTGTGCAGGAGCAACAGGAAGCGTCTGGCACCACATGGACAATAGCTCCACCAGCCTCCACGGCGGCCAAGACAGTATCAATTCTGTCAAAATGCAGACACCTGAAGGGGTTGGAAGGATTTGAATAGGAGCACTTTTTTTTCCTTTTACTACTATACCAATGAAGCAAATAGACGAATAGATGCACAATGAGACCAAATTATAGCTTTTATTAGAAGTGTATATCACACGCTGGACACCAGACAGATTCTTATTTCAGTGTGTGTTATCATTCGCAGAAAAACATCATTGTTTTTTAATGTTTAATGTCATCTCTAACAAGCAGATTGCATGGCCTTTAAAGACCTTGGATAGTCAGAAAAAGTGCCAAACTGTCTCCGAATGTTAGAGTCAATCTTTGATCAGGTCTTGGAAGTCATTCAATTCACAGTCATCTGCCATCACTATAAACCCTTCAAGGCTGACAGCTGGCCCTTTGATGTCAAAACATGCCCTTTGGCAAGTATATGGGTATATGGGGAACACTGCTAAATTATCCAAAAAAAAAATTTTTTCATTTGCTTTCATCCTCCTCAAAAAAGACAAGCAAGGTGAGGGTGATATGTTCAAAAGATCTTTGCTGATGCTCTGATGTGATGTTCAATTGATTGAGATTTGGCTTCAAAAGACTTTCTACCCATAGTGAAAAACAATGTTTTTTACTGTTTCATGTGAGGATCCAACAGAATCATTTATAACATTTCAATGAAAAATGTCAAGCAAACACTCGCCTTTAACATCAATCTGCACTCGGGGACTGAAACCCCCCCCCCCAAAAAAAACAAGCAATAAAATGACATAAAAGCTAAAAAGCAGTGGTTTGAAAACAATGCATGAATCGGAGACAGTGCTATAAATCGACTTCTTTGCACGAGGAAATCCTGTGATTTCATTTAAGTTACTTTTTGAAAGAGAGAAGAATCAATCGCACTGTGTGGAAACAATGGAGCTCAATATCTCGCCGGCTGCGCTGCTGCCAGATCAGCAGAAATCTCATGAACCCTCAGCTCACAGAACATTTTCACAGGAGGGAGAGATACGGTCTCTCATGCCTTTATTCTGCCCACCAGCCCCTTAAGGAGATCAAAGGATCTCTTGTTGTAAAACTTATGCAAACAAAGCTTTTTTTTTATTACGCTAATCACGTCCTACTCATGCTTAGCTAAAACCTTCCTCTTTAACCGCTTAATATCCCCATCTCATTACAGCGTACAGTATTTCCTGTATCGGCGGCAGGCGGCTTACGGAGCTCAGCTCCATCGATCCGTCTTAGTGATGGTTAGACATGCCTGTGCCGAGAAGAGGCAAAGGGGAAGGAGCAGCGAGGCATTCACTCAGAGTGAGATGTGGCTTTCTTTCTCAGCCCGGTAATGATAGCAGAGAAATCTCATTTCACGACTCAGTGCCGTGTTTGCAAAAGCGCGTCGGTGAAGGCGCATCCCGAACATGGCTCCGAGGAGGAGGCGGCTCCGGTGCTAAGTTCAGCCTGTCTGCGTGCAGGACACGGCTACGAAAGAGGTGAGGGAGTTAACAAAATGAAATCCTGACAGGCGGAGGGTGAGGGTGAGGGCTCCGGGACAAACGTTGACAGTATCTGCTTCTTTGGTTGCTAATGGCTTATTGATTGAAGTGGCAATGCATTCAGCTTTCCTTCGTGAAAATCGTCCCCATCCGCACGGGCGAGGCGACGTGAGATCAGATCGCTCAGCCAGAGAAGCCGTTGTTCTTTCCACTCAATCCTGCCGGACAAGGACCAATAACAGTTCCCTTAACCACTTTTTATTTTAAAGCTTTTGAGCACAGCCAACAAACCCACACCAACCAAAAATGTACAGTGGTAGATCTCGTTTTGACGTCCCCTTCAGGAAGGTACAGTAAAGCTAGTGAAGATTCTAACACACTAGCTGATCCTTCTACAGGCCACAAACCCTTAAAGTAGCTTCATAACTGACCAAATACATCAACATACACCCAGTTTATTTTGTGCACCTGGCTAAAACTGATGCAGTCTAATACAACAGTCCTGCAATAAATCCTGCTTTCATGAAGGTTGCAATGTTCAGTGCTCAGTGTTCAATGCTATTGACAAAGTAGTAGAATTTCATTCAAATGTTTTTCATGCTTGTTCTCAAGTAAGCGTGGTGGGTCACGGTGAAGAGCTGCCGAACTAAATCTAAAATCTACATGGGTTTGGATGCAGAGTTTTATTTTCAAATGATGGATGAAATGTGGTTCGGCTGCGTCCTGAGATTCTTTGCAATAAAATGATTGGGAACAGACAAATTGTTGCATTTATGTATTTTGAAATGCTTTTTTTATGGTCAAGTTAAGTCGTCTCAAAAGTAGGTCTGTGTTGGTCAAAACCATGAGTTAGATGTCATTATCATTTAAATGCATGTCATAATGAGCACACAGCATGAGCCTGAACCTGCTCAGACACCAGGACACTCCAGCAGCGGTAACACCGTGCTCTGCGGTAATACCCTTCCTCTGTGGTGATTTAATAGCTACTGTTAAGTGTCCCGTCCTTGGTTGTTCTGTGTGCTTTGTTCGCCGGTGGAGTGAGATTAGTGTGAGCTCGCCAGCGGAGAAATCATTCCTGAGAAGTGCTTTGGCAGTCGACTAAACTGTGCGGATATTCACGACTGAATGAGGATGGATCATATCTCACAGTGTGCCTTCACATTTATGTCACATATCTTCCCTGACTGCTGGGCAGGAGAAGATTCAAGCCACTTTATATCAAACTGATATATAACAAAACAGTGTGGATTTCCGACCTAACCCTGAACAATAGCAGGGGCTCCCTTTTTGGTTTTGTCTCAATCAGCGAACAGTATTTGCAACAGCAGCAGCTTGAACTCACAGCTCTGTATCGTGCGCACTCAAGAGTTTGTGTGGGAAAGAAGTAAGAGGAGCAAAAACCTCCATATGCCCAGACTATGGAAATCCGCTGGGGCAACAAAAAGTTAGCATCCCATGCCTTCCTCCTACACGATCCACATATTGCGCATGAGGCACCATCACACAGATACACACACACACACACACACACACACACACTTTGTGTCTAAGTCATTTTGGCCAGTTACAATGAGATTCCTGAAGGCTTCAATTTGCACAGTAAGTGAAGCCAGGAACCAGACTCAGGAGTCCAATCTGTGTGTGAGCAGATTTACAGAGAAGAGAGGTTATTAGGGGGCATGACTGTGTGTGTGTGTGCGCATGTAAGTGTGTGCTGCCTTCTGTTCTTGCCAGTACCGGGCAGGGGATGGATGGAAGCCCACCATAACAGCTTCTCCTCCCTCTGTACTATATATATGTGTGTGTGAGAGAGAGTGCTTGGAGGGTATGTATTAGCCTCCACCTTCTCTCTCCCCTCCCCTGCTCAAACGCTGTGTTCCTCTCCATCTTTCACCATTTAATAGGCAGCATTCAGCTGTCTGATGACTATCTCCATCTAGGCTACAGAGATCATCGCTGATCTGAAAGGCAATTTCAAGCCCATTTACAACTGGCATTATAATCCGACTGTACATCAGAGACATTCGGTCGTTTTGGGCAGGAATGCAAAAGACTCAAAACGTCACGTAATGTGCCAAGGTAACAGATATATAGATGGTCATATAAAGCTGTGGTTCTTCAGTTCCCTAAACTATAATCTATTATTTCATTAATGAATGGATGAGACTGGCGCTCGCTACTGGCAGACACGATTTAGCATGCAGAACTGTCGGTGAAAAAGTGGTAACTGTGCCTTCCAACAAGACAGAAATGGTGACAATTTTCCCAAATTACAGAGGCTTCATTGTCACCTGAATCTAACATCCCCAGGCAGATAGAAAATACATTTCATCTATATGGCACTTTACTGGGATTAAATACGCCCAAGAGCCTTTCAGAAAATTGCCAAAGCGTCTGAGCGCTGCTGCGATGAGGGCGTAAATAAAGTTTGACGCTCTTTTAAAAAAAGACGTCTGCAGGTGCCTTTACCTGCTTTTGCTGAGGGAATCAAGAGGCAATTTCAGATCAGTCAGAAGTGAGACATACCGTCCCTATAAACAATTAAATTTCATGAAAGTCCAGCGCACAATCTCTTTCTGCAATCCGTGTATGGACTTTTTTTGCAGCCTATTTTCTTTTAAATTAAAAAGTCCTCTTTTCATTTTCCAAAGATTTTGTCTACTGTGCACTCAAGATTAGCATCAGAGCGACAAAATCCTAATAATAATATTCACACTGTGTTTTCAAATTGTTTACAGAATGCAAAAACAAGATCCATTTCAATGCATTTCATTCGCTGATGTGGCGAACTCTCCAAAAACGATCCCACTTCAACCCAAAATTCTGCAGCTTTCCACTTAAACTGGAGTTAAAGTGAAGGGTTAATGTCTTTAAAGATCTCTGTAGTCAAAAACTAATCTCTGTCCATCCATGCGCCTCGTTAGAAGATTCCCAGTGTTCCTTCCAATCCCTCAGTCACTTCTCATCCATGTCTTCAGTGAGTGGTAATCTCCCCACATCTCTGATGGGATGATCTCAAGGTGGAAGTCCAATTATTTCAGAGGTAAAGGCATTAGGTGTATCACACAAATCCCCTTTTCATTCCAGTGACAAGGCACATTATAGGATAATTCCTCTATTATTTCCCTTAATGCTGTATTTAGGCGGTTCTTGAGGCTGACAGCGATCTGGATGTGACTGCAGGTCTTAGTTTGAGGGCATTTATGAGTGAAACTGAAAGCACTGAGTGTCTGGAGCTCTGAAGATATGTAGCTTACATATTACACCATGCCAAAAAGACAGACACATTCATAGATGCAGAAATGTACAAAGAGAGTGTTGTGAAAGGGATTCATTGTCACACACGAATTCAAACGCTTGTCGTGCAAGTGTATGCAAAAAAGGTGCGACACACTGCAGCCAGCAGCGAGCCAGATTAAGGTCAGAACAGCTGTGTGATTATATTCATGTAAGAGAAAGTGTTTTTTTCTTTTTGCACGAGTGTGTTTGGATACACAAGCGTTTGAATGTGTGTGTGTGTGCGTAGGCAGCCATTAGTAGGCCACTAGGTCCCTCAGGACTTTTGAATTCGTCGTCATTCCTCTTTAAATAAAAACACAACCTGGAAAAGAATCAGACTGAAGAATTTACAATGGAATGATTTCGACTGTGTGGATGTTCGGCGCTTAGTCATTAGCCTGGTTTCTGCTACAGGTCCTAACACAGCTACTCAGCATTTAATCAGCAGCTCATCTGGCACTACAATAAAATTATCAAAACACAATACTCCCATTATAATATCCAAGCCTTTTCTTTATATTTGTATGTGACAGAAACAGGGGAGTGCAGTAGAAAGAGAGCCAGCAGAAGAGAGACAGACAGGCGGAGAAGCCTTTGAACTCGGCATGCCCAGGAGGCTGACGGCGGGACGGAGAGCTGCCGCGACCTTGCCTTGGCATTGTGGTGCCCGTCAGCAGAGATCAGTGTCAGCGTGTGTGTGTTTGTGTCTACCTCCAGTCAGGAGGATACCCAGTGGCAATGGCAGAGCCTCCACCGGTGGAAAAACTCCGCACACTGCCAGCTGCATTCTCCACACCATCATTAACACTTCATAAGGCTGCATTAAAGCTGCTCATATCAATATTTCTTACACCAACAATGGATGAAATGAAGTGACGAAACCACAAAAAAATGACTGAGCATTTTAGTATCTTTCAGCTCATCGTTTTGGTTTTCTTGGCTTTCTGTTTTGATTCCCTCTCACCACTCTCATCAGTGTCCAGCGACATTTTCATACTGAAAACAAAATGCACTGCAATTATTAGTGGCATTTAACAACACTGTAAGCCGTATCTGAAATATGTTTTTTTACTTTTTTAGTAAATCCAGAAGCTGAAATGAGTAAGCAAATTTGAAGAACGTGCATGAATAGGTAGCAAAAAGCATTTGTTTGACACCAATGAAGGCGTCCAAGTCTAAGAAAACCTGTCTATTTGAGATGTTCTATCACAGACAAAAACTTTAGAAATAGATATTGTGTTTGTCATTTTGTTGCAATGGATTTCTGTTTGTCTTCGGTGCAAGCTGTTATATGCTCCATTCAAAACGTTTGAAGATATGATCAGATGTATGTACAGTGAGCGTCCAAAGCATTTTTCATCCTACTCATCTTTTTCTCAGTTCTGTCCGTTCATCCATCTTAATTCATCGGCTGCCTGTCTCCCTCACCTCATTTATAATGATAATGTGGCACCGTTTCAACAATCAAGTATGCAGAAGGAAAAAAAAAAGACAGACGCCCCCGCTAGTAATATACACGTCTCTGTCGCAGGTAGAAATGAACAAAGACAACATTATCTGGCAGGGAAACGGATGACCCGTCAGCATGCTTTATGGGTGGGTGAAGAAATGAGCAGCGACAGCGTTATACGCTCTGTGTTTATGGGTGTCTCAGAGGAGAGGGGAGAAGAAGAGAAGGGGGTGGACGAGGGGAAAGAGGAGGGAGAGGGATAAGATGGGGGAAGAGAGATGATTAGATATACAATACAAAAGGGAGAGGATCAAGAGGGGGGGCGAAGGGGTGAGGGGGGGGAAAGGGAAGAGAGACAGGTGGTATATTGCAGGTATCCGAGCAAAACCAATTTGTATTGTATCAAGATCAGTAGGTGATAACGTCTCCTCATTTCCCCTCTGCCAGATTTTTACTGTACACCTCACTGTCCCCCTTCTTGCTCTACAAAGCCCTGAATGGAGAACAAAAGCCGAGCGGAGAGACGGGAGGAAAACAAGGAGATGGCTCTGATCTCCCATCCTCTGATTTCTCTGGCAAGATTACGGCTAATAACAGGAAGACACAACGGTGTTGGGACGCAAGAACAGCAGCACCAACTACTGTACTAAAAATAAATGATGGAAACTGTAAATGTACCAAGATCCATCTAGAACAAAGTTGGGTGTACAGTTGCAAGCTGGCACACATGCTCACATATGAAGAAAAAAAAGTAGGATGACTTACACACATAAACAAAAACGCACATCAATCAAATGTTGCCAAAGAACATTTGTAAAACAAGATGAGGATGACATCAAATTTTAATAATCACTGTTTGGAAATTAGGTCACTGGAGCAGCAAGTATTTATAGGGAAGAGCAAGGAAAAAATAAAAACATGTAATGTAAGGATGAGAAAATACACTAATACTATGTAATATATGTAGCAATTGATGAAATAAAATGTCCATCATCAATGTCCATCCAATAAATGTCCATCACCACTTAAAGTGCACAAACAGACAATGTGTGTGAACAAACTGGAGATTCTAACAAACTACATACGCTTACAAGAACACATATGTACAAAAGCATGCGCATCTGAAACAATACACACACACGCACACAGACAGTGACAGTCCCTGCACATCCGAGCGAGCGTCCTCTCTCTGCTCTGCCTACGGGCACTTTACTTTACTCTAGTGGAAATGAAAGTGCATAAACACATTCCTCATTACAACACAGGGGGGTGTCTGGCAGAAATATTCCAATGTTATGCAAGGGAGAGTGCTCAAGGCATGGCACGAGTCTTTCCCGTGTGCTAATTCAACATCATTAAATGTCATCAATAATGCATTTACCTGGAGTTGGTATTACAAGGAATTTCATAAGTGCTGTATATAGTAGAGATGAATAATGCATTGCATGACGGCCTTTTATTGGTAAGGACGTAAAATGACACTGGGTGGAGAGAAACCTAAAAGCTATTTTATACAAATTTCATGAAACAAAACAAAAATGTTCAATAGTTGTTTTGTTCCACTTTTGTTTATTAAAATGATAATGTTTTCACAGCGTGATACAAGCGCGTGTATAATGACACGAATCTCCACGGAAACAGCCTCAATTCACTGTCGTGATGATACAAGGAAAACTGCATATGTAAACTGGGCTACAGGGATCTTGATTTTATGTGCATTATACGCAGGTATTATTCAGGATCTCTATTAATGATTCATCCCCAGTGTGTTTCAGATACTGTTTTTGACATAGTGCATGCACCGATAATCGCAGGTTTACAATGAGGTCTTCAATCATCCTGACAGAACCTACTATAAGTTGCTACGGCGACTGGCTCGCTGTACATTTATGTCCTTTGTAACAAACATCAACATATCTAATATTCATTACATTTTGCTGCTGTTCCTGGAAGATATAGAGCATCCACCGTGACTTTGTGGTAACTTTCATGGAGAAAAATGCAAACAACATTAACAAGGTACTCTAGAGATTTAGTAGTGCATTACAATGAGAAATGGTCAATTAATGCAGCAGAGGTCGAAATATCTTGACTCTAGTCCCTAGAATGGGACAAGCTTAAAAAAACTCCCTACAACTGTATCTTTCATTAGACCATTCCTGCTACAAAATGCATTACACACAACTGTTCACAGGCTATTCTGCTTGACCAGTAAACATCTGACATGTAAAATGGGTGGAGTGCTCCTCTAATTTAGGACAAGCTCCATCTTTTTAGCAATCAACATGCGCTGTATCGGGTCATGTTTTAACTGCAGCAATTCATGTACTCATTTGAAGCTCTTTGACATAGAGAAAATACAAGTTAAGGACAGAGGGGAGCCCATTTGAAGGCGGGTTCCAAATGGTCAAATCAATACTGTGGAGTTTTTCTCTTGTTCTGGAGGTTTGTCCCACAGTAAAGGGTGGGGGGGGGGGGGGATCAGCTCCATATGTAACTGTCTGTCAGTGCCATGCCTCTATATCATAGCTCTGTGCTGCGGCTGGGACGCAGTAATCCTGTTTTTATTAAAGGGGAATATAAAAGGAAACCGTCTGAAACAGGTCTAAGCCCTTGTGACAGCAAAGGATTTCATTACTGCAGCTCATGGTGTGTGTGCGTGTGTGCGTACATGTTTGAGTAGAAGAGACAGCAGCCACACATACTGTGGATTACAAATAACACTTGCTTCTAATGTGCAAAAGTCATTTATAACATAATTTTTTAACCTGTGTCTTCCTTCCAGATCTGTGCGCTATTTTAGCTTTCGCATTTTTCTCCATGGCTAAAAATAAGAAGCTGCTCCTAATCACTCAGCCAAGTGCAAAGTCGAAGGTCACAACAAGAGCTCTTTGCAGCTATTCCCTGGACTTTTGTAGCTAAATCGAGAATTACACGTTTCTCTGCATTTCTCAGAACTCACATAGCGTACTTTGATCTTTTCAGGAATCACACCACCACCCACGCTCATTCTCAAAGTGTGCAAGTGGGAGTGAGATTAAAGCCGCAGTGTGGGACTGTGGGTTCTCATGTTAATGTACAAGTTAGTATGTGTGATGGTTTTCTGATCATAATTATCATTGCTATGCTGGATGTTGATGAACAGCCGAGCTCTGATATTCGACACAAAAATGCTGCTCTTGAAGGAGAGGAGACGAATGGTGAGGCCAGATTTTGATTTTGTTTGCTTTGTATGACAGAGAAAAGCTTTTTGTGCTCTTTTTTTGCATCTGCATAACTAACTGAGTTCCACATGTAGTGATCTGATGGCCTTTTAAAAACTGCTACTGGGCTGTGAAAGCAGAAAGCGCTGTGCATGCTGCAGCTGGATGTGAAAGGGACAGAGGCATGTCCCCTCACACATACAAAAAAAAAACGTGAGCAAAGGCACACACAAACATACATGCTTTTAAAAGAGGACCACAGGTGTGCTCGGAGATGTAAGCGCGTATTGTCTGCGAGTTCATCCTGCGTGCTACAGTGTGTGGTTTCAGCAGGGCAGGGAGGTCTTTGTCTTTCATTTGCTGCCATTCATCTCTTCATCCCTGGTGAACTGGTATTGGGGTCATTGCCTTCATAAGCCTTCATTCCCAGTTAAAAGGGAAGAAGGAGGAGGAGGAGGAGGAGGAGGAGAGACGAGCAAAAAGTAGAGAGAGACTGAATATAATGAGAAAGCAAGAAAGACATTCAGGGAAGAGAAGAAAGAAAGAAACCCTCCACCATCCTGTGTGCCAGAGTCATTGTGGCCTGCCCATTGACCAGTGGGACTGCCCACCACTTCAGCTGCTCTTGCGCTGTTTACAGATCCTCGTCTTGTAAGGCCTGGGAAAAGCCACCAGCTCGGGAAGAATTTCTTGTAGAAGAATATGAAAGCCTGTTCCTCAAAAAAAAAGTCGACACCAGAAATAACACGTTAAAAAAAATCCAGCTAATTTTTACCCATCGAGGGGTGGGTGTAACAGGTGACAGGGTGATGTGGCACGTCAGACCAATCTGCATCGATGAAAATGCAGCACATGAACAAGGTGGGAGGAGGATTCCGAAATTCAGCTTGAGAACCTGGGAGATTCAAAATCCAACTTGAAATAGTGCGACCGAAAAAAGCTGTCATCAGTAAGAGAGTAGTGAAGCCAAGAAAGCCATGAGTCAACACTGTCACCAGAAAAGAGGATCAGGTTGAGGTGCATGTGGGTGGAAGAGGGAATGATAATTTCATCAACTTCCAGTCAAGCAGAAAAGACCCTGACAGTCAGAACTCTGCGAGGTTGAGATGTCACTGGTGAATTATAGGAGCCATGGTGGCTGCTTGATGCACCGCATTTGCACATGAGAGAAAACAGTTTTTGCTGTCAAAAGGTCACATGCACGTACAGTCCAATAATCCCCCAAGAAGAGAATGAGAAATCCACAGGTATGTTAGATAGGCGTAAACCTTTTGCGGACTGTTTCTTTGTTTCTTGACTGTTATAATTTAGACAAGAGACAGAACATTTTGAGGGGTAAGTGCATTCAGCCTCTGCCCCAGTCAAGAAAAAGTCCGGCATGTAACCCCCATAAGACCATAACATGTCGTTTTTATACGGATGAAAAAAATAAGATATGCCAAAATGTTGAACTATTCCTTTAATAAAACCAAAGTTTGAAAACCTGACGCCTCAACACAGTTGAGCAATTTCATGTGAAGTGGTCTGAAGGAATCATAAAGTCTTAACTCAGAGCAAGTCACATGATGATCATGATGGATCTTAGTAGTAGTAACTTTCTACATATACTTGTGTTTAGGGTTGCGGGCAACTAGAGCCTATCCCAGCATGCACAGCACACAAACCACATAAAAACCAAACAGAAAAACACAGACAGTTGTGCATGAAAGAAAACAGCGAGATTATGGGAGACCATGCAAAATTCAAACAGCAAGGCGACAGCAGGTTTGAACCCGGGACCGTCTGGCTGCGAGGCGACACTGAGCAAACCATGATAATGGTGGATATGATAATCAGGGGTGGGATTAGAGACAGGATGTTAGGGGATATCGTACCTCAGAATCAGCACTGAAAAAGTAATTCTTCCACCCTTATTAACTGGATATTAAAGGAAGAGGGGGAAAAAAAATCCCCACTATTACCAACCTTCTGCTTATGCACTGATGATAATGATGATGGCCATAAAAGGCCATAAAACTAAAATGATATGTCCAATGGAAGGTGAAAGATACTGTTTCAGATTTGGACTCTGATGTATTACGGATACTACAAATGCATGCACAGATTATTAACCTTCATATTCAAAGAAAACAATTTACCCATCAGCATGCATATATAATAAAGATTTGTCTGATAGGACTGTGTGGTTTTTTAAGCTTACTTGGTACTGTGGAAGATAGCAAACCTATTCATCTTAAAAAAGTAGAAACACATGAGTTTCAAGACTTATACATCAGAAACAGCATGAGAGGCAAGGGATTTGTTGCTCCATCCTTTCCACCCAACAAATACTTTTAGGCATGGGCCGTCACTGTGTCGAGAGTATGACTAAAGCCTCATCTTCACGGCCACACAGCGGGAGAAAAATATGCTAATATTCTAACACGGCCGCTCAGCGAATAAATGAATCCATGCATGGATGAGTGCAGACTGACACCCTGAATATCATCACATCAGATAGCATTGGGCTAAGTGAGATCCTCGTGTTGAAATATCCAGACGCCGTTGGGTGTGTGCAATAATAGAGACTGAAAGGCCAGTTTATGTGCGTCGTTCATCACTATTACCACGACGCCGCGTCCAGCTCCATCTCGTCCACCTTCGTCTCAGAGTGACAGCTCTCTTTAACGCCTTTCTAAAGAGCTATTCTTCCCAAGGTGGTAATGTGCAGACACCCAATAAGTGCTGCTATTAAGCGGCCGGGAGCTCTCTCGTCACATCTATAAACACACTGATATTACTCCCCAAATCTTCACAGACTGCCAGTGGAAAGGTAGGCGCCAGCTTGGCAAACAATGCTACTTTACAGCCACTGAAATTATGTATCTGCTCCGAACAGAACAACCTTGTGGCACGCTGAACAAATGCACTACTGTACAGCCATCAACCTCTATAGCATAATGTATGTCACAGCATTAAAAATACATAGGAGCTATACATAAAGTGCACCTTCAATTGAACGGCTTCCACTGTCCTTATTCTGACATGCAGTTTCATTGCAGACACAAATCAACAGCTATTCATTGTGTGTGATTTTGACAAGCGAGAGGAGAATATTTCACATACTTCAAAGTGGCCGGTTTAATGGACCTGTGGTGCTTAAATAAGAGCCTGGAGCGCCACATTAAATTTACCTCGCACTGCTATGACATCAGACTTATAAAATGTTTACTGTCTGTAGCTCTACCTCATAATACCAATAGTTGTAGATATGCATTTTATACATATATATATATAACTACACAATCTGAAGTGCATCAGCATCTTAAAAGGGAAACTCCATCAATTCAACCCATCAAAATCAGCTTAGAAGTTACAGGGACCACTCAGCCTGTGAAATCACTTAATGTCTTCTGCAGCTCTAGAGGGAGCTTTCTAGTCTATAAAAATAACCTGAGTGATGTCACCAGGGTCATTTCAGCTTGGCTTATAGGCAACAAATCTTGAACAGAAAGTCTGCTAATGAAGAGACGATATTGAGCTGCATTATGGGAAGTGGAGAACCCATGAGGTTTTTTTGCATCTATTTCGAAAATTCTGTCTTATGTGAACCACAAAAACTGATGTCTGATGTTTAAAACTTTTACGAACTAAATTACAAATTTATTATCAATAATAAAAATCATCATTATCATCATCATCATCATAGCATTCTATGTAGGGTCATTTTAATACTCGCAGGACAATACCCAATTGGACAAGCAATCAATGACAACACCGTTAAAATAAACTATAGAAGGAGAATTTCCCTGCGGCGCTTTGGACAATCATGACAATTAGAGGCCCTGTTTCCACTTGGTATTAACATGTGCCTTGGCTGATCCTATCACAAGCAGACAGCTTTAAGTACAGGTGTAAACACACCCAAGATGCATTGAGATGGCTGGTGGTTTGGGCCATCCCTTTAGCGGTGTGTCCACAAATGTGTCCTGGGCCATATTAAAGACCGTCTACTCAACTGACATCCTTTTGCATAAGCAGACAGCACTTATAGATTCTCTGATTTCCATTTGGACCGCTAGTTAAAAATAACAACACGTATGGTCTTTGTAAATGAAAATGATGTACATGTTCATTTACATATGGAGCGGGGAAGTGAGATCCAATCACAAGTGATCACTTGAGACGCATGTGGAGACGCATTCTAATATCAGCCGTGAACTGACGTAATTAGAGCTGTCTGCTCGTGATTGGATGGCCCAAGGCGCTTGTTGATGCCAGGTGTGAACAGGGCCAGAGGTACGCCTTCACTCTACCTGCAGCGGGTAGCCCAACAATTCAATTGATCTCTTTTCATAATGAATTGCTGCTAAACAAAGGAGCACTTAGTCAACAAATGGCAGTAATCCACAGGAGAGGAGGAGTTAAAGCATGGCCTAAAGGGATGTGAGTGTGTGGGCTTGAAGCATATATCTTTAATGTAGTAGTGAAGTGTTATTTACAGACCGATGACTTCACTCACCAGAGTGATGACCTGCTTTTGCTCAGCTAATTAATCCCAAAAAAATGAATCATTTCTGTTGCTTGCGTTAGAAAAAAACACTATGAGTACGGTCACTGACACCATTTTACACTGAATATTCAAACATGGTTTTCAGATTTTGTCCGAGGAATGCAGAGTAGGTGAAACAGGTGAACATGAAGACGGGGAAATAAGACAAATCAGAGACAATGAGAGCAAGAAGAGGAGAAGTAGAACGAGGGTGAGGATAAAAATGAGGGGAAGGATTGGGGGTGTGGTGTGCACCCAAAGCCTGGAGGGCAGGAAGGGAAAATAGGATCACACAAGGGCAAAGAAGGGGCAGGAGGTGAGCTTTCGCGCTGGATCTGCGGAAGCTTCTGTGGCAGCTCCTGCGATTCAACTAATGCCGCGTCTATAGATGCTTTACATCTCAGAGAGCAAACGCGGGCCTGAAGCGGCGAACATAAACCCCCCCGCTGAGTCTGCGGGGTGAAGAAAGTGGGTGAGAGGTAGGATGGGGAGCAAGCAGGTTTGCAGTGAGATAGAGATCATTTACACCTCATCATCCTCTCATCCTCTCTCTCTCCCTCTTCTCCATACACCCTCCCTCTCGACAGGCTTGCTGATAAGTCATTATGCCAGACCAGACTTGGGTAATTGGGGCAAGGAAAGGAAGAGGAATCTGCTGCGAAGGGAGGGGTGGCACTGTGACCTGCATTTCTCTCCTTCTCTTGAAAGCCATTAGCCACAGTAAGCAGCTGCGCTTATATTTAGATTTCATAAATGCAGATATTTCATAACATAATCGCTGTTATCCTGCCAGCGAGGCGTCCTCAGGGGCTTGGATTCTCCGTTTGTACGCTATAAGAACCGACGGCATACAAATGCATGCCACTGCAGGGGGTCCGGTCTTGTTTTTATAATAATTTTGTAAAATATTTTGTATCTTTGTGCTTAAAGGTGCACATCAACAGCAGGTCAAGTCGGTCTGTTAGCTGTGATTCATATTTACAACAGTTTGGAAAAATATTTTCTGTTGGCTCTAAATAAGTACATCTGATGTGCTGAATATTGGCATGAATACGAATCTCTATAAATAGATATATGCATATGTGCATAGGATAGGATTTTGGAAGCATTTTGGTTTCCATTTGTAGTCCGTTTGTAGTCTGAGTAGTATTGACCGATGTTTGAGCTTTGGTTGAACGCAGGTAAACAGTCCAAAAGAGCAAAAGAGGTTGAATGCATTGGCAGAAATGCACGAACCACTGACCCATTGACTCTTGTCTAATGATGATTTAGCTTTGAATTAACTTTTTTTTTGGTCTGCAATCATTTGCAGATACGTACATGACTGCCACATGGAAGTCTTGGACCAGATAGCCACCAGATAGCCCTTATCCGGACATCCAGTGGCGATGCCGGAATTGTTTGAAACACAGCTCTGATATTTCCCAGATCACACACTGATCGTGTAGTGACAGAGAAAACAGTACAAGCAAAGACAAGGAGGAGAGCAATGAAAGAGAAGGAGGTTGAGAGCAGATAGGCCCACAGCATGTGACATCTCCAGGGCATCACACACACACACACACACACACACACACACAAACACACACACCTACTGGAATAGTGGCTTAACAAAGGCTATCATGCATAAAGCCTCGCTCACCACTCAGGCCCCCGGCTTCTGAGGATTGTAGATGCTGTCATTTCTAAATCGCCTGAGGAATCTTTGCCTCGAGAAGAAAAAAAAAAAAAGACATAGAAGGAAGCTTGAAGTTCAGCAGAACAGATGGATGTACACTACATCTACTCATGATGCTGTGAGCCTTGTTCATGGTCGATTATGCTCTCATCTACTCCATTTCTCTCTATATTTTCTCTTAAGTTCCACAACTGCCCATGATGTAAATTGAAAACTGATCTAAAATCTAGGCTGCACTTTGAACATCAGACATCCTCAGATCAGCACAGCCCTGAGGGGCAGTAGATGGGAACTGTGCTACTCATATTTGATTTCATTTTAAACAACAAAAAAATCACGAGTTAAAGAAAGACATTTTAGGGGAAATGCGCTTGCTTGTTGTCCTGAAAGATCATTCTGAAGCTGTATTTCTTTGTGTTCTTTGTGCCCGTCGCCCATGTCCAGTTTCATCTGGAGAACAAAGATTAAATTGGTATTGATCTTCTGGTTTGGCTGCAGGTCAGAGAGCAAAAAGCTATATGACCAAAAATGTTGGAATGTTTCTTTCGATTAGCCCAAGATTTTCAAGAGAATGTCGAGTTTGATCTTTCAGGCTGAACTTGATCATTAGAAATATTTGGTTTATAATTGTGATCAAAACAGAATTTGTGGCGACTGATTTATTTTCTTCGCAGTGACATCAAGCATTCTCAAAATGTTGGACATAAAATTGGCCTCACCAGCAAAACACTGCCACCTAAACCCAGTGTATCATCCTCCTTATATTTAGTCCATTTTCAACTTGGTTAGTCAAGTAAATCCCATCTTTAAAAAAAAAAAAAAAAAAAAAAAAAAAAAAAAAAAAAAAGCTTAAATAGCCATTCTGTCTTCTGATGTTTACGCCTTGTTGTACAAAAAGTGCATTATGTTATAAATCCACTCAGGAAGTTGTTGGAAGTACAACAAGAAAAAGATGCCCCGAATCACTTGAGTGGTTTTCCACCTTCATGATGCATACATCACATTTTCTCTGCCAGATTTTGGGCTGCTGAATTTTTTCTCACGTCTAATTAATGCAGATTTATTGCAGATGCATGCATGCAGACTCTCTCTCTCTCTCTCTCTCACACACACACACACACACACACACACACACACACACACACACACACACACTCTCGGGGGAAATAAAAAATGCTTACAAATACAATCTCTCTCTCTGCTCCGCCCCATCCCACCCCAACACACACACACGTACATACAGAACATGCATATCATCCTGGCATAATCTAATCCATTAGTCATATTAAGCTGATGAGATAGTTTATATGGAGCAGACATACGAGCAGCAGATGTTGCATTCCCCAACCAAAACTGAAGCCCAAACACATATTATTACATTATTACATATTAGTTATCATTACGGCTCCACTTACTGTAGATGGTAGAAATACCAGCATAACATCTTATTAGAAATCCTCCCACGATGCATTTCTGTGTCATTCTGTGTGTGTGAGCACTGGAGTGTGTGTTTCTGTGAGTTTCAGCAGCCAGCTGAGTGGCTGTGGTGGGCATTGGGCCTGAGACAGCTGGTGTAATGACATTTTCACAGCGAGCGACAGAACAGCGTGTTATTTTCTTCCACGGATGGCGAGCCCACAGATTTAGAATGGCTCGAACAGGCATTCCCATTCAAATCAATATTCTCAACAGAGGTCATTTGGCTGGCGCACTCGAAATGAGATGGAGGGGAAAGAGGGGATTATTATCAGTGTGTTATAAATCAGCAAAGTGTTTGAGACTTGTGTTTAATGCGATACAGAGAAAAAGTTTCATTTCACTGACCCTGCCTGGGGAATGTGGGCTAAAGCGTGTCGGCTTTATCTTTATCTTACAGTCTGCTCGTGCTTTAATAAACAATCGCATTTCCAGCAATATTTTGAAGATAATGTTCTACTACTGACTTCTAATGCTCCATACAGCAGATGCAAAATCCCCACCAGGAAGAGCCGTTACTGCTGATGTTAGCTGCGTGATGGGGGCACATGCGGCTCCTGTGGTGTTGTTGCCATGGATGAGCGCCCTGAGATTTAGTATCCCACTGTCTCTCTCCACCTCAGCGAGATCGCATGCGTGTTCGGCTGCACCTGGGTCACATTTCAGACTCGCAGAGCCATTAAATTCAGCCCGGTCTGATGCAAGCACAGGTAACACATTCACATATCTAATATAATATAGAAACTATTGGCAGATAGGTGCTAAATAATAAAAAAGGCAGCTGATCTCTTTCTTCCATATAGATTGATTGCATGCTGGACGGAGACAAGCGGGGTCAAGAAAATAAAATGACTATCAGCCTATATTCATAACAATGTATCTTATCAACGCGCTCACTGGATCAGTGAGCAGGATGGATACAGCTATGATGGATACCCAGTACCTTGAATTTGAGTCCTGCTCGTGACCTTTGCATTCATTCATTCTGTGATCATCACGTGCATTTTTATGTGCAAATAGATATAGATATACAGATAGAAAGGACAGGTCTTTTCAAATTATAGTCATTTCTATGACAATAAGATCGATCAATACCCCTATAGCAGCCACCACATAACATGACGGCCACAACACCACAAATATATGCATGCACTGCAAGAGGCTCAGCAGCTTATCACAGCTCTGCAGCAGCTACAGTGTTCACTGGAAGAAAATATCAAATGCATTACTGATTAATCTAGCAATTAAAAAAAATAATGGTCCAAAGTGAAGCAGTTCAGTTGGCTTATTTTGATTGACCAGCAACCAAAAGCTGGCGCATAAATGAGGGAGAAGCAACTAAATCTTCACATTAGAAAAGCTGTGTTTGGAAAACGGTCGGTAATTGTGCCGTCATCAAAACAGTCACTGACTAATTTTTCTCTTTCTACAAGAATCAATGCATCGACTAATCATCTCAGCTCATTCATGCTGTATTTACAGAAGTACCTCTTGCACGTGTTTCGCAGTTTCTTTTTGCCTTTTCTTGGTCGTGAATGGAGCCGAGAGAAATCAATGTGGATAATTGTTGTCTCTGAACAGCAAAACAGTATAAAAATGATTCCATTTAAATAAAATAATTGATTTACTGCCACCTATCCAGCCCTGCTAAACCAATAATTTACGCTTCAGGCAAATGTCATTCTTATAAATGGTCAAAGACATACCTGTGTTTTCATACCAGACACCATTGTGATAAAATAATAGCTTACTCTGAACCAGACTCAGCAGACAGAATAGCATTTAAAACATTGTATTCATTATCATCTACCTGATTAGCACACACACTTTTGTATTCCATCAATATTCGCATGGTGTTCGACAGACTCTAAAGCCAAGTGAAGGGCGAACAGAGGACCTGAAGATGCTCTTTAAGATGAAAAACTGGTCGCAGCGAAGACAAACTCCTTCAGGCATACTTGAGTACAGCGAAGGAAAAAAATATTAGTGAGCTTCCTGTGTTTTGATCAGTTATCCACGGGTTCACGCTCCAGGGAGAGTAATCACACAAGTACAGTTTTCCTGTAATGTTCTGAGCAACTTTAATAGAGAGATGAAGTCAGTGACTCTGCGGGCATTCATAGACATGTTTCTTTCATCTGTCTTCCCGAAAAGCTAAAACGTGTTATTGTGTCGAAGCTAAATGGGTCTACAACCAAATTTGAACAAATTAAAAATCTTGATTTTCTTAAGGAGTTTCACTCATTGGTCAAAAATTTGTGTCAGTCAAAAAAGAATAGCATATTCTACAGTTCATTGACAGAAGCAGGTCTAAGAAAAACGCATTTCACACAACATCAGAGCACTGACTAAAACAGCTTCCCATCAGCTCCAACACACACTGATCAAACAAGTCTCAACCACACCCACCAGACATGAGGTGGTTGGCTTCCAATTCACCATTCAGGTATCATGAGCTGAAGATACAGAACTGATTAAGACCAAAAAGTTGATTCTTATTTCAAGGTATTTCAGGATTTATATACTGATTTTAATACTCAGAAATGCAACCGCATATATTTTCCAAGATGCTTTCTAGGCCAAAACAGTTTTAAAAATAACTTCCTCATCTCAACAAACTTGGGAGAAAAAAAAAAGTAACTTCAAGTCGGCATCTGTTTACTTTTCTCGGAGACGCATCCGTGTTATGAAATCGAGATTTTTTTTTTTTCCTAATTTTTTCTTTTCATTTTGCTTTTTTCATTCTCTTCACTGCAGACGTTTGAAGTGCTTTGAGGCCGAGCCATAACAGCCCTGACCCCAGAAGCGGAGGAAGTGGGAAAAATAAAGAGCTTATGAGAGAGACGCTTTCTCTCTCTCTCTTAACTTGTAGAACGGCGGTTCAACAGCGAGCTACATGCGAGGATGCTGACATTTTCACTTGACACACAAAAGGCTTCCCCCTCTCTCTGTCTCCGTCACACGCGTGGAACTTAAAGACACCGACTCTCCCTTTCCCCTTGGGGAGAGCTCCATCAGCATGTCCCCGCAGCATCATTAGCAGCCTCCGGGGAGACACGCGGGCCTGCCTCGCCTATGAGCGCCTCTGCATGTACCGCCACCTGTGTGTAATGGTGTGTGTCTGTCTGCTGTCTTTCTCCCGGGTTTCTCCAGCTGACATTTTAGCAGCTGGTGTCTGTTTTTTCGCATTCGTAAAGGAGAAATCTTCACTTAATCACGACTGACATTTTTCTCCAGGAATCTCTGAAAAAGCGCAGACTGCTGTTGGGCTGAAACTAAAAGGGGGAAGTTTATGAAAAGTCAATTGGCCGGTTGGCTTCAGTAGGAAGAAATATGAAAGTCAAGTTCAAAGGCAAAGCAGATACATCCACAGAGAGGAATTTGACAGCTCATTGCATAATTAAAAACATTGATTTGATTAAGCTGTTTACATACAAATGTGATTTAATGCAGTTTTCCATACTGATCATTTTATCTCCAAATCATGCCTATTCATTGATACATTGAGATATCATGGAGTCTTTCTTTCTTTCTTTCTATCCGATATTAAACTATTGAATATGAATTTTAGGGTGGATCCCTAGTTCCCAGAGCCCTCCCTCCATTCATCAGGGATAAGAATAATTGGATTTTAGTGAGGCAGAGGACAAATGCGAACCAACCAGAGAGGGCCCTGGGTGTTTAGCCATGCATGAGAGGTAGAGGGGTTCACACTCTGACCTTGACTGATCACAGCACAGTCTGGTTCTGCAGGAGTCAGCACTGCGGACCGTGCAGGTGCGAGACTTTAAAGAACATTCTCAGGAATGGAATTTGTTTTAGCCGCTTGCTGGCGAAACTTATCTTTTTTTAAAAAACATTTCTAATTTTAGCTACGCTCAGCACAGTCTGTTGTTGACTGATGACATCCTCTGGTGGAAGAGGCCTGGTTCAGAGTCCGCGCTTACAAACCAGGGGTAAGTAAATAAGGAACAGAAGAGGAGCAACTGCAAGAGTGTAAGGGTAGAGTTTGTCCAGTGCAAACGTAGGATATAGGATTCACCAATATTCAGTTAGATACATTACAAGATACAACACACACAATTAAAGGTGAAAGCCAACAAATGCAAATGCAATTAAGGCATTAACATTAAAGTGTAAACATTAGGTGAACCTCTCTGATACGGAGCTATTTTCCAATTCACATTTGGCTCATAACTTGAAATAGATTTAATATGGGGAACCAACACAAGATAAAATTTTATCTATTCACCTCATCAGTTTGTGTAATTGAAAGTGCAACATGAAGCATATCAATAGACAGAGTCATCTGTGTGCTCTTCATCTCTTCACCTTTAACATACACACATTTGCACACTTCATTCTTGCTGTGTCTTGGGAGTGCAGATAGAAAGGACTAAGCATGTGTGTGTAACCTTTCTGCTGAGGCCTGCAGGGGTATCTGCCATACAAAGCATCATAAATGGACAACTATTGTACTACAGTGGAGCGGATAAAGAGACGGGTGCACAACAGCAGAAGGAGAGAGGCAGAGAAACGGAGGAGAAAAAGGCACCCGCCCTGAGGTTAAAGGATATAAAAGTTGCTGAGTGGTGTGTCAGATGTTATAATAGAGGTCAGAATGTATTAAATGCATGAGAGGATCATCAAAAGGTACAGGGGCAGGGAGGGGGTGTGGTGCCATGTGCACTGGAGGTGCAAAGAGCAACGAACCACACAGAACAATCTCACTTTTAATATTCTCACAGAAGTCCGACACCGGATCCCTCAGGAAAGAGGGAAAAGGAACAGAGGCAATCCTCCAACAAAGACAGCTTTCTCATTGCAGCGATTGTCACCACGCCGCTGCTGTCAGCAGCTCGATCAACTCTTTCCCCCCCATTGTTTCACAGATCATCTCTGTGTCTTTAATCAACAGTTGCCTGGATTTTCGAATATTACCGAACCCAAAACCACTGACTCATTCACTGACTGACACCCCAGGATTACTGAGTGTGAGAGATAGAGCGAGGGAGCAGGAGAGACCCCATGTAGACCATCTGACACCCCATGATTAGTGTGTGTGTGCGACCTAATCTCCACAGACTGATACCCCATGATTAGACACGGAGGGGATGTAAAGCGTGTGTGTGTGTCTGTGTGTGGGTGTTGGGGATGGGGCAGTGGGGTGAAGATTAACAATCATCATTAACACAACACATGTCCATTAATCCTCTTCATAAAGCCTGCTATTATTGCGCTGGAAAGTTCAGCTGTTTGTCAGTGCCTGAGCCGCCCGAGCTGCACTGCACTCCTGCCTCCACCGCAGGAAACGCGCTGTGTTGTGCACATAAATTTTAATGGACACATTGATGCACATTTGATATGGGTCCAAAAACAAAATGACTCACACAGCCTCTTGAGTCTCATTCAATTCACTGTCATTTAAGTGGCTTAAGACTTCAGCTGAGACCTTGCACACAATGTTGAGTCATCTGGCAACTTGGTGTAAACTGCACAGAATTCAAAAAACAATAATATTATGTAATGTTCTTTTAATGTCATTTCTGTGCGGCTGTGCTGCCATGTCACACATGATCAATCTGAAACACCACTAAGACGTATTACCGTATGATCAATGGCTTGATGAATTGATTCTAATTCCTTGCTGGCTTGTACTAACTTGGGGCAACATGTGTGCGCATTGAGCATACCAACAGAAACTAAGGTAACACAAAGTACAAGTGTTGAAAAGATTAGTCAAGCTAAAAGAATCCATTAAGCTTTTAAGGCCTTTATAAATGTTAACAGGTTTCAGCCAATTTGTTGTATTATATCATTGTGAAATGAACATTTTTGGGTTTTGAATTAAGAAGTTTGTTTGGCTCTGGGATCTTGTGATGGCCATTTTTGGTGGTTTGATGGTACTCTGATCATAATATAATATAATAATAAAAGATTTTTCTCACTCTTGGGGAAGCAGATCAACAGACAACGTTATAGGTCACCAATCCGTGACATCTGACTCTTTCGTTGCAAAATGTTCCCACATGTTCACCACCTAGTAACTGACTTTGTTTGTCTGCCATTTGGTGCTGGGTAGGTCACAAACAGCAGTCTCCTGCTGCAGCTGATAACAATGAGAACCATGAGAGTGAATTAAAAAGTAAAAGTTGTGGGCCAAAAAAAAAAAAAACAATGAGCTGAAAGTCACTAAAATGCTCAGTAGAGCTGAGGGGAAACGCACAGTTAGGTTATAATTTTCTGTGGGTTTCACTTCACACATACTAATTTGAGCCATTGATAATATAAAAATGTTGGCTAGCAAATTTATAAAAATGATTAAATGCATCTTATTGGAAAAAAGCAATGAAACTAATTAGTAATACAGATACATCTGAACATTGTCACATCAAATCATCCTTTTTTCAAAAAACTGTCAAGTCTTTCCTCAACTTCTGGCAAATACATTATTTAGATGGTGTTGATTTTGGTTTTCTATAAAGCAAACTCAGCGCTCATCAAAGCTAGGGCAAGTAAGAATATAACTAATATTCAAAAACACACTTTATCTCACAAAACCCAGCAAAAGCAGTGCAAAAATCAAGCTGAGTGGCTAAGTGGGCCAAATGTTTGATTTAAGGCACAGTCCTCCAACTTCAGCGGATTCATTAAACCGATGTCCTGATATAACACCATGCACACAAGACTCAAAGATTCAATTTATTACCACGAAAAACTAACTGTGTATGTGGCTGTAAATTCAGGCTGAATACAGTTGAAATAATTCATATTCACAGAGAGTCCAGTGGTATATATTGGCAGCTATGTGCTATGAGTATAATATCTGTAATCCAGTCGGTGCCCTTCACTTTGCCACAATTGCTTCTCAACGTCTGCACACTTACTATATTCTTCTGTCTAATATGCAGCTCTACCTCTTTGTCTTGCCCTCTCCTCTCGCATATTCTCATCTCGTCCACTTTCATATTTTTTTTCCAACCTACTGTCCTCACGTCCCTTGTCTCTCTCATCCATCCTCAAATAACTCGCAGTGCCCACTAAAGCATTCACGTGACCTACAACCACACATGGTGAGCATTCTCTACCTGCCCAGTCACAAAATACACCTTTATTTGAGATGTAAATGCGTGCTGCCTTCAAGTGCTGCACATGAGCTTGAATTTAAAGCCACTAAAAACTTAGTTGTCAATAATAGCATGTTATTAATTAAGAGTTTACCAGTCAAACACTTCACTAGTTTCCATCATCGGGACTGTGAGAGTGTGGTTTGATCAGATTTGATTGACAGTAGCCTGGCAATGTAAGGAGACAGCTGTCATCAGATTTTGATTCAGATGTTGCTAAATCCTGATTAGTGGCCATGGATGCGTTGCTTTTTCCAAGTGAGCCACAACAACAGACAAAAAAAAAAAAAAACAAAAACAGAATTTTCAGAAACTTTGACGGATAATGTTCATGTTGCATATAGCAAGAGGCCAACAAAGCTAAAGTCAGAAATATGATTTGACATTTTGGTGGTGCTACTTTGTGCAACAGCAGCAGAGTGAGGAGGAGAACATGTAGTCCAGGCCACATGTAGAAACAACATCTATGGTCTCCATCCTCAATCAATCATCAATCAACTCATCAATCCACAGGAAATTTGAGCTCATGAAACAGAAGTTGTTATTCAGTCTTTCTTTATATTGGACCAGTTTATGACAACCTGGAAATACAACATTCCTAATAGCACTTAAAGGCAGCATTTTCCCTATAGACATTTTTTCCCTATACACTAATGTCACATCGAATTTGGCAACCTGAAGATGTATCAGTGCCAGCGGCTAAAAGCAGCTACAAGTCATCCCGTTTCCACAAGAGAAACACTAAGATTAGAGTCTAATTCACTGATGAACACAGGGTATGTACAACTGAATATATATATATATATAGTTTTACATTATTCCAGCATAATTAAGCAGATCAGCTGAATATATGGAACGAGTTTTAGCAAATACGCTTAGTCATAATGTGCTCTTTAAAATTAATGTAAGACAGTTAGGAGCAATTAAATCCTGTCCAGAGCATCGCAAGGACACGGGGAGATGCCTTCAGGGTACACCTTGACATTTTCAGCTGGCCAGATTTCACCACACTGAGAGACATTTTGTTTTTCTTCAGTTATTTAAAGTAATGTCTTGTTAGCCATTTGAGTGAAGCCACACTACAACCTCTCACACCTATTCCTCTCCAGGTCCGAGTGCCTCATTGAGTCGGATGGCAGACGATGAGTCGAATTCCAATAGGCTGCAGCCGGCGTTGAATTAGCATGGAGGGAAGGACGGCCTTCATTAGGGGCCCTGTGGTTTGTCTGTGCTGATAAGGGCCCAGCCGGAGAGGAGACGAGCGACACATCAATCCTACACAATGAGCAACGTGTGACACGGCGGAGCCCCGACGTAGATTAAGACTTAATGAAAACCAAATCAGACGAGTAAGAGGGACAGGGAGAGAGAGAGAGAGAGAGAGAGAGAGAGCAACAGATAACAAGGGTAGGATGGGGAGGGCATTTATAGAGGGAGCCCCATCTGAAGGAGAGACAAAGTTAGACGGGTTAAGCAGAACCTTTGGGGGGGGGACGAAAAAAAAGACAGAACAAAATCACTGAGTGTCAAGGAGAAGTCAAAGAAATAGGCTGGAAAACTTCAGCTGAGAGGACACAGCATCCTTTAGACAGGTTTTGAGTGTGATGAGCTTTAAAGGGAAAAGGTCAACATAAGGTCAATTATCTGCTTTCTTTATGAGAGTGAGCTCACTAAATTCAGATCAATGCCTCATGCCTAGGGCACATCTAAAAGCTCACTAATCGTCTCACAAACCGTCTCCTGGCTGTAGCTTCACATGACGAAAACAAAAAACTGTGCGAACCTCCATTTTAGCATATTGGGGTGTACATTGTCAGCTGGGCATGATGGACACTGCCACTATTTAATGACCTGCGGGGCAGAATTGTGCCCACAGCAGCACCAACACAACCTGGATATGTGCACAGTTGCTGCCAAGGTGGAACATAACAAGCTGAGAGGTGTGGGAGGGGAAGACAGCTAGGTGGTGACGGTTGGTGGGTGAGTGTGAACAGCAGGAATGTGAAAGTGTGGAGGAAGGGGGTGACTCAGTGGCGAGCCAGACACCCTTGTTAACATACAGAGACAGGTGTGCATGCGTGTGTGTGTGTGTGTGTGTGTGTGTGTGTGTGCATTCCACCACTGCAGCATCATTTCCCTCTCCAATCATCCACAGCATTAATTTTTATTTCTTCACTATCACGATAACTTCACATGTTCTTTTCAGTCATGACTTCAGGCTGCACAAGCGAGTGTAGCAAAAATTCTGTCTCTCAACTTAACCTAGTAGGTTAAACCTGCATTGTTTTGGCCACAACAAGCTGCACAACAGTGACATGTTAGGACCTTATTATCACCTTTAAATGGTAACTGGTTGACCATTTACACATCCAGCAGACACAGAGCTGCACCGCCCTTCATTTGGATTCTTGCCTCAGGCCACCTGATGAATGCAAGTGCAATATTCACCCTCCTTTAGGCTCACTTTGGATCCAACTCCTGAGGGAAATATCTTTCACTTTAGCTGTTCCACTATGCTCAACTATGTCCTCTAGCTGGTTGTTAACTTTGTCTGCAGATGGGCAGGTAGCATAGAGTGGGTTTATTTGAGGCTGCTACGGCTGGAAACAAGGTTGACGAGAGCGTTGAGAGTGAACCAAAACACTCAAGCTGAAAGTGGTTAAAATGCTCAGTAGAGCTGATAGGAACTGCAGTCAGGTGGTCAGGACACCTCTCACATTGTAAGTACTCACTTGATCCATTAAAGATGTGAAAATGTGCTGTGGTGTTGTGTTGTGTATTTACAGCCACATGTTGCTTTAAACATAAAGGATTGATCAGCACAGTTGGTTCAACAGATGAAAAAGAGAAGAAAAAAAAGCAGTGGATTGAACTGGTTCGCGCTATCAGCAAGTGTTTCCTTATTAGAGTCAGTATCTTTTTCGTTAGTGTCATGACATTTCACTACACAATATCCGACGAGGAGAGGTGCACAAAGCTCCAGAGAGGATGAGAGGGAGCTGATTGGGATCTCTTCTTGTTTAATGAGGTGACAACCACATAGTGAAGGATGAGTGTTTTCTCATCAGCAGCACCATTCAGATTTAGGCCTGTTTAGATGGAGGTCACTGGGCTTTTAATAATGTGCTACATGGTCTGCTGGCTTTAATGTGTGTGTGTGTGTGTGTGTGTGTGTGTGTGTGTGTGTGGGGAGAGAGAGAGAGAGTGTAGTATGTGTCTGTGTGAGTGTGCATTGAGGGGGTGGATGGGAGATGCATGTGTGTGTGAGCATGTGTGTAACAAAGACATGGGGGCGAGGAGGTGCTTGGAATAGTTAATCTTGATATCTTATCTGATTAGTATATTTAGTGGCGTTATTCCCAATCACCCCTTGTCACACTCACATACATTTTTATTGTACTTGTGAAGACTCTAACTAGCATACTGCATTTGGTAGATACATACATTAAGATGTATGGGCTACGTAGGACTGATTAGGATGACAAATCATTGAAGGCTCAGTGAAATCCTGTCCAATCTGAAACAAGAGCACACAATTACAGTCAAACCACATGACCAAGCAGCAGCAAACCCCTCACATTAACACAGACAAAGAAAGCAGGTCCAGGTGAAGTGTGTGTGTAGTGTGTGTGTGTGTGTGTCAGCATGTGGATAAAAATCTGCTTGTGTGACCATGTTTTCCGTCCATTTTCAAAATATATATATATATACGGCTTCGGTGTGCAAATTGGTGTGTTTTTCTATATATACTATGTACAGAACGTGTGTGTGTGTGTGTGTATATGATGACAGTTGCTACGCTACTTTTTCTCAATTCACACAAAGCTGGAGTCTCAGCTGCACGCTATGCCCTTGCATTGCTTCACTGCATACACACTCACACTCACACAGGGGATAATCAGCCATTTCCCCTACCTCAGCATGACGTTGTGTGTACGTGCGCGGGTTTATGTGTGTGTAAATGGCGCCTCCTCGCCATGTGACAGATGGGCTCCCATAGTAGCAGTTCACATGGGGGTGGCAGAAAGTCACTTTTGGATGCAACAACCTTCACACCTCCCAAGAATCTTTTGGACGAGGGGGGGATTTCTGTTCTGAACTGGACAGACTCAAAGATCTGTGCAAGTACATTGGCAGGATGCGTTCTGGGCATCAGAACCGTGCCAAATAAGGCCAAAGCAGGCCAAAGCAAACGCAAGCTTCAGACCAAAAAGCCTGTGCAGAGAATTAGGTTTTAATATTATGTAAATTGCTTTGGTAAATATGGCTTCAAACGCAACTGCCAGACCTATTAAGCACTGAATTAACATTGAATGTAAATTACAAATTGAATTGTAAATTGTGAAGTGAAGGAAGGGGGAAGCAGATGGCAGCCACAGAAGGTAAGGACAGGGCAAATGGACAGCCTCGTCTGTGCTGTTTCTGCTCGCACTTCTGCTACCGAGCAGTTGTCTTTGTCAGATTTTGGAAACGCCAGTCAAAACGTGCTGGAGCTGCCTCAAACCTCGTCTGATGCACAACGCATCACAACGCTGCCAGCAACCGTGAACCACACTGCCTGCATTATAACGTGTCACTGTGATCCCCATCCATCTACACACACACAGCAGTATCTCCTATTGATGGAATCTAACAGGATAATATTGACAATATTTCTGATCATGATGACCAGAAGCTGCATAGTGTTTCAGTGTTTTCAATATTTACTTTGAGGTCATCAAAGAGCCAATTTCTGACTCAACAGCTGCACTTTTATAGGGTCGCTTCGCCTCATTTTTGCTTTGATGCCGTGAAAATGTCTTGAGTGACCAGGTAACATGAACATGAATATATTACATTGACAGCAGTGATGAAATAGAGAGCAACAGCATTGACAGGTTTCATAGTAGATCCAATGAACATTTTGTCAAAAGCAGGGTATGGAGAGTGACTCCAACCGGTTTTACTGCACTCTGCTATACAGATGGATACAATTACAATATATCTAATTAACATCTATTACAGTCTTCAGGTTTGAGTGAGGTTTTTACAGCCTCTTAACACAAAACATAAGTAGCCCAGATGGAGAATGGTACTATTACTAACAATAAAACTGGCATACATTTTCTTTTTTTCCATCATGAGTTCTATTGTCAAAATAAGTTTGTTCTGTCAAAGACCTACAAATGTACTTCTGATTTGCTATTATTAAAAAAAACCCAATTCATTCATTTACTGCTTGCTACTATTTCCTTTTATCAAACCATCCGTTGACAGTGTGTCGCATGAGCATCCGTCAGAGTAACAGTGCTTCGCCGATTCAGCTGCAGCTCAGACCTGAGGACGTGGCTCCGCGACATCAAAGAGAAGGTCAGAAGCGTATTAAACAAGAATGAGAGGCAGGAGCCACTCAGGGCGCGCGCGGCCTTATGTTGGATCGCCACCTGGAACATGTGAGCCAGGAACCCACTCTGTGAAGCAGCGGGAGAGGAAGCAAAGCAGATAGAGGCTGTTTATAATGATAATTAGCATTGCATAATGGCTGTGTGCTCGCTAAAGACCCTCTCTCCTGGGTGATGTAGCCCGGTCTCCATCACTCGCTGTGGGGTTCAATTCATCCTTCTCTGCTTTCTCATCCCCTGCTTGCTCTCTATCATCACTTTGGTATTATTTCATCTTTCTTAAATCTCCCTGTATTTGTGCACTTTGTTGTCCTTCCCTCCCTTCACCGATGTATTCTTTACGTGTAGGACATCTCAAGCGATGCTTTCATGCGTACCAACTCTCATCTCTCAGGTGTAATTTCTCAGATTGTCCTCACAATAACCCCGCACTTCCATTCTTCTCCGCTTCCTCTCTTTTTCATTATCAGCTCCGATTCAACACACTCTCCCTGGCGCTCGTCCCTCACCCATTCTCTTTCTGCTTCGCTCTCGCTTTCATCTCTCCCTCCTTCTGATGTTATGCCACTGTGCCAACGAGGAGGAGCAGAAGGAGAAAGGAGGAATGAATCTGGGTCACAGGAGGCCATGCATCTCAAGTCTCCACTCCGCCACAATAAAAAGGAAATTGATCTGTGGCTCGCCTGCTCTCCCATTCCCTTTAGCCTCGAGCCCAGACGGACACACACACGCACACGCGCGCACACACACGCTCACGCACTGGCACACACAGCTGAGTCAGTCCACGGAAACAAGTGTTCCATCCGCCTCTTGGATCCATCATCCTTTTTCCAAAGCAGCAGGTGCACCCACACTGAGAGCACACAAATGCAGCATCATACAGACACACATTGGGTCTCATCCCTCTACGCCACCGCCGCCCTGTGCGCATGAGTTTACGTGCGACTGTGTAATTCGGTTCCTCAATTCAAAACCCTGCAGTAGTATGAAAGCAATTTACTCAAGACTTTAAACTACAATCGACATTTCAGATGGGACACATCCTTCAAAACTCTGCTCGCCTCTCTGTCTCTCACCTTGCCTTTCATCTTTCTCGGCTTCTGTGATCTGCATGCGTCCAAATACGACCCAGTGTTTGCAACAACACAGAGGTGAGTGAAGAGTTGGGCTGTATGAACTCAAATCATTGTCATCAGTTGTCAGAAAAATTCAAAGACAAATACATCTGGGGCTGCACCTGATTTTTTTATTATTAATAATTTAGTCTATAAAATGTCGGGAAATGGTCCAAAATTCTGTAAAAGTTCTCAGAGCCTAAGGTGAAGCCCTGAAATTGTTTGTTTTGTCTGACCAACAATCCAGAACCCAGAGGTTTTAAATTGATAATGACACAAACCAGACACGAGCTGAAAATCCTCAGATTTGAAAATCCTCAGACTTGAGAAGCTGCAGCCAGAGGAAGAAGAAGAGAGAAGAGAGAAGTTGACTTATATGAAACACAGCAGTTGGTAAAATATTCTGATCAAACGCATCTTTACATTTCTCAGAAAACACCCAGTAAAGTAAAGAGGGGGAAGAAAATGTAGAATTCAAGATATCCCAAGCAAGGAGGTAAACAAACTGTTTGACAAATCCACAGTGGCCAAGGGCATGAGAGAGACATGGAGAGGAGGAGGCAGAGAGATGGAGAGAGCTTCGGCAGCCATGCAGCAGAAAAGAAAATCTAATCATTTTCTCATTACTATGCTTCCTCGGTTAGTTGGGCTAATTTGGAGAAAACGGATTATGTTCTTCGATCGCTCCCCACGAGTCCCGGTCAACTTTCACCGAGGCGTACTCCATCCGTTGGAACCCCTGGTGCTACCTGCACGGGAACACTCTGCTTATTACGAGCTGAGGGACCTCAGTTCATTTCGCTGCGATGGCAAAGACCCAGCGTTCTCACAATCATCAGAATACAACCATCACTCCAGGAGGAAGTTGATTACTGATCGCTCTGCGCAGGCTGGGGAGAATGAAGACAGTTTGTCAATATAAATGTTTCGGCACAGATGCACTAAAAAAAAAAAAAAAGCTGTTTCCAGGCAAATTGCACGTGTCTCTGTGTGTAATAATGCGGACACCGTTTCCTTCTGATAAAGGCTCTGACTCACAACCACACCCAACCACCCACCCACACACCCACACACCCACACACAAGCCATGTCTTGTTGTTCAAAACCAAGAAAAGCTTCCTGGATCAGGGCAGACCTGAACAGGAGGTAGTGTGTGTGTGCATGTTCACATGTGTGTATTCGCTTCCATTTCTCGCCCCATGTGTCTCTCCCTCCCTCATCAATGGCGGCTTTAGTCCATTAGTATAGAGGTCTGGGGTCTGCGGGGTGAACAGGGAATGGTCAGACTCTTCCATTTCCGACTGCGGGGTCACTGGCTTTACAGTCCTTCACAGATAATGACCATCTCTGGGAACACACACACACACACACACACACACACACACACACAGGGGTTGTAATGTGCTCTCACACACACACACACACACACACACAGGCAGAAGGCAGGAAACTCTTCATCATCGAGACACCTCAGAAGCATATGCAGGCACACACACATAGAGAGACTCATTAAGCGATACACCAATCTATAGTCTCTTCATCATGGTGACACTAACAGTAGGAAGCAGCGGCACATACACACTCACAGCAGAGTCACACGCAGAAACACAAGATATAAAGGATGCAGGATTCTCAGCTTGAAGAAATGCCAACACATAGATTTGGCCCTTGGCTTTATGCACATAACAACATTTCTCAATTTAAGCCTTATATTTGAGTAAATTCAGCAATAAAATGTTGACAACAAAATACGCAAAAAAAAAATGCACCTCAGTGGTATTGGTCCATGTCCTAATGCATTTTGGTGCACGGACAGGAACTAACATGACATTTAATAACAGAGCTTACAGCCGAGTCAAAGCTGCTCAACCTGCTCACTGTTAATGATGGCGAATGAATCATACAGCACATATAGTGGCAGTTGAAGGCAGGGAACACAACGACACACATACAAATTAAACAAGAACAAGAGGAGCTTTCTCACCTATTTGAATACCTGCCAAAAATGTGTTACTATCTAATTTCAAAACCATTAATAGGTCAAACCGCCAACTAGGTTTCTTGTTCATCCCTTCCTCTCATATGGTCTCAATGTGGGTATATACCTACTACTTGCTCTAGTAAAGGTGGTGATGGTGGTTTTTTTACAGGTCAATGGTCCTGTGCAGCAAAAACATCTGCTCAGTTAATTTACTTTTAAACACATATGCATCTATTAACAAAAGCATAAAGCTCTCTAAATGCCATTTCATGCTTCTTTGAAATGCCTCTCTCTCTGCACGGCTCATTCAAGAGACTCCCTTGTGGTAAATGTGAACAGCTGCGCCCCAAAATTAAAGTTTAAGATGCAACGTCTGCCATAATTCAACTATGTGCTACAACAAATTTTGTGTTTGTGTTTTCAAACACAGCAGATAGAGAGATGGAGAAACACAGACCTGGCGCACCTACAGTTTATGTCGTTATTGAGTGAGACAAACAGCCCCATTTATCAGTTTAATCAATCAATGGATCTATTTCTATCCCTGCACAAATGTTAGATTGATTTCAGGTAGCCGTGTGTAAGCGGCGCTGAGAACGAGAGACGCGCATTTAAAGTCAAACCTATACAAACAAATATAAACATCGATGTCTCGAGCTCACTTCCCCCTTACCCCAAAAGAAACGACGCAATCACGGCGCTTCCACACGTGAACAGCTTTACCTCCTCCTGCACACTTCTTGCTGTTGATTAAAAAGCATGCACCAGGGAGAGAGGGATGACACAGAGAAGGATTTAAAATGAAGGAAGAGGAAAGAGGGGTGGAAAGGAAAAAAACAACAACTTCTGGATGGAGGTCTTTTGTCTTGCTGGTCTCAGATTAAGGATGTAGGAAAAACAACAAGGAGCTAACTGCAGCTAATATTTACCCCCACATGTGCATATACATCTGCACATGAGAGAAAGGATGTTTTTGCATATTTTAAAATGATCTAAAAAATACATAACATATATGGGCACATGCATAAGCTAAAATGATGTAACACAGATACAAACATACACAAACAATGAAACTGAAAATAGAGCAGGTCATGAAATCAGAAATTCTCCCACAAATACTGCCATAGATACAGAACAGGAATGTGCAAGAAAAAAAGCACACACACACACACGTGCATACAAGCAACGTGGAAAAATAGATCCAAGTTGCTAGAGCATAAAGTAGATCTCTGAAGAGATTTCTGCCATAAACAAAATATGTATAATAAATGAACAACAATGTGCATCGCAAAAGAAAGTAGAACCATGACACACACACACAGGAAAAATATAGCACATGGTAAAAACAGATGTAAAGCTTGGTGCCATATGTACGAGAATACACACTAAGTGATCTAAGTGTACTATAAAACAAATTTAATCACATCTCTCCTGCTACTTATGGAACACACACACATAAACACATTGACCCACACACGTTGTGTCTCTAAACCACAATGCCGTCATCCCTTTATGGATTTAGGGGGGCAATTAAATGAAACATGAGAGCAAGCACATGATTAAAGATTTATCTGCCCAAGGTCCCTGCAGCCCCTTTCCTCTTCACTCACACACACATGCATCCTAATGCACACACACAAGCACACACACACCTTCTACTACTGTGACCATCTGGGGATGCAGGAAGGAAAGCATTGATCTCATTAAAAAACTCTGACTGTACAGATTGCCACTGCAGCCCCCCACACACACATACAGAGATAAACACACACACCAAACACCCCCAACTGCATGTTGGTGTAATTTACTAAGTGAAGTATAAATGTGCCATTCATTGAAATCAATTAGCCGGGGGTTGCTAACTTTGAACACATCTCCATAGACCCTCTGGAGGTTTGGTGCTAATGTGATGAATTAAAGTCCACAGCACAGACTTACAAAGCATGCACATACACACACACATATGCACACACAGTGTGGAGTTTGTTACTATTGCTTTTGGCATTAGCAACTTATGGATCTCACCCATTATTTGCATTATTTACATCTGGTAAGCATCACATTAAACATGGACTGTGGCAGAAAAACAAACTTGAAACAGAAGTGGCTGTTAGTACAGCAGCACCGCTGTGATTACGCCAAGTGACCTGAGAGCAGCTATGACCGCCACTGGCCACCAGCAGCCTCGGCCAATTACTGTGCCACAATACTGCCAATTGCAAAGCTGGCAAATGAATAAAACACCTCACATATAAAACATGCAGTACATGCATGTGTTTTTTTTAGGCTATAACAGACATGGAACTCGTGCTGAAACAACTGGTTTAATCAATTAGTCATGTGACAGAAAGTGGTTTGACAATAATTTTGACAAGTGATAATTAAAAGAAATTGTGATTGAAAAAAAATTCCAATCAAACAATTACCAAAAGTGCTTGTTTCCACCTTTCTGCTAATCTCTGTTTATTATCATTGTGTATTGAATATCTGTGACTTTTGGAGTCTTCGTCAGATAAAACAAGCAAATCTTAAGATGCTGACCATGTGCTCCGAGAAATGTTGATGGGCATATTTTTACTTTTTTTAAACTTGAAGTGCTGCAGTACCATTGATAGTGAAAGGTTTCCAGAGTAAGAGAAGTTTGCAGAAAGTTATACCTTTAACTATCGGACACATGCATTTTGACGGACAAGTCCATCTTCTTATCTTAAAGTTGATATCCCTCGGGGCGTCTCTTCCTTCCACACTCATTCTTTCATCCCTCTATCAATCCCCCAAGCGCATGCGAAAGGAGACAGCATCTATTTTATCCTGCCATCACCTGCAAAACTCCTCCTTACTTTCCCTTGCTCGTTCTATTTCATCCTCTGCTATACCTACCTCACCCAACTTTATCTCAACTCGACTCAACCTTTCAAGTTCGGAGCATGCACCCTCTGGATTCTCAAGCAGATGCAAGAGTCTCTTGATTAGAAATGGATCGATGTGTCCTCCGTGCGCTCAGATGAAAACATTTTGAAGCTCTTTGAAGTTTTTTGGAAAACATAAGCATGTGCACGAATACACACACAGACAATCACCTTCCCAATATTTCTTTATCTTTAAAAAACATATATATCCTTAAGGGCAGAATCACCATTTTATGGCATCTTAAAAAAAAATGGATTATGGGTAAATGAGGTCTGAGCCTTTTTGAGAAGGAGGCATTGTGCCATTTCAATATTCATGACTTTGAGAAGAAGCTAGAAGTGAATAGAATTAATGAGGCAAACTGTGAGGGTCTTAATTACAGAGGGTGACCTGAGACCGTCTGGTCCTCCTTCGACCCGTCACTGGCAAAACAAAAAGGCAAACGGCAAGAAAATGACAATTATTCAGCACTTACAGAAGAGACACTGGGGCTCATGCGGTTATGTCAAAAGACAGTGACAACGCTTGACAATATACATTAGGTGGGAACAGATCACTTTGGAAGGAGGATTTTAAATGGACTCACTATGACAGAAAACTTGTGCAAATGATATTTAGTCAGACTATTTTCTGCAGGATCTTCTTGTTGAAAGAGGCAAGTGTCAGAAAATCAGAATCACATGTCACGTCTTCTGTCCCCCTCATGGTCTGTCTGTACTGTTCAGTGTTAAAAAAAATTACACACAGCCACCTTTTCAAGTAGCCTCTCAAGTGGGAAAAAAAAAAAGAAGCTTTCGATCCTGGTGGAAAAGAGATGTGTTTGGACAAAGTGAGTAAGGCTTGTGGGCATTTTAGAAAACAACGGTGCCGCCTGCTTTGATTGCAACTCACCTTCGCTCACCTCTTTCTTTCACAGTCAATGGGATCAATACCTTTTTCTCCAAGAAAAAGGACATTGTTTTCGCTCTCAAATTGGCCTTTCGCTTTTGCTTTTTGGGGAGCACGGGTTGTCCACCCTGACAAGACACATTATCTGTGCTCAGACTCTGAATCTGGTCCAAAGCTAAAGCCAAAGTCGTAGACATACACCATTTAGATTTACCTGCAATTATTGGCTAATCAGCAGCGTCTAACACTCAAACGCCAGGTGAGCGCTGTGATGTTCCCCTGCAAATGAACGCACAAATCAAAAAGAACTTAATCCAGACAGCGTCAAGGTTAAATTAAGCCGTCTGATCATTTATGAAAGCATCGTCACGCACGGAAAACTGAACCAAAGCTGCCTTATTTGGGCCAGACGAGGTGGAATAATGCCAACAAAGACAGGAAGAACATCATAGTAACAACATCATGGGCCAATTACACTTAACTACCGCCTTCTGTCACAACTGGGTCAATGGGTCTTCTCCATGCAGAGCGGAGCGCGTGTATGCATGCATGTTGTGGAGGGTCTGGTTTGCACATGTGTCATCATTTAATAAAGTCGTTCCAGTTTCTAGTTCGGACACACCTTAGTTTTGCGAGCTCAAATGTTCTTTTATTTAAAAATCGCAGTTGAAATCATTTGTTTATCATATTGAGCTCATCCTTTCATTTCTTGAGAAACTTTAGAGGTTAAATATTTAATGGCTGGAACAGTTTCTGCAGCTGGGAAGGAAAATATTCACCACTCGACAGAAAAGAGCTGAAAACCAAAAAGCTTAGATTTCAAAGCTCGAAATGTTTATTTTCTCTTCTTCTTCGATGAGAAACTGTGCATTTGTTCCTTTTTGCAACTAAAGGCAGAAGTTAAGCAGTCTGCTGAAACCAAAGTATCAAAGCACTTCACCTTAGAGGCCGTATCAACACACATCACAGACTCTCGGCTCCCTGGTTTGGAACCGGAAAGTACTTGGGATTTAGCTTGGTCGATTTCTTTTGGATGTTTACTTGTGGGCATTAAATTTCGGCTTTTTAAATATAGTTGTGGGATTTAGTGGTGGTTGCACCTGAGCGCAGCAGGCATTGCAAAGTGGAAATTCATGGGCAACAAGGCATGAAAACTTGCAGATGGGCCATGGCAGCCAGGGATTCACCCTCACTGGCTTTTCTGGCTAAACAGACTTATTTCACTATTCTGGTTGCCTTTATGGTGTGATAGTCAATGCTTCACTCTTAAGCCTCACCAAACAGGGGTAGTCATATTATCTTATTCATCAGGCTCGAGATTCCATTTAAAAAAGGGTCAAATAAAACTATATTATTTTCCTACTACAAAAACTCCTGATCATGCAAGTTATTGCAAAGGGAAACAAGAAGATATTGTGATGCCACATATTACACCAAAACTAAATCATAATGAGAAGAAAATAATGGCACACAGTGCACAAGAAGCACACAGAGAAAGACAGGAATCCTCACAGTAACAGCACTAAAGGTCCGCAAAGAAAACCTTTTGAAAAGCGATCCAACACATAAAAAGAAAGTTCGTACATCAAAAGACATGAATCACGCAGGTCAGGTATGAATCAATATCTTGAGTGAGAGCGCAGCATTAGTGAGCAGCAGCCATGCAGCCGACATGAAGCAACACGGAGAAACTCCAAACAACAAAAACAAAGAAGGAAAATCACTTTGGTACGAAGACGGTTATTCTGTTATGAGTATGTCAAAGGAAAAGGTCACGGTATTCATTCTTCAACCTGCTACAGCAGCCAAGAAGATGATGCTAAAGTGCATGCATGTGTGTGTGTATGTGTGTGTGTGCGTGTGTGTGTGTGAGAGAGAGAGAGAGAGAGAGCCTGAGATACAGAATGAAAAAGACAGAGAGAGCAGGTTCACCATAGATTTTTGCATACAGTATGTGCGGGCCAGCTCATGCCAGTATGGTTATTTGCATGTGCTTGTACCTGTGTGTGTGTGTGTGTGTGTGTGTCTCCTCTCCCTACTAAAACCAGTGTAAAATGTTTAAGCCGATCATCTTGCTGCTTCATTTAATCATACTAAACCTCTGAGACCTGTCCAACGCAAACAAACATCAACAAGAGCAAGAGCACTTGTTCTCGTGGAACCTCCTGCATATGTAAAGACATGTTTTAGTGAATCCAAACACAGATTTGAAAAGCTAATGAAAACATGTCGGGCTCTGTGAAAACAAGAAGGAAAGTGGGTATGAAAAAAAATGTTTTTCAAAGAGTATTGAACCCAACAGGATAATGCAGATGTTGCATGCAAGGTCACAGCACTATTCATTATGCTCTCTCTCTCTCTCACACACACACACACAAGCAATTGTCAATGCATCTTTCAAGTGTGTGATTTGTGTGTGTGTATGTGTGAGAGAGAGAGGGGGCCTCTCAGGGTCCCATTGAGAAGGTGTCACCCTGCTTCCAAACATTCAAGCGCTGCTTCCAATGACACATAATAGGGGGTGGAGGGCAGAGGGTGGAGGGCGCGGAGAGAGAGAGTGAGGGAGTCGTCGCTGGTTAAACGCACGGGGAACACATGCCAGAAAAGAAAAAAGGCAGGAAACAGACAGAGACCTTGAAGAAGGTGAGGATGGAGGGAGAGGACTGAGCAGGGGGATCTGATGAAACACAGCTTTCCTTCTCCGTGCAACAACATGACAGATAGAAAAATCATCTCTCCCACAGGAATCCCTTTCCCCCTCTCTACATTTGGCTCATCATCGCAACGTAGCATCTTTAAACTGCCAGTTAAAAGCTTTGCGAGGCAGCCAACATCCCGAATAGCTAAACGTTTTGCACGTCAATACGTCCTGAGAGACTCCTGATGCTGCTCGAGCAACTACAGCGAATCGGCTTTTTATTTTTTTTTTTTTACTTCAAACACACAATAATCCCCACATTGTAACTCCAAGAGGAAGCACTTTTTATCAGGACTTTCAGAGGATAATCAGAACAGGAGGTGTTTTTTTTTTTTTTTCTCTTCAATCAGCAGTGGAAAATGTGGTCCTCACCATAGATTCCTTCACTATTTAATCCCCCCCCCTTTCAATCTGACACAGCGTCAGTGTGTCGCGATAACAAAGCATGCTGCAGGTAAAAGTGCTACATTAGCATTGTGTGTATCCCCGAAACATAGGCTCTGTGTGTGTGTGTGTGTGTGTATATGTGTGTGTGTGTGTGTGTAAGATTTCTGTCACACCAGCCTTTTTTTCTGATAACTGGTATTACTGAGCACTAGCTATATCATCAAAGTGACTCCCTCCACCCTCCACCCCCCTCCAACACCTCGCCCCGCCATCCTGCAACGAATGACAAGCAAAATCCCCTCAAGGTAAAAAGACCCGTTCCTAGGCTTAGGAGCCGGCAAGGCATGTGTATGAAGGAGATACGTTTTGTGTGTGTGTGTGTGTAATCTACGTAAACAGCTTCATTCGAAAGCCAGATGGAGGGAAGAGGACGGCGAGAGGGAGAGGGTGCAAAATAAGGACAGAAGTGGGAAAAAAAAGTGTAGGTCAAGAAGAAACATGGAGGAGAAAATATGTCGAGGATTTCAACTCAACTTGCTCAAGATGCTTTCGAGTTCCTTTCGAGGCTGATTACATCCTTGACTGAGTCGACTTCTTAGTGCTTACTGATCACTGGTCAGTTAAAGTGGGGCCTGATTGAACTTCTATTAAAGATGTAATTAGTGTTATATCACTGGTTTACTGGCAACAGTGACCGTTACATATAAGTGTGGGAACATTTTTTCAAGCCATATAAATGACTTGGTCTATGAGCGCGAGACAAACTGAGAAAAACGCCCATCACAAGTTCCCAGTGCCCAGACTGACATCTTTAAATCGTTTGCTTTGCTTCATTTGTCAACCAACTGCCCCACATCCAAAGATTTTCTATTTACAATAATAAATAAGAGAGAAAAGCAGCAAATTCTCACATCTGAGAAGCTGGAACCATCAAATATTTGATGGTTCCAGCTTCTCAAACATTTCATAAATAACATAAATAACTCTAAACAATGGAACTCATGATCAAAATTAACTAAATATTAAAAAATGACACAAAACTAAATAAATAAATGATCAAACAACTGATTGATTAATTGACTGATCGTTTCAACACCCAAGCCCTTACATAGTGCATGTGCTCGATCGAGGTCAGCTCCTGTTTAGACATGTCGAAAATCTTCCAATCTCCCATGCACCTTCAGCTAGAACTGGTTTAGTTCCTTTAAAACCCACGTGATGACTGGTTCAGCAGTAAAATTGGATTTGGTTTGGCATCTGTTGGATAGGTATAAACTTCTGATGGAGCAAACATTAGCCACACAAGCTACTTCTGTTAATGCAAAATTGCAAACGGCCTTGTATTCCACTCATGTTTTAACTCGATGCATAAAACATGCAGATCAACTTTACCAAACGCATTAGGTCTGGGTTTCCTTTTTGCAAGGAGTGACTGGCAAAACTGATTTAAAAGCTATTTCAGTGATGATGCATGCGTTAACTGTCACGATTAACAGTAAAAGGGGAGATGGATGCTCAAATCACACATGCTGTCTAACTTTGTTGAAGACAGCACTGGACTCTGACTGTGAAAATCCTAACGCAACACGATTGGGAACAATTGCTCTATTATTACTATCATCATGGCTTCAATGCACGACTTAACCGGCTGTAATTATTACATTTAATGATAAAAGCTCTGCGTTTCAGCTTTGACACATCAGATTTGTAGAACTTCAAAACAGCTCAGTCTGTATTATTAGGATGTAATTTTAGCATCTGCACCTTTTGGTGTTTTCTGCTGCCTAATGATGTAAATAAAATAAGGGTGAGATCTGAGTTTATATGCACTTTCCGAGATCTATTCCTTTTTGTTGACACCCTTAAAGCCTCTTTCCATCTGTTTCTCTAAGCAGGCATTGGGCCAGAAAATCTAGTATCTGAGAAAAACTCACAAAGACACAAATTCTAACTAACGCACACACACAAACACACCAAATTCACCACAACTCTAACTCCTACTTTTACCAAACTGATTTCCTGCGACACCACACTGGTGGGTGTAAAATGTCCTGCTTTCTTTATAACAAAAGACGCTGGAGCAGCCTAGGATGTAATGAATCAAAGTGAACAAACCAACAGTTAGTTCTCCAGTTGTAGACAAAGATTGAAAGGAGAGGGGGGGAAGAAAAACGGCAGACTATATAAAAAAGAGCAGAATTTAGAGCAACAGAGCGAAGACAAATGAAAGTAAAGTAGAAAGAAAGAAATTAAACAGAACAGAAAGACTGAGAGATGGCGACTAAGAGAAATTGAGGCAATATCACCCGAGAAGGGAGTCGACCTAAACTCCCTTTCCTCCACTTTGTAACTTCCATGTAAAACTTCTCATGCAAACTTTTTGACGTGCGGCACTCAAGGGCTCTATCTCGGTGTCAGCCCAGCAGACTGGTATTAGCAGCCATGTTTTATTCATCAGCATTCGCAGTTGTCGTTTCATACGCCGCTCCCCGACTGCGTATTTCAGGCAACGGAGTGCAAGGTGAAAAACAGGATTACAGCAAATGTAAATAATAAAATGGAGGCACATGAAGATATTCGGTTAATCTGAGCTGGGGATTAAAGTCATGATACCCTGTCAGACACGGCTGGGTTGGGGTGGGGGTGGGGGGGTAACAACAGCACAACACGACAACACAGGCACAAAGAGGCGCACGAGAAGGAGACATAGCTTAACATGCACACACACACACACCGTGGGGGAATAGGATTGTAGTCTTATCAGAGTTTGACTTTGAACAATAAGTGACTTTGCAGCAGAGCAGACAAACACGAGGTAATCTGTCGTAAAATGGACGAGCTAATTCTGAGAAAAGGGAGCGGAGGTACTGTACACAGGAAGGTAAGAGCGATAAAGAGAGCAGAAGAGAAAGAACAAGAATGAACAAACTACTGAAATAAAGATGAGAGTATCACTTTTCAGGCCGGCAGCATCCCCTCCTCTTTTCTTTGGAAGAGCAAAGTTTCTTCCCGCGCACTGACACCTCTCACAAACTTCCTCCAAACTAACTCACGTCTTCCCTCTCGGCCCACAGGGCGTTTCACCTTGAATCATTTTTAACCATCCATTACTTTTTCGCGCTGTTCATCAGGCCAGAGGCGGTTATGTTATGTTCAGGGTCAGCTGCATTGTTCCTCGGGTGAAAGCAGAGGCCATGGACGCAGCTTTTTTTTTTTTTTTTTTTAAAAACACCTTGACTGTCTGTGACACCGGGACTGTGCTGCAGGCCGTCTGTCAGCTGCGCTCTCGCTGTTGTGTTTGTGAGAAAGTGGATGCGAGTGTGGGTGTGAGACTCACTTTCTCCGGTGGTTTAAAAGTTATACTCGTTCAGCCTTCTCGTATGCTTCGATACTTAGCCACGGACTGATAGAGAACCGACTTCACTCTGCAACCACTTCACAAAAGCCTTCACGTATTTAGTGTTGAGGATTGGCCAACAGTAATTTGTGCAGAGAGGCGTATAAGCAGGCTTTCTGAATGTCACCAGCAATCACACACACACACACAAAAAATGCACACAGAAACAAGCCTGCGTGCCTGCAACTGATATATTTGGTTATTTCAGGGCAGCGTAACAGCTGTAAACACAACAGTGACATATTAGCACCTTATAAAGTTTATATAGCAAATGTGTTGGCAAACAATAGCTTATACAGGGGTTTACACGTCCAGCAGACATTAAGAAACATTGGCATTCATTCAGAGTTGCAATTCTGGCCACCTGATGAATGTAAACCCAATTTTCAGTCTCCTTCTAGCTCTGTGTTTGGTCTCTACCAACTCCGAGGGAGATATGTGGCTCTTTCGGAGCTAAATTTGTGCTGAGAAGGTGACACACAGCGGGTTCATCAGAATGTTTTAGTGAAAAACAGCTGCCCGTGTTTGTCCATGTCTGGAAATGACAGAGATAAGTGGGAACCAAAACAATGGGCTAAAACAAGCTGAAAGGCTCCTTAAAGTTGAAGGGTCCTGCACAGTTGGGTGATAATTCACTGTGGGTTCATTACTACAAGTGACGCCTCTCACGACACCTTCATGCAAGAACTGATTAGTATTTTTGATGATCAAATGAGAGGTCTTATTTCTGCTATGAACAAGAGTCAGAAATAAAAAATAACTAAACGTGGGATCATTCCAGCTTACCAACTAATGGCTGGTATATTAGAATATGACTTTCGGAAGATACTTTTGAACTTTTGTGCTGTGAGTTTGAACCATCCCTCCAGGGAACCATCCAAAACCTACGTGAAATGTTATTAGCTCTTCCAGTTTCATTATGCCTTTCTGATGAGATACTTTGTAATTTTCTGCAAAAATAACCCAGTAGTTGGGAATGAAAGAAAAAAAAATATTTGGAGGAAAACCATGTTCTGCTGATAAATATGGCATTATTTTGGAAGAAGCAATGAGGGAAGATGGACAAAGACAGAGATAGAATATGCGAGGACTGTTCTTGTGAGCTGTTTTTTTTTGTATTTGTGTATCAAAATACACAAAGAGAAAGAGAAATGAGTCCTCAGGCGGAGGCAAACTCACTAGTTCGTCTTATCTTTGCTTTCTCTGGCACACACACACTTCTCACAGTGCAGATTCTCACCCACTGAGACACTCGCTAATTGGATTAGAAGTATGTAGATGGACAGTGCAGTCTCACGTTCTCGCTCACACACAGTCTGCTTCTTCCTTGTAGGTTTGCCCGTGCCCTTCGTGTCAATACAACGCCACCGCTCCAAAGGTCCAGAGAAAGAGAGAGAGAGGTAACAAATGCAGAAAGAGAAGGAAGATGGAAAGAAAAAATGAGCAACAGCAATAGAAACATAGTCGGCCGTAGATGAAGGGGGGGTAGAGAGAGTAAATGCCTCAGGCCAGCACTGACCTCAGCTAAAATTACCCTGCTGCTGCTTTGCACCGCAGCACCCAACACCTATTCAGCACACCAGGTACTGTTGGCTTGTAGAGCATGATACAGTGTCTGACAAAGGTGTTGCCCCGGCACTTTTTGGGCTTGTCATCTGTCAGGCTGGGAGCTGCATGTGTCTACTTGATTATGGTTAATATTCAATCTTCAGGGGATAGATCAGGTTTGAGGGAGGATTGGCCAGCTGGCAGACTTACCCTTGAATGTGTCAGCAGAGCCACAGAGGAGACGAAATAAGAAGCCTGATGTTTCATTAATTAAAAGTTGGTTTAATTTAGTGGTGCGTGGATTGATTATTTTTAACGTGAATGAAAGATGAAACATCAATTAAGTCTGATGCAAGTTTTTGGGACAATTTCACAAACTTATGTAAGTACCCACCATGCTTAATTTCTTAGGAAGAAGAAAAATAGTCCATCATTAAAAATTGTTTTGTATATTTCATGGAATATTTTTCAAAACTCCTACACACAACTGTCAAATGCAGCTTCGTACAGCCACAGAGTTTAGCTTCAGGGCTGGCAGAAGTTCTCATTTCCTTTCATATTAGTCCCCCACTGACATCCAACACACAGCTGCATAAGTTAAGTGTTAGCATAGGGCACTGAATAAAATTATCTAACAGGGACACGCGCCTGGTGTTTGTATCTATGTTCTCAGCACTTAAAGTTCTCAAACTTTTTCTTTATGAAAAAGATCATGCAAACCAAAAGTGAGCACATTTGCAAACCTTGATAATAATAATACCTCATTGGACAGGAAAACTAGAATAGGATACAAATTATATTCAGAACTGTGAAAAGAAGACCCAAGTTATGCTGTAACTTTACCAACTAGTCGAGTTCCCAAAAACTGCTTTTTCAGTGACATGTGTGTCTTGTGTGTTGTCATCTGTGAAATGCTTTCTCCCCACACACAAAACCAACCAGAGACACACAAGCATACTTGCATGCATACTCAGATACACACACATGCACAACACAGCAGTGACTAGAGCGCTGTAGCTGTCCTCACATATATGCACACAACACTATGTCCTTAGTGCAATGCAGAGAAGCAGATGACAGCGCGGGATGTTGTCATGTGCTTGTGTGTGGTTGTTAATGGACACAGTGTGTGTGTGTGCTTATGTGTTGCAAAACAGAAAACATACTTGCTCAGAAACGGTATAAATATGATCAGTGATGGTGCTGTAGCCCTAAGTTCAGCTGTGTGTATTTGTGCGTGCGTGTGTGTTTTGTCCTTCAGAAGCAGTATGTCTCTTATTTTATGCGGGTCTTGCCACACAGTCCCCTTCTACACACTCATTGTGTGTCTGTATGTGTGTGTTTGTGTGTAATTGATTAAGCTACTGGTCCCTTTGACCTCATACTCCCATTAAAAGTCTGACCCCAGCTGTGATGCAGCGAGAGGCGTGTGTGTGTGTGTGTGTGTGTGTGTGTGTGTCAGCAGGTGACCAAAATGTGTTTTTGTGAGCTGTTCAGTATAATGCCTTTTATGCCTGAAGCGCTTCTCTGCAGTCTCTTATTACAGTGTCATGTGTGCGCGTGTGTGTGTGATAGAAAGAGGGCGCGCACGCTCGCACGCACGCACGCACACGCACGCACACACACACACACACACACACACACACACAGAGCAGCGGCGTGAAATGTGTTGTGATGTCTCCTCTATGGGAAGCTGGTCTCAGACTGCAGAGGAGACGCTCCCCTTCTCAGACCTGCTCAGACTCATTGTCCTGCTGTGACACACAAACACACACACACACACGCACTGATACACACGCACACACTAAGCTCAACAAGAACTTTCTTCCCACCCTTATGTGTTCTCTTTCTATCTCCTTATAACTTCCCATGTCTTTAACACTGTGTGTATCATTACTGGGGCTGCAACTAACATTTATTTCTGTTATTGGTTAGTTAATAAAGTTAGAACTTGTGGAAACAGCCCACACTATGTCCGAGGTGACATCTTCACATTGCTGGTTTAATCCGACTAACAGTCAAACACTCGAAGATGCTCAATAAACAATGACATAAAAACAAAGAAAAGCAGTAAAACCTCACATCTGAGAAGCTGTAATCAGCAAATATTTGTATCATGTAATATCAAAATGGATGCATGAATTCACTTTTTATCCATTGACTCATTGACTAATTGAGCAATTGTTGCACCACCAATCATCACGACTGATTTCATGCTTCTTTGTTAAATTCTCACGAATAGTGTTTTTACAGTGCAGCATGAGCAAGGCCGTTTGGAGGAGATGACTCCGTACAGCGACGTGAGAAAGTGAGAACAATTGAAAGCTAACGTGGTTCAGATATGAGCTGATTTTTACAGTGGCACTTTGGATTAAGGCACGTTTAAATCCACTTAAATCCACTGTAAAAATGATAAGGCCTTTTTTTTCCTGTATGTTCCACAGACGAAATATAGGTCATACGGAGCCGTGCAGGGGTGGAGAGTTGCCATGTGTATGCGTACACATGTGCAGGAGTGTTGTGTTCACTACAAAGAAAGCGCACGCATGCACAAAAAACCCCACCACCTCTTTACCGTCTCCCAGGGCAACAAGAGCAAAATCTACCAAGAGGCATGTTGAGAATGAAGCAGAGGAGAGAGGGGAGGAGAGAGAACGGGAGAATGAAAGAGAGGAGAGACGAGGCACAAAAGACAACACAATCTACCACTTATTCTAATGCAGCTGCTGGAGGGAGGACGGATGCTATAGGAGAAATGTTGAGAGACGCGTGTTTGTGCAGACAGAGCGATCAGAGATGTGACAACTGACTGATGCGCACCGATACTATAGCTCGTACTTACGCAAACATGCAAACAGTTATACATGGCCTACGTTTGTATGACAGAATCATGCCTGATGCGTTTACATGCACACAAACAGACTACAGGGATTCACTGTTGATGTGGAGTATAGAGCTTTTGGATTTGTGCTGTGGTATCATGCCATGTACATATTAAATATTCCCAAGCTTCAGAGTATTTCATGCTTCAGATTTGATCGGACACCCATCCCAGTTGGTTATTCTTATCGAATTACCAACATTATTGATCCCTGAATGTTGTAAATTTACTAATGTTATAACTTTCAATACATGGCCTCCATTCCATACATTTAAAGTGAGAACAGCTACGACAACCATTGGCATCTCACCACAAGTTTAACCAGTCAATCAGCTCACCATCTAATGCAGATTTCACAATATTTGACCAGTCGTACAGTAACTAATTAAGACAAACATAAGTAAAACACCACAGGAAACAAAATAAAATGCATTGATCCATCAAAAAATCGAATCATCAGATGTATTATTAATGACAATTAACGTTATCATCTATCTTATTAGAGATATTTGACCACTTTTCCATGAAATCATGTATATTCATTTTAAAAGGTCAGAGGCAAACACCAATGACAGCCAAAGGAGGGTTACAGTCATCCAGTCAGGTGTTAGGAGGACGCTTAGCAAATGAGAGCAATGTCACCAATTTGATGTACCGCCTAGTTTAAATGACACCTGTTCCCAGCCTGTTTAGCATTGCCACACCACCATCAGAGAACTTGTTTTTGCTAAGCTAATCCCACATTTTCATCTCCTCTATTCGCTCCCCTGCCCTTTCTCCAAAATACCTCGCTCCCATTTTCCTCCTGAGCGCCGCTTTCCACTGTCCTGTTCCTCTCAATCAAATCTGTCCCGTCTTTTCTCCTCCTTCACCCTCCTCCTCCTCCTCCTCCTCTCTGCTGAGCTCTGCTGGTGATATTGGGTTTTGGGGAGGGGGGCACAGTGGCAGTGCTGGCATCTGTTCGTAAGGGCTGGCACGGCGCCAGCCACTGAGCATCACTCCAGCAACCAGAGTCACGCTGTTGGATTTATCTCCAACCAACCTGTCAGCTGATGCTCTTTGTGGGCGTGAGACGAGCGGGCATAGCCTCTTTGGCACTCGCACGACCAAGGTGTCCATAGGAGATTTTTAAAAAAGGAGGGGGGAGGAAAGCCCCTCGGTGAGTGCTACAATGCTGAGGAAGCGAGGCACTCAACTTCCAACACAGGCTGAAGCAGTCGAAGAACAGAGAGGGCAAGGCGGGTAGGAAGCAGGGAGCAAGGTAGTGATGGAGCAAAAGAGAGCAAGATGGAAAAGGTAGATAAAGGGGAGAGGCTGAGGCGGGGAAGAGATCGAGAGAGTGACAGAGGAGCCCAGGAGGAAAGCATGACTGCATCTGAAGCTTAGCAGATAGGTAGCAAAAAGAGAGGAGAGAGAAGAAAGAGGCAGAGCGCATTTCTGCCACAGACAAAGTGGCTCCGTTAAAAGAACAGTCACCTTGTGCTTTAAGTACCATTTTCACATTCCCTTTGAGCAACCGAACAACAGAGTCAACCACACCTGTTAGATCATTAAAATCTAATTCCACCTCCATCAAGTGCTGCCCACTAAACGTCCAACAATCCCAATCAGTCTCCGCAGCCAGCGAGACGCGCTTTGGAAATGTCACGGCATTCATCAAGGAAACTCCCAGAGATATTCGGTGGCCACCGTCGCGGTGAACGCGCGAGATGACACAATCATGGGTTGGCTATGCTGGTGCTCGAGATAAGAGATGAATCAATTGGCCGCTAATGTAACCATTCAGGCAATTAGTAGCATGACAAATTTATAAGAGATGATTACTCGGGTTGGTTGTCCGTGCAATTTGCTGAACGGAACAGAGCCAGTTCAACCGGAAAAGCACACTACGGTTCTTTTTCACTTATTCCTGAGCGACATGATAGAATATTTGATATTATATATATTATATGTGCAATTGTGTATTTGAAATTCCTCCACAGAGGCAGAGGCGCCACTGAGAACTGAGATACAGCCAGTTTGCGATCAGCCATATCTAAGAGCCACAGTATTTGCATTGGGGCAGGCTACATTTCTCAGCAGTGAGATGTCATGACACAGAACACTGTATTATTTAATCACACAATTTCAGATACGACACAATCTGTGAAGCCATTACATACCCAAAGCATTATGAGACGGTATAGCTGAGTGAACTGTCTGGCTCATGACGGGACTGACGTTATCTCCGCGCAGACACAGCAAGATAAGAGCAGTAATGATAATATTATGAAACGGCCCTGCTCTGACCCACCACAGCTCTCCTCGTGTCAGGTTTGCTTTAGGAAGTGGAATTAGTAAGAAATTAGTAAGATTCCTGCGGCCATGTGACCCGACCAATGATCCAGGATCAGCAGTTCCCGCACTGACGTCCGAAGACTAACAACTGAAAGGGAGATTCCACAGGGGCCCCAAGCGAAATGATAAGGAGCTTATTCTCAGTATAACTTCATTCACTCAAAAGTTACAGCGTGGATTTAAACAGCTATCTGCAGCACATACTCTTATCCAGCTATGTAGCTTGTATCAAACAGCAGAATGCATAATCTCATCACACAATGGTTTGGCGCCAACTTCTAGATCCATCACATAAAAATGTTTGGGAGTCCTTGTCCTAGATTAAGACTCCGCATGACGGCAGGTACATTCATGGTCCGCCGGGCAGCAAGTGAGCAAAGGCATCATTATGTTGATCCGCCAGCGTGAGAGAGACTCCGGGCTACTTACGACAGTTCTCCTCGTCGCTGCTGTCTGCGCAATCGTCATCATCATCACATCTCCACAGGGTCGGGATGCACCGTCCGTTCTTGCACTGAAACTGCCCGGTTTCACACTCCGACTCCGTATGAGTTCCTGGGGGAAAAAAAAACACAAGTTGTCAATCACTTCTTTTGGTTCATTTTGGTGATCAGAGTGTGTAGATGCCAGATGAACAGAACATGATAAAGTATGTAAAAGTCACTTCTAAATGAATCAGTGTAGAACCATAAACACGTGCTGGGGTAATTATAAGGATTTACAGGAAAGAGGGTTTATCAAGACCAGCAAAAGAAGGCTGGACTACCTGCTGTTTACAGGGTTGTTCCTTCACTGAAATACTCCACTTTTCAAATCTGCCTCAAATAGATGACAGTAATAAAGCAGGTGCTTAACTCTGTCCTCAGTATTGAGGGTTGTGAAGTGGTAAATAGCTATAATTGCTCCAAATCCTCCAATAATAACTGTCTATGTGTTTCTCTTAAATGTAACATTCCCACAACACTATTTACACTTTTGCTGTTATGATAAGCTTCTGATTGGACTTGCTGGTTTGTGTATGCATCAATAGGCTTTGGCCATGACTTCCTACCACCAGTATCCTGCAGCCACTTCAACACAAAGATCTGCTCAGACAAATCTATTCAGGCGATTTTCTCGTGGCTGCAGCCGCAAAAACACCAAGTGCAGCTCATCGCAGCTTTGGTTTCACATCAGCACGTAAAGCCTTTTCTCCTGAAAACACCAGCCTCCTGCGTTTAAACACGTGTTGGCTCGCACGGATATTTCCGCGTATTGTCACCTCACGTCACGGCCGATCGCGTGCACTGCAGACAAACAATAAAGTGCCCATCCAGGTGCGAGCCATTGCATGTGTGCATGTCTGTGTGTTCGCTTTCATGAGAATCGAGGAGCACAGCGAGAGCCGCTTCTCGGCAGACGACCATCCCCGGAGCTCCGCCGTCCGAGCGGGATGCGAACGCACCACCTCGCCGAGACAAGTGTCCTTACCTTTAGCGCAGTGGAGCTCCGTGAGGAACAAATGGAGCAGCACGAGCTTCCCGACTTCCGTCCACATCTTTAGATCCTGCTTGTGCGCATGCAAGTGAGGAAAAGGATCCCGGAGCTGTGTCTCTGTGTGTGTCTCTGCTCCCGGCTGTGTGAGCGTGTGTGTGTGTGTGTGTGTGTGATCAGCCCGCTCTCTCTGCCGTGTCTGCCGCTGCCTCGGCTGCTATTTGAATCAGTGACGCTGTTTATGGGCGGGATAGCTGGAGATGGAGCCTGCGGTTCACGGAGTAGGTAGAGAGCAAGTAGATCAGAGCAGGGGAGTCACATCTGCACACACTGCTGAGCAAAGTTTGCATGTTCCATATGAGCATGTCAAGGATCTGCAAGTCACTGTCACAGGCAGCTTTGTTAAAGTAATAGCTCAACATTTGGGACTCACCAACACAGACAGAAAGAATGATGCTACTCTCATATTTGTGTCAGTTAGTCCAGAGATCAAAAGTGCATCTAAAGCTTACTTATTAACGCAACACAAAAGTCAAACTAAGAATGAACAATCTGCGGTTTCACATGTGTTCAAGTAAGGTTTGAATCAGCAGCAACTGGACCTGGTTTCATATGCTCAAAGATGTTTCACTTCTCACCCTAGAAATGAACTGAAAAAGCTTCCTGAATGAGAAACAGCTTCATTCTTCTACAGTCAAGTCCAGTTGCCATCGATTCAACCCTTTATTAAATGAATATCATGAATACCAGGACCTGGATGACTGAGAACCTTCACAGACATGGTTTTACAGGGTTTCAAATAAGAGTTGAATCAATGGCAAATGGACTTGATTGTAGATGCTTCTCTCATCCAAGAGGCTTCTTCAGTTCTGACTTACTGGTGGAGAATCCCAGGTACTTATCCTCTGTGGGGTCGTTATCAAAGGTCACTTCTCCAGGACCACGACCTGGATAACTGAGAAACTGTTTGACAATACGGTGACATCAAGACTCAGACCAAGAAATAGTCCCAAAACTTGTTGTTTTTACACTTTGGTTTATTGATCAAATAAACAAGATATAAGTGTTAATTAGTGAGCTTTAGACATGCTAGTGGGTCTCATCTAACTTTGGGCAATAAAGAGAGTAAGTCTATTTCCCAAAATTCCTTATTCCTTTAAGATGACCTTGGATATTTTTTGATGAGATTCAGTCACAGAATTATTAGTGAGTTACTGAATAACGTTGTATTATTGATAAAGTATAGCCAGTTGAAATTCTATTTTTTACAGAAGAGCCTATTGGCAGCAATGTCAAAATTTCATACATGAAAATGTGAGCAATTGTTGAGGTGACTTCTCTCGATTTTCTTCTTGCTGTCTCTGTTTAGACTCGTCATGTAATACGTTACATAAATTTCAATTCAATTGTCAGTAACATTTGAAATTGCCATCCCTAATCCAATCATATGTGTAAAGAATATCAGTAGCAGTACTGCTCTCATGCTCCAGTATCCTTTGTGTCGGTTGCTATAGGAAATAAACTCAGACCCGGAAACCAGAGAACCAGTGGCACCACTGGCTATATAACGTTTTATCCACTTTCTCTACGCGACCGCCTCAAGCTGAAGCTTTTGTACTTTCAAAGGCATTTAATAAGGGTTATTTTCAGTTCACGCCTTCTAAAGGAGGCTTATTAAACAGTTGAGTAGCTGTAATAGTCTTTCCTGAGATGAAAAAAAATCCATACATGTGTCATACAACGTACGCTCTCTGCGATATGAGGTTGACTAGATTTTCTGCTGGCTAGAATAAAAAATAATCGCTGAGAGAGCCAATGATGATCACTTAATGAAATCGAGTTGGGGGGCATGTACAGTGAAATCTGAGGAGATACCTATAGGCAATGAAGTGACCAAACATATTCAGGGTGTGAAGACTAGAATTTGAATTGAATGGAAAGTGTGTGCAACGAAAGGGAACAGGCAGGTCTGTACTGCTGTACTATGCAGGCAGGGTTCAGTTTTGATTTGCTGCACTTCAGCATGGCTCATGTGCATGAAATGAGTTTAACACATGAATCAACACATGAATAATGAATAAAACTACTGTATAAATAGAGGGGAAAACACCATTCTTGCCTCTTATATATTATTCAGTAAAACGAGTGTGAATGAAACATTAAAAGGCTGGCACAGGTGCAGAAAATGCTCCAAATAAGCCTTTGCATCACTTTCACATTAACTGCTACCTGTGTTTGTTGTCGCAAAGTTTCTCCTCGAGGGAGAAATACGCCACACAAGGAAAGTCCTGTGTTATTGCCACTGTCTTTATACCAGTTCACTTAATGTACAAAAGAAAGCTGAGTCTTATTGGTATCAAAAAGTTTTTGTGTGAAATCTCCTTTTTGAATGTAGTTACAAATGATATATACACAATATGTGCTCAGTGACTGCTGGTACTTCCACATTTATTCTTCTGCTATATTGCTCCACTATCATATGGTCTGTGAACCAGAAGCGTGCACAGCTGGTACACGTACATCCTCTTCAGTTTTTTGTACGCCTTTGAGTTGTGCACAGTATGTTTCATGTACGCACAACCACTATACATGTATGCTATGTCATCTCCCATCCATCAAGCCCAGAGGATTACACCACGTATGATGAACCTACAGCGCATCCCTGCAGCAGGAACGAGCTCGGGGAATGAATTAGAGCAGAAAAGCGAAAGCAAGTTTTCTGTCCAGACTTGCTCCATGCAGCTGCAACATGGTGAGAAATTGCTGGAAAAAAAAATCTCAAATATATATGCTAATTTCCTGCATAGAACATTTTAGGTACATGTAAGTGTATAAAAAGTATCAGCACATGTGTTGAGTGTGTTAGAATATTTCTGGTTCTTTGATTAAAAAGTCAAATGTCTGAATCTGTATGTGCGAAATCTAGTGTGCACTGCCAAGAGCGAGCATAAGCAAAGGATTGTGTTTTGTCGACACTTGATAATTTATTGACCCATTTAAAACAACACTAATCAATTTTTGTATGAACAATAGTTTAAATGACTACATGTAATGTGAAAGGTGTCGTTCACAGTGATGAAACTCTATCAGCAGTTCTCCTCAGCTCCATGGAGCTCTACCGTTTTGATTCCCTTTCACAGCTCCCAGATTCATTTTCAGGTGCAGCAGGAGGCTTTTTAGTGAAAAAGATCTAATACAGCTAGTTGCCAATAAAAGTTGGCGACTAGCTGGTAAACATAGTGGAGCAGCAGGAGCTGGTGGAGACCCAACACAGAGCTGGAAGAAGAGCGAACTGGCCAAGAGGAGATAATGACTTACATTCATCAGGTGGTCAGAAACGCAACTTCAGATCAAATTGTTCTGAAGTTGTTGCAGTTCTGATTCACACCGGCTTCTTCTTAACCACATTAGCAGCTGAGGCTCATGGGTATCACAGGGGAGTATTCAGAACCACGCACCATGCGAACTAACAGAAAAGACATGATGTTTCTTGGGAAGCAATGTTCAAATATCTGATGGCCAAAAATAGTTTCCAGTATTTCTCTTTTGAGGACAATTGAGGATACCTTTAAAGAAACTTATATATGTACAGTGGTTAAAAAAAATACTTAAAACCTGTAGCTCCTCCCAATAACATGCAAAGATTCGCTCCTATTGTAGGCTGCCAACATTGCTTTGTGAATTTCTTCTGTTTTCTCAGCTCACAGAAGTGAAAAAAAAAACATGAATGCGCCAGATTTTGCTGAATTCATCAGTTAGGAAAAACGACCTCAGCTGTTCCACAAAATACAGAGAACACACAACAGGGAGGACGTGTGTGCGGTCTGCCACTGTGTGTCCGAGGTGAGGCCGAGCAGCAGTCACACTGCAGTACCATACCACCACACTCACCATCAACTGTTTCTGATTTTTACCCCTTGAGATCAATACTGAAATTGTGTTCATCTTTCCTGCCTGCGCACACAGCTGGAGCTAAAGCTTGCATTCATCTTTGCCTCGGGACAGTGAGTGAGTCTGAGACCTTCAGACCTTTCAGATGATTACTTTCCTCCTCTGTCTCTCTATCTGTCTCTCTGCCTCTCTTTGTCTGCGCCCGCTCTAACCGGGTTTGCTTCCCCCTTTACCTTCGTCTTTTAATCTTTATCTCTGCCTTTTCTCCCCTAGTTCTCTTCTTCCCTCATCATCCCTCTCTCCCTCACTCCTTCCATAACCTCTCTCAATCTTTCTCCCGACCTCCCTCGCTCTTCTCCTCCCTCTCTCTTTCCTGAGACAGATAGTGCTGTCGAAAGAAGACAACAGAGCCGGTGGTCAGCAAATCTTCTGTCGTTCCTCCTCCTGCGGGGCATCGCTGTGTGTGTGTGTGTGTGTGTGTGTGTGTGTGTGGCACAGTGCTGGATACAGGACAGGAGTCATCCTCTTTCCTGTCACAGCTTGTGACCCAAAAACCATGAGTGAGGCCCGGTCGATAGCTGGCCAGGTGCCTGCCGCAGGGGGAGAGGCGACGGATGAGATCTGGACATCATTGCATCATCAGACAATATGGCAGCGGAGGCAGAGGAGGGTTGGGAAGCTTCCTGTCAAATGAACTCCATTACAGATTATTCATTACTGATTGCAGAGTAGGTTCAAGTTGAATGCAAATCTTTGGACGTAGTTAAATTCAGTGTGATTACTTTAGGTCTTGGATTGCTTTCAAACTAACAAATCTTCTTTCAATTAGCTTAAATTCGAAAATGTTATTCTCCTAATATTCTATCAAAATGTCTAAAGTCCTTTATTTCAAGATTATAATGAGCTTAATTAGTGATAATTAATAAAACATGTTCATGATCATGGTTCCAGAAGAAAATGCCATCAAAATCAGAAAGTAACTGCCATTTGATATCTGTGCTGTATTTCACTAAGGGTCACAGTCAACATGTTGTAATTAGATTACTTTGTTGCAATTAAGTAATGAGTAACTGTAACTGAACTGTCTTTGAAAAGATGCCAGTTGTCTTTGATCCCACCAACTGATTGCAGCCTGAGGTTCAGTAATAAACATTAAGGATAGAGTTTTGTCTGACTGTTTCCACTTATTCAGAAATGACTTTGTATTCAGACAAATGTTGGAAACTCCAAATGAGGTCGAGATCGAAACGACCCCTCCCTATAAAGCAGTGTGACCGCTTGTGCTGATATATAATTTCACCCTTTGTTTTACTTTCTTTTAGATCACTGTCATCTTCTAACATGCGATCTAAGTCTTCCTCATGCTGGATTTGGATGGCAGCACCGTGAAAAAAGTGTGGGTCAAGCTGCCAGGGTGAGTCCGTCCAGTCAGCGAGAGCAGCCAAGGCCACAGCTGGAGCTGTCAAAACTAGTGTTTCAATCAAATGCTGATGGGCTGCGCAGCTGTATCTGGTCACAGACGAGAGGAAAGAGACACAACAAAATGGTAAATGTATATTATAACAAAACAGATTCTCAGAGTGAGAGTGATGCTGTATTGAAAACTGGCTGCCACAGAATCAGGAAACAAAACAACTGTGTCATCTTCGGTAGATTTTTGTCTCACAACAACTAAAGCACTGTTTTTCACTTCTATTCTTCAGAATGTAGGAGCTTTCATTTGGCAGGCAAATTCGGTCTGGGATCAACCCACCAGTCCCATTTCTTGCCAAATAGCCTGTGATGGTTCATACATGAGCGGGGCTGAATGAACCTCACTGTCAAAATGCTTTTATTTTTCTGGCAGCGTGAACTCTAATTTTTAGTAAAATTGCCAGAATAATCTTTGTTTGCGAGGTTGGTATTTGCCAAGTAAGTAATGATCATATTCCAAACTGTATTTTTCAAGTTATTGTCTCCCAATATCCTTCATCATTTATGCTCTGCTGACAGCTATACTATGTCTTCAGATAGGTAAATGTTAAGAAGGGTTGCTGTCTGAAAGGCCTGCACTTAAAAACTTTCTATCTATATAACAGCTACCTCGTCCTTTACCTGTATACTCATAACATTTACGTTGCAGAACAGTGTCTGGCTTTAGAGCAACATAATCACGATGACACTGGAACTCATATCTTACCACGTACCCCCCCCCATACATAATTCAAAAGCAGAATTTTTTCTCATGCTCTAGTAATCTGGTTAAATAATTTGGGATTACATTGCCTCAACTGCACACCAGTAAGGGGATCAGCGCTCTGCCCATGAAATGCCCTCTGTTGTGTGGTACAAAGGGCATCTCAGTCGTCCATGTATTTGCAGTCTGGATAATCTCCCATTGGCTTTAGCACCAAAACGCAGGCATGGTTTCATATCTGGGAGGCTTTGTTAACAGCTAATAGGGCTGTTTACTCCACCCCCCGAGGCTGAGCTGTGACTTTGACGCAGACAATTTAATCAGGAGCAATCATGCTGCGATGCAAACATAGGTTGGTTGTTCGAAGAAAAGCCTGTAAAAATTCTTTGGCTTTTAATTTGCAGCTTGAAAAGTGACGCCAGAAAGAAAGGTGTAAACAGCAAAGTTCACATTTATGAGGCTTATTCATAAGGCGTATTGAAAAAGCCTCATGAATGTTAAAATTGTTGTTAGAATAACAGAGAATGAGCCTTGTTCTCTTCTATCTTTTGAGCATCTGAGCCAATTTCACACTCAGACTCTTGGCTGTTTGAATTAAATACGGGCTGCTTCCCTTTTCCCTATTGTCCATCTGCCAGATGCATCTATGTGACTAGTTCAGTTCTCCCCCCCCCACTGCCATCAGTATTCCTCCAACATAACCTGCTCCACCGGGTCCCAACCTACACGTTAGGGTAAAGAGTGAGAAGCATTGCTTATTCAGATTGGACTCTCGTGGATAGAGATAGAGGGAGGCAAAAGTGAGAGAAGTAACAAAGAGGGACGATGGATAGAAGATAGAGAGGGGAAAGGGGGAGCGTATGGGGAAGGTAGACAAGGGTGAAGGTGAAAGGAGACAAAGCAGCCGGAAAGGGCAGACCCAATCTGCCCTCGGTCCCATGATACCCAGGGAGACAAGAGAGAGGGATGGAGAGATGGTATGGAGGAAGGTTAAAGGAGAGACCAGATCATTAGGCAGGCAGAGGTCAAAGGTCGCAACAGGGGGCGGTCCGGAAGCAGTGAACCAGCGAGGGGAGGAGATGAGAGGAGATGAGATGAGAGGGCAGGAGAGGAGAGGAGAGAAGAGGAGAGGAGGAGTCAGTGATGAGTCAAAAGTTCCCACAGCTTGAGCTGGCTTACCCAATATTGATTTGCACATCCTCGTGTCATGTCTAACAGGACTTACAAACTCTTAATCTTAGAGGTACAACAGCATGATTAGGAGACATGTGTTGAGAAGAAGAAATCCAGGGTAGAATTCAGCGGACTGATTGGATGACTCAAGTTTTACTGAGGGACACAACCCACAACCATTTACTGCGATCACTAAATGCTGAGCTCACCCACGTTTAGCTTGCTCCTGATTCATTTTGTTTGTTGCTCAGTAGATGTGATTTTGACGTTGGCTTGACCAGAATTGATTAAATTCTCTTTTTTCTTGCAATGCAGTGTTAAAATTCAAATTCTTTCTTCCTCTCTTTCTTTGGATATATAAATAGAGACATTTGGCTGCTGTATTTTATGTGATGGTTGCAAAAGAAGTTACAATATTCTGCAACTAACAGCTTCCTCTTAGTGTCTTCAATGAATTTGTCTCAATAAGAAAGACAACAGCAGCAAATTTCTTTATCAGCTGTTTGTTTTTTTTAAAGGATTTAGATTTTTCTTTTTACAACACACAACAGAATTACAGTGCTTGCAATAATTTTGCTCTGAGCTGTGTATTCACTTACGAACATTTATTCGCTTCCAGCCATTTTAACTAACAATGACACCAGCAAATAAAGCTATTATTAGCCTGCAGTCTCTATAAACATGACTGTATGTATATAAATGAGCAACGTCTCATTTCTGTTGCACTGAGCCATTGCTCGGTCAGCACTGCTGACTCTCTCTCACCTGCACTATTATTTCCCACGGGCCTGATCATAATAATATCAGTACAAAATGAAAATCTGCTCATCTAAATGCAAATCATAAATGGCATTTCCAATTATGTTCCTAACACGCTGTGTCTAATTTCTATGTATGCACACGAAACTTTGTTGCGTTCCATCCAAACAGGAGGTGTGTAATTTCGTACTATAATTTCATTGTGTGCTTTTTTTTTCATATTATGGGGAAACTGTTTGTATTTATATTTTCATTGCTCGAGAATGCTTGTTAGTATTTTTGAACATTTTGGAAAAATCCAAAATGTCAACATGTTCCTGAAAACATCTCAAGCTTTTCACCTGTTAGAAATTCAGCAACACACAAACATCCAGCAACACAAAAAGTAACCGCATCTTAGGAAATTACACGCTAAATGTAATATCTTAAGATTAACACAGCGGTGCTGAAAAAGAGCTCATTCCTTTTTCCGTGCCGTCAAGAAACACTGAGACACGTTAATGTACAATATCAACCAATCAAACCAAACTCTGCCACATGTTGATTCTTTCCATCGCACGTCCTTGTGTCTTTATGGTTGTGGTACATGAGGGCAGAGGAGGTGAACATGCAGCACGGGTCAGAAGTCATGACACCATGTGCAATGTGTCTTCGCCCACTAAAACACCAGGGGACGTCCAATTATTTGCTATTCAGCAGGGATTTAACTGGAGAGCAGCAACAATGTTAATGAAGTGAGATTGAAAGTAGGCTATAGGGAGGACCTGGCTTGTGTTCAGACAAGCATTTAAATGGAATTAAGAACAAGGGGATGAAGACGGAAAATTGAGATCAGGCCTAATCCTTCTGTCCAGCAATAAACAACATGAGGAGGAGAGCAATAAACAAGTAATGGTTTCTTCTTTTCTCTACAGCAAACGAAAAGTGATACTGGAAATTAATCCTCTCTGTCTTGAATGTAATTGTAATCCAAGTATTTATCTATCTCTCACTGGAGTTAAAGTTTCCTATATGAGGCCTGGACTCTTGAATTTGCTTAATTATTTATAATGGTGTGTGAAGATTTCTTACTTCTTGTCTTCCACCCTCCTGAAGTGCCCTTAAGCAAAATGCTGTACCCTATGGGTATGACTCTTTTTTACAACAGACTGAACTACATGTAATCCCCAATGGAATACATTTGTAAAGTTGTTGCCCTCAGCGTAGTTTGAATCATTGTGAGATGGTTGAAGAGAGAAGAATGATTAATGTAGAGCTGGATCAAAAAGTAAACCACAGACGGCCTCTGGTCAAACCCACGGCGTGGCGGCTGCTGACTCAGCAGACCACATAAACGTGAGTCATGTCAATTACCAGGGTTTGGCAGGTATGTGTGCATGCATGCGCATCCTTGTGTGTGTTTTGTTCCAGGGTGGCAATTAGCCAGACATGAAGAGTACACAGAGGGGCACAGAGGTAGATTAATGGAGGTTGTGTGAAAGTGCACACATGCACAAGCCATGTATTTGCAATATGGATGGTGAGGTGTGTGTGTGTGACAGGAGGAAGATTAGATTGTTTCAGTTGACGTCAGAGAAAGAGAAACTGAGAAGAAGGAGGAAGGAGAGAGAAGTGAAGCTCTGGCAGCACACTGCGGTGGGTTCTCTCCACAGGGGGTTTTGCTATACTCTTGTTGTGATATCGCTCACAAACAACCTCCCTGGGGGATTAAGTGTAAGGACTTAGACGGCGAGAATGGGGCTCTGGTCTGTTCTTGTGCTGAGCCCCTCCTGTGCTCTTTGATAGGGGTCAGTTTAGATCACCACGTGCTGGCACCGTGGTGCCTAAGCCCAACAAGAGGCGATTAAAATAGGTCAAGTGAGGCTTTGGCAAGATGGCCTTTGTCAACCCTTAAACCCAGATTGAATAACTTAAAGAAAGGAGGTTGGTGGGAAAAGAACACAGCAAACATCCACTTGTTTGCTGCAGCCAAAAAGCTTTTCTTTTGATTTCTTTTTGGACGTACATATTCGAGGACACCAGAACTGCACAGATGAAAAACCTTCACAATGCTAAAACAAAACAGGTGTTCATTTATCATATTTTGTTTTAGCAGCATAAGTGTCTGTTTCGTGCTGCTAATAGCAGCAATCACACATGCTGGCTTGTCCTTGCATTAACAGTAATTTGGAGAGGAAACAGGAGAGAATCACGGTTGGCTGATTTTACTCAGGGAGCCGTCGCTCCAGGCTACATAATACCACAACACACATCTGCCTCTTAACAAAACTGTTTAACTCAGGCTCCCTTTTCCCAGCCCAAACACAAAAAACACACCATACAACCAACACCATATGCCCCGGTTTCTTAAATTAATGGTCTGGAGCAGAAAATGGGTCAGGGGCGTATTCCTCCTGGGTCAACCCACATGACGGCAGATCCATTTGTTTCATTAGATTGGTAGAATGACTGACTAAATTTCTTTTGGTTTGAAAAAAAAATCCTGACCATATGGTGTTTGCACAGCGCGGCGGATCCAAAAACACACAAAGTATGGCAAGGTGCAGGGAGAGCTGCCGCTGTACCTGCTTGTGCTTCCCATCATAAACAGCTCTTGTAATATTAATTACATTTACAAAGACAATATGAGGCTTGTTCCCCGTAGCAGCACTTCATTTTCAACATCAATCACATCTGCAGGGGAGATGCATAAATATTTGATCCCAATCTAATAGCGATACAATAATGAGCAGGAGCAAGCTGGGTGGAAAAAAAACACAGACAGAATCCAGAAGTTATTTCGCTCAGAGTCTTGTTAAAATAGCACGAAGACAAACAGTGTTATAACGTAACCTTGTGATCCTCAGCCTACACTTTGCAGTGATGTTTAGCCAGTTTATCTCAGGATCTTGACACTGTTGGAATTGGTAGTTCCCTCCTATGTGAGAGGCTTTGCCCTCCTAACCTCCATTATCCTCTTAACTTCTCACCAGGTGCCGTGGAACAGGTACTCCCAACCAGTGTGCCTGCAGGGTACTGAGGTTTAACTGTGCCTTGAAAATACCTACTTTAACTTGAGGAAAATCAATATTATTTCATCAAAATTTCGCTTTAGAAAGCTTATTAACTTTGCTTTTACTCCAGCCTAAAAACAGCCCAGGAGCTCTTTGTTTGTTCGGTTACTCTGTCGTGATTATTCAGTTCTTGTGGAACATTTCCTGGCAATCCATAGATCTGTGAGCTCTATTCTGGGCGATCGATACCTGGTTGTGTGGCCTTGCACTTGTGTATGAGCACCAAAACAATGAAGGTCACATGGGGAACATAAACTACTACTGGTTGCCCTTTATGACCCTGGGGTGATTCTTCCACTCATCCATCATTTATTCATTCACTGAATCAGTCAATGAATCAATCAGCCAATACAGCAGAACTCATACCATAATATACATGTGAAAACAACAAAAACAGATCGACTGAAAACAATAGCGCTGATAGCACAATTCAAGAAACCGACGTGTATTTATGGAAATGGTTGTACAAGAATGAAAAATATCATTATTATCCATCATCATCCAAAGATAAAAAGAAGGTTACCAAAGCATTTACAAGACTCCTCCCTTATACATTTTGAGACACATTGTTCTGTGAGGAAAACCCAATAACTTGTTATCGTACTGCAGCTGTTTGCGTTTCCATCAAATTTGTCCCTCTGCATATTGACTGATGGACTGGCAGTACTGGGCTGTGTTGATTTTGTCATCATAATGGACCAGCTCAGTGAGCATCCAGGAAATGTTTACTGAGATTAATAGAAAGACTGTGACAATTTTCGGGCCTCCGTGGAATTGCAAATGGCAGACGTGGCGCAGCAAAGACGGATTTGGCACAGGGGCGCTTTGACGTATGACTGGCACGTGCAAGCCGGCCTGTTGCTGTTCCTCTCGCTCTGAGGTTATGATCTCAGAAAGCTCTTTCATTGCAAATGAGAGTCTGTTGCTGCAAAATTCAAGTGGAGAAAAATCTTACATGTTGCAATCAATTATCTTGTCTAAATAGTTGTATGTCAGTATATTTGCATCATGTGATCCTTCAACAGATCTCCATGCGCAATACTAAGCTCGACAACTGAATGACAGATCAAACCTGATCCTGGTGTGAGCGTGAATGAAGGATATAATGGGCATATAGAGCACAGTGAGATCTCTGACAAGGATGACATTGCTTTGCTGTTTATATTGTGTACAACCTGCAAAGTGCTGTCTTTGTCTCCTCTCTCTCTGTCTCCCTGTATCTCTCACTCTCGGTAATGACTATGATTACAAACCTGCCAGACAACTGTAACGACATCCATCAGGCTTATCTCATGTTGAAAGTCTCACAGACAGACAGACAAGAATCATGCACAGCCTGGCACACACACACACACACACACACACACATACACACTGAAAATGTCTAACACATCACACTGATCCCTGTCCTCCTCCAGCTCCTTTTATAACCCTCCTGTTCATGCAGAAGAGGCGCTGCTTCCAAATGATGTCACTCACAGTTCCAGCCAACTTTGCCCATGTCGCTGCTAAATCCCACTTGACAGAGGCTTTGTCTTTAGTTCGGAGCTCCCAAGTAAATAGGCAGCAGTGTGTGTGAGAGAGAGCAAGAGAGAGAGAGAGAGAGTTCAATGGGTGCACAAAGATAGTTTCTGAAAACATTTCCGACAAGTTGCTTTGCCTCAAATTGAATTTTTTTTTCTTCCTCAAAAGTGAATAAGGCAGCCAATATAATCACTATCTAAGTTCATATCAAAGAGATTGGTGCTTGGAACAATGGATGACTCCTTGTCCTCCTTCAACAAGCCAAGGAATTGTTGATTATATCTAACTGAATATCAGTAGGAACATGCATTTTTGTTAAAATAACCAGTATTTTGTGCTTAGATCAAGAACTTTTCCCACATGATGGTTGAACTAATGAAATTCTTGCACAAAGCTCAGGCAACATGAAACCACTCACCTTTACAAGTGAAGACATCAGTGGCACAAGATGCAGACAGACCATGACATAAAGCCTTCAGTCTTGATATTTAGGTTATGGAGCTTGCAGTCTTGTTAAAAGAAGATTCAGTACAGGAAAAAAAAAATGTCTATAAATAGCAGCATCACCTGAAAATCTCCAAACATGATCTACAGCACAGATGTCAGATGTGCCTGCATGCGTATCTACACTGAGCATGATGCAAATGATTGAAATGGGGCAATGTTTCCGCTGGTTCAAACAACTGTATTTACTGTACTGGTATGTGTGTGAGCATGCTGGGTGATTGGATGGATGCGTGGTAGGGGAGGAAATGCAGTGAGAGAAATGTGCTGTAAAGAGGCTGCAGCTCGGTTCAGTAAACAAGGCGTTCATATAATGAGGGAAAATCTGTGACTGGGTGTAGAAAAATCCAACAATTTGCAATGACCTGGTCAATCAAATAGGGTCCAGCTGCCAGCTCTGGACCTCACATGCTTGTGTTTCTCTTTTGATTAGTGGAATGTTGCCCATAGTATGACACAAAGGTCCAAGAGATAATACAATCAGAGAAAAGGTTCCTCAGGTTTCATGGGAAACTGAAGTTGTATGTTCTTGATCTTTACAACATATACACTGAGTGGCCAGAAAAAACAGAAATGATGTATTCAAGTATTGTTTGGCGTCATGATGTAATGCAACGCAACAGCCCTGCAAGAAACTTTGCCTTACTAAAAATGTGCAGAGGCGGCTACTTTAAATGTTTTTGTGTTGATTCAAATGTATGGTTCATTTTAGGTTGTACTTTCCAGTGGTGCTGCAATGGACTTCAATTCATTTAAAAGATGTTTCTATTATTTTGTCCACCTTATTTGAAGTTATGAAGGAGAAAATATTTGCAACATCAATTCTCAGTAGAGTGAAATGCATGCATGAAAGTAGCAAAGCGTGGCAGACAATAGCAAACGGTGCAAATAGCCAGCACAACAGCACTACATATTTTTTTGGGGGGGGGGAAACTAACATGCAAACTACTAAACAGACAATAGACAGCAAGCCAGGAAGCACAGGTGTCCAGTCATGCTAGCAAACGTGACTCATTCTGATGCCCGTGACCTATAATATCTCCCTCTATCAGTGGCTCTAACCTCCTTTTCCTGCTTTATATATTTATCCCTTGATGCATCTGGACTCTGTAATGAGGCCTCAAATAAAAAAAAAGAGAAATAAACAGGAATCAGGTATCAGGTGAGAAATCTCTGAAAATAATACCATGAGGATCCCCACAGTCCTTTGCTCCACGTGGCTGATAAAGCAGCATTTAATCTGTCTCTGTCACACTTTGTTTTGGCCTCAACTTGCCTGAACCGAGCCAAATAAAGCTGCTTTAACAGATATGTGGCCCAGATATAGCTCCAGCTCCACATTACTGCATGTCCTTGCCTTGGTATTTTCATCATGCTGCTGTTGCATGAAAATCTCGCAAAGTCCTGCTGTTTTGTTGCGCCGTTGTTGAGCTGCTTTGCTAAATGGGCTGCATGATACTTAAAAGTCCAGGTTGATTTTTCAACTAAAGTGAGTTCTGGTTGTGGAATTGGAATTTTCTTGACAATATCTCACTAATTTGAATCTGACTGTAATTTTGCAAATACATATTATTAAGTGGCACACTGGGGGAGAGGAATGGGTGGAAGGGAGGGAAAGAAGGAGGGAGGAATGGTGGGAGCAGGAAAAGGAAAGAGAAGAAAGGGAAGGTACAATGGCCTGGGAGAGGGAATAAATCGAGGGTGGGGGGAAAGACAGTGATGGTCCTCCTTTCTGCTATGTGGCGCCACCTGCAGTGTGTTGATTGGGAGCCTGCTGAGATACGGGGTCGCAAGACGGCATCAAGTTGCCATGGGAGAGCAAGGCACATCGGCTAATGAGACGGATATGAAAATAGGAGAAAGGAAGAAGAGAGAGAAATGTTGCTAAAGAGGAAAAACGTGAGAAAGAAACAATCAAGCGGAAGGAGGGAGAGAAAATGATGGACAGCTTTCCATAGCCTCAGCCATCTATTTAAAACCGCAGCAGCATTTTGGGGCTTGGCTCCATTGTTCCTCACTAAGCCATCTCAACCCTCCAACAGTGGGGAAAGAGGAAACTGTGGAGTGTGTGTTGGAGTCAGAGATCAAGCTGGTGTTTATATTCACCCCCATAGGAAGTAGCTGTGTCAACCATTCCTGCATATTTAAGACACTCAGTCTGCATGCATCTTAAGCCATTTGTATTTTAGTGCTTCACTAATAGCTAATTTTACATTTAAACACTGAATTCTCACTCTGCCTCCATGTCTTTCTCTAAAGACCGGCTCTCATCTCTTCCATACTGATAGGGATGAACGATGGGATTTAGCACCGAGCCAGGGCGCTGATCCAGGCATCCACCCTCGTGCCCTCTCCTAGCCCCAATCCCACCACAACAACACCGTGACATCGGCCCCAGAATTGGAGCTTAATGATGTGACATTGGATTCAATCTGTTTTCGCTCCTCTTTGGCCTCAGTGTCTCCTCTGTGCGGTGGTGGATCTGTAAATTGGGGTTAATAATTTAAAGAGCGACGATATCTATCATGCACCATACCTTCTGTAGTTCTTTTTTTTAAACGAGGAAGTCATCTAAATCAACTGAACTGTTAATGACGTGTTTGATGGAGATGAATGAAAGTCCCCTTTGTGAGAATTTAACTAATCACATACATGATAGAGGTGTTAAGTCACACTTTTTACCGCGCGCTGCAAGTGGTGGGATTATTGACCGAAATGTCGACAACTAAGAAAAATTGCACCGAGGGTCCAGTAACACAGTGGTATTGCTGAGGGGACTTCAGGGTGGAAGGACGTAATAACCACATAACCACAAGTGTGGAGAGAAAGGAAATAACAGTGATTAATTGCCCAGAGTGTAGTTCCTCTGGTTTGGCTGATTGTTTTCTGTATTTCTTTTTCATGACAAATTGACTGGAAAGTAATCTTGCTGTGCTGAGACAATCTGCCTTTGAATCTCGCATTTGCTGCCTGTTGAAGTGTTGCTGTACAGCTAAAATTGACAGTCATATTCTGACAGAGACTTGCTTATCAGAGTCGTCTTTGAAAGTAGTTTAAAATGATCTTTCAGTCGCATCATGGATGTCACAGCGGATGATGAAATATGCAGCAAGGTGTAATCAGAGTCAAATTAGTTTAGTTTATCAAGAAACATCAAAGCGTCCTGTTGGTGTGCTCTTGCAATGCTGTCTCCAAAACATTGCACTCATGCATTACATTCATTTTCAACAACGTCGGGCTATGAGAGAAAAACTATTTCAGTAGTTTTTCATTAACATAATGACGTTTTAAATGACCATATATTTGATGAAAAAGTTGCAAAATGTTCATTCTGACGATCAGTAAAAAATCCCATGTCTCTCAGTTGTTTTCCTACAGTATCTGCAAGTTGGGACTGAAGCATTTTATGGATCCCTTCCTCATATGTTTTAAGACATTTGAAAAAATGCAGCTTTGAATAATTATTTGTGCCTGATCCCCACCTACCAATTTTAAGAAAAATAGTAAATAGACAATGCAAAAAAAAATATGGACAATACATATATAACAACAATATGCATAGAATCGTACTATAAGATATAACTATGGAGCAAATGATATTTAAATAACATGTTGAAACAGTATAAATGCCAGACTCTACCAGAGTATGGCACAGTTAAATAACTGCACAGATGAAATGTTGCACAAAATTAGTGTTACTTTTAAGTCAGTTTGAAAATATAATTTATAAATAAGTTATTGGGTTATAGCTGCTGACACCACCCCCAGAGAGCCCAGCTCCACCCTCACAATGCCTCTGGACTTGCAGATCAGTTTGCTGAGTCTATTACCGTCCTCTACCCTCAACCTGCTGCCCCAGCACACAACAGGATATCACAGGTCACCACAGACTCTTAAAACATCCTCAGCATCGTCCGGCAGATGGTGAAGGACCTCAGTCTCCTCAGACAGAGCCCTGTACTCAGCCTCCTCACCCTTGCTGAAACATGCAACTACATCAGAGTCCTCAGAGAACTAGGCAGGACTCTGTGTGGTAGCTGATGTCTGCAGTGTAGAGGAAGAAAGAGGAAGCGAGCGAGGACCATCCACTGCGGAGCTCTTGTGGCTCTCAAGGAACTTCACAGTTGCCTCACATTTTTCTGTGTGTGAGGAAATGTAAATGCCTAAAATGATCTAAAATAAAACTCAAAATAAAAAAACCAAACTTCAACTGAAACACCAATCTTGCACCGTTTTATGCTTTATATATTTTTCCCATGACTGACTGCCAACAAACCTCAGTGTGCGGGAAAACTGCTTACAAGGCTTATATTCAAACGACAGTCATTGTATTCAGATCAGTGTAAAAATAGTAATGCGATGGCTGGCAGAGTATCTGTTTCTTTCATCATAATGGATGAAACTATTTGCATTCACAGGAAAGAGGAAGCCAGCAGCTATTCCTCCAACTCCTCCTCCATCAAAAGCACCATCAAACAAGACAGAGGGTGAGGATAGAGAAATAGAGACTGAAGAAACAGAGGGGCTGAAATAGACAGAGAGGTAAGGCAGGAAAATAGGTTGTAATATTTAGAGAGAGACATGGAATGAGAATAAAATAAAGAAGAAAAAGATGAGTAGATATGTGCCGTCATTACTTTCACCAAAACGTTGTCAAACCCTCCCAATTATGCTTGAACAGCAGACACAGAGGGAATGTGTGAGACAGAGAAAGTGAGAATTTTAAGAAAGAGAAAAATTGGACAGAAAAATATATTGAAGAGAGAGACAGATGGATAAGAGGACAGAGGGATAGAATAGTTTTCTACAAACCCAAAGGGGAGAAGCTTCAGCAGAGGAACAAGTTTTCAAGGAAACAATTACTCTGCACACAAACAGCTGCCGTCTAAAGGTTATCTTCTTATAATGATTGAATTCTTTCTTTTTCCTGCCTGCTAAATTTGAGATGGCGAGGCGCAAATTAGCTCCTTTTCCTCCCTTTTCGCTCCGTCTCTGTCCATCTTATTTGATGCTAAGATGAAAAGAGATGGAGTGAGAAATTGCCGGGAGGAAAATTTCTCAAAGGTGATGACTTTTGATGATATCCAATCTTCATGTGAAAATAAGGGCTCAGAGGGAAATGGAAACACAACCACTGCCAAATCACCCTGGCCCTGCCAAAAACTTGAAACATTCAAATGTCAACTCTTCGGGCCTTTTTGAAAAGATTCCATCTGTCCATCCATTATCTATAACTGCTTATCCAATGCGGGGTCGCAGGGGGCTCGAGCCAATCGCGGCTGACACTGGGCGAGAGGCGGGGTATGCCCCGCACCGGTCGCCAGTTCATCACAGGGCGCACACACAGAGACAAACCTTTTTTTTTTTTGTGATGCTTAGCACGACCTTCAATTAGAAAATTCGAGTTCATGTGCACAAGTCCTATAGATTAAATTTTGTAATTATTTCATAAAACTTTTTTTTTCTCATTTAACTGAAATAATGAGATAGATAGATAGATAGATAGATAGATAGATAAGCTGTAAACACAACACAGACATATTATCAGCATATAAAGTGAAACAGTTCCAGCAGTCATGAAGCAACATTTGCAGCTGTGAATTGAAAAGATCTTTTCCGAACCTCAGTCAAAGTGCCTCTGTTGCCTGAACATAACCACAGGGAGGACATGAAACCTGGATTCTGGTGTCAGAGTCCTGCACGTTGACTTCTTAACTGTAGTGTTTCATTCACTCAAAGAAACATGGCGCAGGCACTAAAGATAGTTTTGCCGACTGTCACGAAAAAATGGACGACATGAATCCTATTGCTTCAATTGTGCAAACTGCTGCAACACTATGTTGCACCACAGGCAACTGAGAGTCACCAATTAACCTGCATGTCTTTGGAGTGTGGGAGGAAGCCCACAGTATCAAAAATGGCTGAGACATGTCAGGAAAAGAAAATACACATTAAAGACGAGAGCAAGAGAATCTGCTGTATCTCATGTGAGTCAGTCCACTTCTGTAAATTTAACGTTTAACAACACACATGATCAAATCTGCCCTTTTATTATGTTCATTGACACCAACCTCATCAACACGTCTTGGTAACAGGCATTTTCTTATATCAACACTTCAAAACTCACAGAGGGTTCAGGTATTTGGCTGAGCGCAGAAATATAGTGCATGAAATGATGTTTCATGTTTAATTTAATCTGGTTGCACCCTGAACCTGTGTGAGGGCATTATCAGCTTATTTCATTCTATAAGCAATAATCCTGGTTTGGGGCAGAGGAAGGGGACTAAAAGTAAGTCCTGCAAACCACAAGGCAGACATAAAGCATGACTTAGACTATCTGTTCTCCTGTTGTGTCTCAGCCAGATTTATATGGAAAGCAAAGCAGAAAAAGAGCTTAAATGTGGAGATGAGCATGCAAACACGAACAAGCATATCTGCAAGTGTTCACATACATTTGTCACACATGGACACAGTGCAAACATGTCTTTGCACATACAGATACAGTACATACACCATCCCACAGCAACCATCTGTTCACGTCTTATCCTTCCTCCCCTTGTGTTTCAGTGCAGGCTGAGGCACAGATATAATCCACGACTCAAAATCTCTGTGGAGAATAAAATTCGCAAGATTAAGATGACAAACCTTTATGCAAAAGCCTGATGTTAAACAGAAATCACTTGTTTTTCCTGATTCAAATTGATATTCGCATGCGCGTGCTCACAATGAACCGAGGATGTCGACCATCATCCTGTCAAGAAACAAAACCTTCTACAACCAGCTGGAAGACAATACAATTCCACATTCACAAATGTACCTGATTTTCAAAAGAATGGTTTGACATTTTGGGATTTACGCTTACTCAGGGTTGGATGAGAAAATCAATAGACCGCCACGCTCATGTCTGTATGCAAAATATGGAGCTACAGCCAGAAGCCAATTGGCTTGGTTTAACTTGGAAACAGCTAGTCTGGCTCTGCCCAAAGGTTTAAAGAAAATCTGCCTACCAGCGTCTCTAAAGCTCACTAATTAACACATCAGTGGATTTGTCATTTTTTAACCTTGGTGGCTGTAACTTCATATTTGGCATACAAATATCAGACTTGTATTCTCATGTAACTCTTGGCAAGAAAGTGAATGAGCATATTTTCCAAAATGTTGAAATCTCCCTTCAAGTATTTAAATATGGAGTGTTGACTTAGGAGGTGATTCCATAAATACACAGCAAAAACACACATGGACAACAATATATGATGTAAGTGGAAAAAGGAAGGGGGCAGAGCGACAGAGAGGAAATAAAGGGAACACAGAGTGTGACCTCGAGACGATTAAAGGAAAGTGAAGAACAAAGGTGGATCTGGGACAGAAATAAAAATGACACACCACAGGGAATTGAATAGGGAGCTTAGAGACGACAAGCCTGATAGATGCTGTAATTGGACAAGGTGCTGGTCAGAAAGAGGAACAGACAGGACCGTACTGACTGACAAATGACAGACACGTGTAAGCGCAAGTGTGCTCACGCACACACACACACACACACACACACACACACACACACACACACACACACACACAGAGATGGCCCAGTGCACTGAGAAAAACACTGCAGAGGACAGAGAGGATGCAGGACGTTGACATGTGGAGCCTATTATAGAGAAAGCTTTTTCCTAAACGGAAGCTCCAAAATACCACGTGCCAGTCTGAGTCGTGGTTTCACCTGGCACAAACTGCTGTGCACCAGCTACAGCTTCATTTTGCACTTATGTCACGGTGTCATCTGTTTATAAAGTTTTTAGAATTTCAAATAGACCTTAGCTTTTTCCTGCATCACACAATGTAATCTGTCTTTAGTGAAAAAGCAAATGACAATGGATTGTGCATGTTCTGCTGTCCAATTTTGTCCTATCTGTTTGTCAAGTATCTATTGTCAAGTTCTTCAGCCCCATTGTAAGTAAACATGACCCATTTTGGATTTTGGACCACATCTATTGATGGATTATCACTGAGCGTGAAAGTGCTTCTCTACACCCTAGGGTGCCCAGCGACAGCAGACTCACCTACACCCTCAATGTGCTGACATGGATGTGCTTATGATGGTCTACATTTTTAGGCTTTTCCACCTATGTGCTGTTATTGGCTTCAGGCCACAAACCGACTGACAAACAGAAAGTCCTGACCACAGCCAAAAAAAAAAATATAATAAAATACAGGCAGAGAGCAGGGTCATCATAAGTGATGAAGAGGGATTATTATTTTGAGTCTATACATTGTTTTTTTTTTAGGAAAATTCAACTCATTCTGCCTTTAAAAATCAAATGATTAACAAATGGTACAAATACTAATAATCATAAATGTGATAATAATAGTGTGTTATTATTGTGTGTGTTGGATAAATAATGTTTTAAACCAAAGTTTGTAAATGTTGTTGGGTAGGACACTTCTTTAATAACAGAATTTTCCATGGACATACTGAATATTTCTGTGCCTGCAGAAGAGGAAGATCCAGAGTTATAGTTCCAGGCTAAATCTGAAGGGGAGAAAGAGGGACTGTGATAAGATAAAAAGCTAGAGAGAGTGTACTAAACAGAGAGGAAGCAAATCTAGAGAAGGAGGGTTTTAAATGTAGTGTTTTCTGTAATACAATAGTCAAGGTCTATGTGATGTGTGTAAGCTCTTTTAACACATGACTCAAAGCATGTAGCTGAAATGTATGGAGACATTTTTAGAGAGTAGTCTGATTAGAGCTGCGGTCCTGAACATTTTTGGCTTGCATCCCATAAACCTCCAATTGCAGTAATGTGGGCAACTGGCACACAGTGGACTTAAATATCAAAAGAGATCATCTCTGATATTTGGAAAATATGCTTCTGTAATGATGCAAAGTTTTTTTTCTCCACTGGCTAATCTATACATTCATCTTCTATACATGTTTTGAACAGAAAGATTGTATTCATTTAATCCAAGTCAAATGTACACAATACTTATATACAGAGCATTAGTCCTTGAACATGTAGCATACTGTGTGTACTAGCATGAAATACAACATATATGAAATACAAATACTTTCTCACACACACACACACGGACAATGAAACACAAATTCAGACTCAAGCATGGAGCCATGGAAACACTGGTTTTCGAGGTCACCAAGAATTTTTACTTACTTCCTTTTTTTTATTTAGTGTTAAAATAACTGGGAAAAGTCTTCTGTCCCCACTATACGTGTAGGTGCACAACTATCCAGCAAGCTGAAAACACATCCAATAAAGACTGAAGCTTTTGAAGTCTTTAGGGTGAAACATGAGTTAGTCCAAGGTCAGGGGTTTAAGGTAAGGTGAGGTTGTCCCTCAAATATTCACCAGTACAGCATAAGAAGCACAGCACAGTAAGTAATCTAGTAAACATTAACACAGGAGTCCAACAAGTGTTGTCCGGTGACAGGGACACTGCTTTCTGTCAATCTTCCCACAATGCAATGTGCTGCATTTTACAGACTACACACTGCAACTGTCAGTGATGACACAAAATGCACAAGACACAAAATCTCAATTTACCAATCTCTGTACAATAAACTACTGAGTGTGCATTAGATAGGAAGAAGTGAAGGAACAGACACATTTCAGATACTGATACTAGCTGATGGTGACAGAACAGTTTGTTTCCTATAGGGCCAAAATGCAAACTTAAGTGCATCTCTAACTACTTTTTTCAGTTTTCTGTTTGTGCTGTAACCAAAGATTACACAGATTTAGGAGAGAACATTGAGATTTTATTGTGCTACATTTGGTTATTTACTGGTTTCTTGAGTCCATGAAGTTTAGGTGATACAAGATTTCTGTTGGATGCTGGTGATTAAAATTCTGCTCGTGTCTTCCTTTTCCTTAAGTCTCATCCATAAACATGGACCATAAGCAAAAGTCCAAGGGCAGAGAGGGCGGATGGACATTCCAGTGGTCGGGTCAACATCATGGCGTGTCGAAACGGGCCGTAGGGGGAGTCACTCTGAGCTGAAAACACTTGACTAACATTAAAAAAACGACTTGACCGAGACCCACACTGAAGGAAAGGGTGCTGCTAGCTTGGTTTTACGGACTTTTTCAAAAAAGCAAAATATCAATCTTATGCATTCAAAACACTGGAGTGATAATGTGAATCGCAAATGTGTCTGATTCAGGGAGTGTTGGAGAGGGAAGGGGCCATGTGTCAGTAATCAATCATGCATACATGTAAAAAATCAATAAAGAAAGAATGAAAGAAAGAAATATGTCTATTGAAGTGCTTGTTTTTCACACCAGATTTCACTCACTAAACTTTGCTCTCGTCTAACTCCATCAAATTCTTTTTTATTACAGCAAAGATCCTTGAAAAGCAGATCAGATAGTTTATAATTTTACAAGCTCCGTACAGCAGCATCTGTCAAGGCGCCATGTCTGTAGAGTGGACATGACTCTTCTTGCTTAACTCCCCACGGACAGCGGCTGCCACAGCACTCAGACAGTCCATCAGCTTGCAGACACTGACCATATCTCTCAGCCCCCATGCGACTCCTCAGTGTCAGTGTTACAGACCCACGGGTGGGCCGCGAGTCAGTTTAAAAGCCGGAAGGATGACTAGTCGCGCTGTGGCACCGGGCGACACAGAGGGGGCTGAGCGCTCTCACCTTTCAACCCTGCCACAACATCGTGAGAGCGTACAAGTCAGGAGGGGAGAGGAGGACAGAGAGGGAGAGAGCTATAGAGAGAAATAACATGAAAGGCCTGATGCGAAGGACTGACAGGTAGTGGATGGATAAAGAAGACCTCAGCCCTCCACTCATCTTCTCCCACAGACACTCCCCCCATCCATCACTCAGCTGGTCCACAGACGGCCCTGAGATAATAAGGCAATGCTGACGCCTCTTGGAGGTGAATGATAGCGGAATGACAGAGTAGCAGGAAGAAAGAAAATAATATCCTATGACAACACTGAATACTAATAGTTAAACATGAGCATTTGGGCATGAAAATAAGCTGTAAACACGACATTGACATATTATCAGCATATTAAGTGAAACAGTTGCAGCAGTCATGAAGCGACATTTACATTTTCATTTGCAGCTGTGCTCAGTTTCATCTCTGTATTTTGTGTCAAACTCTTGATGGTCACATCTGGCTCTTGTAAATCTATCAAAGCTTTTTTTTTTTTTTGCTTAAAAATGCCTGCTGCAGCTAGAAATGACACTAATAAAGTGTCATTGTGAGACTGAACCAAAACAGTGATAAAAAACAACATGAGCCAAAAGACGCTAAAATGGAAAGAGTCAGGTGTTAGTTACGTGTGCGTTTATCACTATGCACAATGTCTTACATGGTGCACTTAGTCATTTCTTCCATTGTCATTTTGCCTATAAAATAATAATAACCTTAACAATTAAACAAAGGAATATGTACTTTTATTTTAGCAAAGAAAGCATTTAACTATTTCAAAATATATACATACTGTTCTGTCCTCAATATACATGCCATATTTATATCGAGACAGACTGCTGAACTCTTTCTGGACACCAAGACTCTATGACCCTACGTACAAAATACGTATGTATGTATTAGCTTATGAACTATGTGCTAACAACAAAGCGATCACAGCCCCAAACTGCATGAAACAAAACTTAAAAAGAGCCTTCTGTAAATAAAGGTAAGAATTATTCAAACAGTACATACCCACGATGCAATCAAAAGGAATAAACGTCTATGCAGATTGCAACTGGATTGGATCTGAGATGCAACAACATGCTGCTACAATGCTCTTATTGCCTGAACTGGTCAATGACATCACTACCTGTGACTCACCTGCTGTGGCTCTTAAAGTGACATTACCTTAATACAAAAACACCTTAAACTTAAACACACTAACATTAACTGTAACAGTACACATACGTATAGATAGATAGATAGATAGACTGATTGATCAGAACAAACACAAATTCAAGTTCATTCCAACCATAAACATAGATCTAAGATAACACATTGTTTCTTTTGGTTCATATGTTTCAACCTTTGTAAGAATATGAAAATTAGTCTGACTGTTCTCTTTTTAAACACAGAAGCCAGTATTTTAATTCCTCAATGGAAGCTCTCAAATCAAAACTATCTGGAGCTCTGGCCCTTCCATCAAGGTACTTGACAATCCCAAATTGTGGTTTTAATCACACTCTCATCTCGACAAGTAGAAAAGCAGGTGGCAACCCGAGTGATTTCTGAGGAGTGCTCGCTGGCATCCTGGATTCATGGAATAAAGATCTTAATTCTTATTATAGTAAATCAACGCTGAAGAGGCTGACTGCGCTTAATTAAGGAGTGTCAGAGACAGAAGAAATAAATTGACATCCTCCAGAGTGTTTTGTCTGTCTCTCAGTAGAGACTAATCAACATAAACTGCAAGAAAACCAAGTAAACAGCTGCCAGAATATTACAGCAGCCCATTCACGACTGTACAAGGCTTTCTGCTAATGAGGGAACATTCATGAATGAAAATGCCTACAATTTCAACTTTGAATGAGTCAATGGGCTCTGTGTGCAAACAGAAAGTGCTAACACTGAGACTAATAATACTGCACGGGGAATGAAGCAGAGAGAAAAACTCGCGTTAGCAGAAAGGGAAAAAGCAGCCCAGAGACAGACAGCCAGAACGTGAAAGACACGAATAGAGTTTATTTCAGTGCAGTAGGACTGATTCATACTTCTCCCCCTTAGCGTTAATGTGCCCACCCAGTCACAATAGATGGCTATCAGCAGAAAAACCCCTCGGAATAGCCATCCATTCTGATTTTTAACAAACCTCTCCACGGGCCCTAAAGGGAGGCAGGCTGGTGGAAGAGGCTGTGACACTGTGCCAGGGTCAGTTTGTGCTGAAGCTGCAGTTGCTTTACACTAAAAACCTTGTTTGCAGACGAGGACGGAGTTTCCAAAATGGGTCACAGGTATTTTATCGATTTTGTTTATTCTTTTAAATATTCTTCTATTCTAAGCTTTTGGTTAAATCTAATTTGCATAGACTGAAAAAGATTTGCCAAGAAGCATTCAAATGTGCTCTTATTGTTACTGGGAGCTTGTAAATGAATGCATGCTTTAACACACAATCACCATTTAACATCTACAAATGAATTATCAACTGTACTGTGACAGCATCAGTTCCAACAAGTGACCCACTATATGTTTACCGTCAAGTGACAAAGTCCACAGGCAGCCCCAGTATTTATGATGGAGAGAGTCAGATGAGTTATTACGGCGAGCAGTAAAGTATGCAGCAGGTTGGGGTGGAGTTGTTCCGACAGTGTATCATGGTGCTATTGTATTACATGACTCTCACCATTAACAAGAGTATTAGCTATTAAATGAGATAATTCAGAGGAGCGCAGACGTATTATGCTTTTGAACTTTGCATTTACTACATCCATTGAGTCACCGCTGCAGTACATAATAGCTCCAAAATACATGTTTGAAAGAGGAATTAAACTGCAGACTATTACACTTGGTTTTCAGGCAGGACTCGTTTACAGTGCCTGCAGGGGAGAAGACTGACCCCGTGACTTCGGTGGCTGTCTTATTAAAGCATCATTTCACTTCATGTTCAGTGATACAATACACAGTCATTCTGCTAATTATGCCTGCTCTGCACACACACACGCTGCATATCCACAAATCTTCAGCACCCTTGAAATTTGAATACACACAGCAGCTTTATGAACCACTGTCTTTGTTTACAGTATGTTACTCTGGATGTCCACTGAAGGCAGCTGTGTTATGATTGTGCCACAGCTCTGTCACGTCTTTCAGTGTCTCCAGGAAACAGAGTGTCAAGTGTTTAAAGCAGTCTTTTCTACAGCACATTTCCAAAATAGTTTTGGGTGGTTTGGTCTATATTCTTAATGTTTTACAAGCATATTGAATAAGATAGATATCAGCATATAAAGTGAAACAGTTCCAGCAGTCGTGAAGCAACATTTGCATTCATTTGCAGCTGTGCTCAGTTTTTTCTCTTTTTCTCTCTGTGTTTTGTGTCAGACTCTTGATGGTCATATCTGGCTCTTGTAAATCTATCAAAGCTTTTTTTTTTTGCTTAAAAATGCCTGCCGCAGCTAGAAATGACACTAATGAGAGCTGTGAGACTGAACCAAAACGGCATGCGTTAAAAAAAACAAAATAATGAGCTGAAAGAGGCTAAAATGGAAAGAGTCAGGTGTTAGCTGTCAGTGTGTTTATCACTATACACAATGTCTTACATGGTGCACTTAGTCATTTCATCCATAGTCATTTAGCCTTTAAATAGTATAGATAGCATTTCAAAATAAAAGGATATGTACTTTTATTTTGGCAAAGAAAGCATTAAACTATTTTCGAATATAGGTATAATGTAAATATGTGCTTATAGATAGATAGATAGATGAAGCCAATTACGAATCTAAAAAATGTATATTTGTCTACATTTACACGAGAATTTCATATTTCAGAGATGCAAGCTGCTCCTGCACAAACAGACCTGGCACTTAAAGATAACATAGAGGAGAAGATAGCCATGGGTGAAAGGCAGCAGGATCACCGGCTGTTATCTTACAGGTATGCTTTCACATGAGTGTTGTCACACTGCAAAATAAAGCGAATGAAGCAACACTGTAGATGTTAAGGTAGGTCAAGTGTGTTTGTTTTTAATCACCCAAGACCTACGTAATGCAGAATGACGTCAAAAGAAAGTCGGAACAAGGAGTCCTACATCACTGCTTTAATAAGATTTATGCCCCTCATCATCTCTGTGTGTGAGAGGGGGCAGTTGGTGGCAGGATAGCCATGCTGCTTTTACAAGAATAATCCCCCTACAAGATTACGCAGCAGTTTGAAAGATAGTTTTAACAGGAGAGCGGATTACATGTTGAAACGAAGCCCATCAGTTAGCATTGTGAACTGCTGGCTAAATCTCACAGGACAGAGGGGAAATTAATTTCAGATGACCTGTTTGCTTTACATCTGCGCACAAACCACAGTAGCAGGGGATTGGAAGAGACAGAGAGAAACCCCTGGGCGATACGCATCTGTATGACACCGCCTGCATCAATTTGACTGAGAAATGTGGATCAAATGGTATGCATCACGGGCAACAGACTGACAATATGCATGCACTTGCTCGGAGATACACAACACACACAAATATAGACCCTCCAGCCAAGTAATATGCATTTATATGATTGAATTCTCTCGGAAGTGCAGTTCAAATGTCACATCATAAAAACAGGTAGCTGCACATATACCTGCGCACACACACCTTTAAATGGGGCTTCTCATATACACACAGGCTGTCTCTTGCTCACATGCAACTCTGCGCAGTCGCTCACTGACTCACTGACACACTCATGCACAGGAGCCAGACTCCGAACACCCACAGGACCAAAGCTACAGGCCAAATGTGTTTAGTGACTCCTTTTACTCAGACGCCTTTCCGCGTGATATGGCGGCTAATGCGATATAATTAAGACTGCATCGCTCAGACACATTTTGAGGGCTGACACACAACTAGAGGGCAAAATGCCCCTTTATTCCGAATGCACACGGAGGGTTGAGGGAACGGAGGTGAAAATGGATGCAGGGCGGCAAGGAGTGTGTTGTCGATGCAAATCAGGAGTGGAGGTAGGCATGAGTGTGGAGGGGAAAGTAATGTATAGGAGCCTGAGTGCCTGCTTCAAAGTAAAATGTCATAGCCAAATACACAGTTCAGCCTCCCTCAGTTTTTGCTTTGTAGAAACCTCGTAACACCGAGCTGTTGGTGTACTGCTCAGGAAATAGAGACTCATTGGTTTCTGGCTCCAATTAGTGCGAGAACTTTAATCAGTTGATTAACCTTTAGTTAATCAACCAATCAGTCGATCACCAGATTAGCAAATGTGAAATTGTCTCTTCTCTGGTTTACATTATTGCACATAATGTAGTCCTGTTGGTTGGTCAAAATAAGTATTTCAGCTTGATATTTTTCTTTTTATGATGTTTTACATACATGAATATACATTGATTCATTTATGTATACATGCATGACATGAATAAATAACAGAATATATTATGAGATGTAGGCCTGATCATAATGTGATATTTACTCGCAGGATGCAGTGGTCTGACTTCACAGCAGGGTGTTCAGCTTTAAATTTTAATGTGGTACTAAATGCAGGAGATACCAGGTTTCAGCTGTAAACTGTCGTGATCTAAACGTTTTTTTTTTAACTTAACCACTTGAATAGCGGCTGGGTCGTTAGGCATGCAACTCTCCTTTTCAAAATCGCGGAGAGTAGGATGCAGTGCTGCACAGAGAGAGATAGGAGGTTGCACAAGTGCCCAAATAGAGATAAATATAAACCCGGGTTGTACTGCTGTCATCCCTCTTTCACACCCCAAACAAAGCCTCTCATCTAGGTTGGCAACACGCTGAGGAGCCCATCAAGGTACTCGTGACCCTCATCATCATCCAAACCGCATAATAAAGCAGCGTTCAGAAAATAGCATACAAAGATCACCTTAGTTCAACAGTTTATTTTAGAATATGCGTCACAGTGGTTTGGAGTATCTCAAGAACTCCTAAACTATATTTTTATATTCCTTTTTTCCCACTTTATGCCTGCCTCTCTTTCTGGAAAGCCTTTGGAGAAAAATATCTTTGAACCTCTGAAAAGTAAATTCGAGTTTTGAAATACAATACAACCCTCTCTGACTTCACATTTGCACAGCTCCAAGGACACGGAGAACTTGCATGAAGTGCTCGGATATGTAAACAAGATGCACAAACAATTTTTGTTCCTAGTTTAAGCGCTTTTGCCATTTTCATTCATTACTCTTTTGCTATTATCTAAAACGGTGAAGTGGATGAAAAACTCATTAACACAGTACGACACACAGACAAATTTACTACTACACTGTACTGTGTATCCCTCACAAAAAGTTCCTCAGAAATCTGAAAGGGGTCCTGCAGGAGTTATTGCAGGAATATGTGGACGCGCACTACATTCGAAACATATGTTAAAATCAACAAAAAAAATAAACCGACTTTTGTTGACTAATTGTTCATGTACTGTACATGTCCAAGCTGATTCAGCTCTTATAATCTTCATACCTAAATAACAGAAGAGTTCTGTGGTTATTTCCTTCCACAAAAGTTCCAAAACTGATCATCTCAGTCAAACTAAAGGTAAAGTGTGGTCAATTAAGACTACTTTTAAAGCGTTAAAAGCAAGACTGGATAATAGTAATCGTTGTTGACCTTTCAGTGTCCTCACCAGCTTTACCAACATGTACCATGATTCAACAGAAGTTCATATTTTATGACTCCAAATAAAGTTTGCAAGAGTCACAAAGTCAGTCCCTTATTTGTTAGTCAATGACGTAGCTCCGGGCTGTTAGATGAAAGCACTGGATGTTTCATGTCTAACTGTGGTAGAAAATTATTTATTGAGTGTATCATGCATTAAATGACAACATATGCTAATTCAACAAAACTGTTATTCGAGGTTTGGGTACGCAGATGGTCACTATCTCCAAAGGCAACCGATAGGAGAGAGTAGATGTAAATGAATCCAAAATCCACCAAACTCAATATCTCTGGGCCACTCATCCCTTCTTGTTTCATTCCTTCACCCATCCCTCCATTTCATATATTATTCCTTTCCCGGGCTCATATTTATTCTCTAACTTTAGGCATTAATGATGACTTTTTCCTACATCTATTTTTAGTCCATCTCTTCATTCAGTCCGGCCTCTCTGTCTTTCTGTCCTTCTACTCATTCGATCACTCCCTAAACGTGTCCATCCTCTTTCAACCAATACATTTATCCTCAAATTCTTCATCCACTGGCCCATCTCCTGTATCCCCACATCATTCTGCATCAACCCATCCTTCCCTCCCTCCCTCCCTCCCTTCCTCCTCACCGGCAGCTGTTATTCCACATGGCCTTATTATCATTTCAAAGAGGGACAGTGGGCTCTTGCTCAGAGAAGCCCTTCCTTGAAATAACACAGGGATTTTAAATCAGGCTCCTCATGAACAGTCAACAAGGAGGCTGGCTGGTTCATCATGAAAGATGCAACAGGGAAAAGGACACACGACACCGACAGGCCAGGTTGGAGCGGCGTGCG